>JALBCR010000353.1:0-600000 GCA_030710515.1 Abscondita cerata
CAATAAATCTAGTACATTACTTTTATGAGAAAAATATTTTCTGTTTAATTGCACGGTTTATATAATTACAATGCCGTAATTATACGTGACTTTAATAACTTCCGGTGTTTTCCAAAAATTGAATTGAACGTTTTTACGTAATCAACAATTAAAGAGAATTTCTAACTATACTCAGTTGGTAAAATCGTAATTAAAAATGCACACACGTGCATCTTAAGTGTTCGTATGATTTACGAGTTGTACATGCAATTAACTCAAAATAAAGTGCGCCTAGTCTTTCTAGTACTTAATTCGACCCACTTGCAGTTTATTTAATAATTTTAAACGAGAAATAAGTCTAGACGTCGTGTGAATTATTCTTTCTTTTACCATTTTTTTCCTTTCTACAATTTTGAGTCTATCACAATATCTTCATTTTAACTGACTTCAAAGAAGCAAATAAAATACTGAAATAAATATCATTAGCAAAAATTTAGTTCGTTTCGACCCTTAAGAATTATTGGGATAAAATGAATCATATTGCGATCGTTTAAATAATAAATTATTTAAATTTTAAACAACAAATCTGAAAAAATTAAAGATAAGAGTTTTTCAATTTATCGTTCTTGTAAAACCATTGACAGAAGACAGTATAGAAAGGTATAAATCGAAATTAACAGAAGATGAGGATACGAACGAGAAAGTAGGGGAAGAAAAAAAACGGTACGAAGAAATGAGTGGAATATGGAGACGGGAAAAATTGCGATTAGGGATTAGAAAAAAGGAAAAGACATAAAATATAATAAATGATAAAACGGGAGAAACTATATGCAAAAGGAAACAAGTAGAAAGAGAGGAGAATAAAAATGGAAAGGTTAAAATATATATGTATAAGTTAAAACGTAAAGTAAAATTTAGGAAAAAGGATTTTTTAGTAGTGGAGTGAAGTGTAGTAGAACACGAAATTTACAAAAACATAATAAAAAAAAGAGATTGATAAAATAAGTTATTATCGGATTAGCAAGCGGAATTTGGGAGAAGAAGGACTTTTGACTGTCGATAATGTAAATAGACAATATTTCGGTGGTTGCCACGGAGAAAATATAAGAAGAATGAAATAAGATAATTCCGTTTAAAATAAAATCGGTTC
This sequence comes from Abscondita cerata, assembly GCA_030710515.1. NCBI lineage: Eukaryota > Metazoa > Arthropoda > Insecta > Coleoptera > Lampyridae > Abscondita > Abscondita cerata. The sequence continues at coordinate 1,130 of JALBCR010000353.1, forward strand.
CCTCATTACACAAAGGAATTAAAAGGAAATGACAGAACGGCGGTGATAGAGGCATAATAATGATGAAGATAAACGAAGATGTAATGAGAGGAATGATCCGGAGTAAAAATTTGATACAAGAAATAAAAAATAAAGAGTCGTCATGAATGGAGATTTTCTAGCGTAAATGATAAGGTGTGTTCATAAAGAATTACCTAATCATATAAGAGAGTCAACAAAGACATAGGATTACAATATAGGAGGACAAAGAAAACAATTTTTAGAAAAGCCATAGAAAAGAAATTTCAATAAGCTTCGAAAAAGTGTGATAGTTTATGGAACTGGAATATAAGGATGTAAGAGGTAGAAAAAATTTAAAAAAGTACAACAAAGATATTGTAAATGAACATTGGGACTAGGTAACAAAATTACGGAATGTACAATAAAAAAAATTAGAGTGGGGAGGGGAAGAGAGCTGTAATATATGAAAATGATTAAATAAAAGCAAAAAACGTTGGAAGATAGTAAAGAACCAAAAATAAAACATGAGCAAGATTATATCATATTTTGAAAAAGAAGGTATGAATAACAGACATGAATACTCAAGCTGTTAATATTATCAAAGTAAAATTCTAATAGAAAAATATTCAATGAAGATTTAAATAAAGAATACAAAAACTTATGAAACGTCATTATAGAAATTTTGGAATGTCTGGCGATGTAAAGTAGAATATAATTCACGTAATGGAAAAATGTGGGAAACTAAGAAAAAACTAAAAGATAGAAGAAAAACATAAAGAGATGGGGGACTGAGTTAAGGTGGAATGTTTAATTTAGCAATGGGGTTATTTGTTAATATTACTAACCAAATCTTTCGTTAGCAAGGTAGTCTCATAAAACCGAAGAACAAAACTAGACAAAAAAGTTACAAACGTTAAAATTATTTTTTTAGAATTAGAAAGAAGAAAGAAGCAAAAATAGTGAAAATAAAAGTCATCTTTGGACAAATTCTCTACAAAATTAAACGCTAACAATAATAATAATAAATAAATCTTATGCTTACATTCAAAAATTAATACTTTTATTGAAAAATGTCAAACTGACATAACACAATTAATTTTTCGATGTAAGCAAAGATGGCGTAAAAGGAAGATAACTAAATTTGGCAGAATGTTTTAAATTTTGTAGTTTAAACAAAATTCGAAAAGGTTAATTTGATTATTGAATAATGAGTTTGGATTTGTGTTGTGAATATAAATATTTTCGAGTATATCTAAAATGTATTTATTGTTATTATTAACATTAAAGAGATGAATCAGTTGTTGATTTTTAACTGAGTGTTTTTCTGTAATAACATGATAAGCAAAAGTAGATTTTATTGAATTTGGATTATTATTGTATTTTTCTGGTTTTTCTATATATCTTTAAGTCTTATTTTAAAATTTCTGGATGTTTTGCCAATATAAAATTTATCACAAGAACAAGTGAGTTGATAAATACCATTTTGTCATTTAAATCTAAACAATTATAAAAGACGAGAAAATATGTTTAAAGTTGAATTTAGCAGAGAAACTAATTTTGTGTTTAACATGTTTTCTTAATTTATTAATTTTGTTAGAAAAAAAATAAATATATGGAATAGAAATGTATTTAAATTCTAATTTATTATCAACAGGTAAAAGAGTAGTATAAGACTTTAAATTATTGTTGTACAATAATTTTTATATAAATTGTTAATTAAATCAAAAGGGTAATTATTTAATTTTGCTATATAAAAATTAAGTTAAGTTCTTTAAAATAGTTGTCATTTGATAAAGGAATATTAAATAACCTATTAAAAAGAAAATGAAAAGAAGAAATTTTGTGTGAAATAGGATGACAAGAATCAAAAGCTATAATTTGTGATGTTGTGGTAGATTTTCTATATATATATATATATATATAAAAAAAATATTATTATTTGTTAATGTAATAGAAAGATCTAGAAAATTAATTTTACTTTCAATTGATAATTAAAAAGTAAATTTAATTCTGTTGTGTAAATTATTAAGGAAATTAAGAAAAATATTGATATCATTTAAAGAACCTTTAAAAATACAAAAAATGTCATCAACATATCTTTCAACATATTTTAGAAAAACTATTGACACAATAAAAAAACCTTCTTACCTTCTGAAAAATCCAATTATCTGATATGCAGCGAAGCAATTGTTGTGCAATTAGAAAAAATACTAATAAGAAAATTAACAAAAAGAACAGATACTATTAAATAATAACTTGCCCCTCGTAGCTAATAGTTTTTTTATAAAAATAGAGAAGTGATTGTATTTGTGTTTTAATATAAAATATTTCTTAGATTGTTCGTATTTATCCTTAACATAAATTTGCATATTTAAGACCATCATTTTTATTTTTATATCAAAATCTATCATCTATAACCTATATTGATTACATCATCACATTATAAATCTTCGACGTAAGGAGTAAAAAATAACGATCACCACACACCATCAGTAAGACTTTATTAATAAAAATGTATAACTGGATAAGTCTCTGCATTATCTTGTGTTAGAATGTTATCTTTGTCTATAAAAACCAGAAAAGGAAAATTAGAAATTTTCAGAATGTACCTTCAAGCTGTTAGCATTCTACTTATTTAACGACTAAATCTATACGTGCATGTAAAGATATTTCAGACCAACTATGACCCACCTTCAAATTGAAGTTGTTTATCAAAGCAAGCTTAACTCTAAGACTTTTCTACATTTGCCAAAGTTTGTCTGACCCACTTAAGGAGAAATACGATCTCTCTAAGAACAATACAGAAGTCCAGTACTCCCTATTTCATGTCAGATGATTTCAGGTAAACTTAAACATTCATCACCAGTAGACTACTCACTTACATTTACATTCTTAACTTCTTGGATTTATAACTATTTCTTACCAAGAATTCTTTTTGTTCTACTTTGCCTTTGACCGTTTTTGCTATAATTCTTGACATGATAGCTCTAAAACGACATAACATGACCCAAGACCATCTCATGCAAGCTCTCATCTCGACGAAGGTTAATCTCGTCGTGAGCTCATGTCGATCCGAGCCTATCTTGACACGCAATTATATTTGGGCAAATAGGTGTTATGGATGGTGTTTTTGTATTTTCACTTTGTTTGTATTTTGGTGACAACTGCAAACAATGCATGTGAATGATATACCGTGTGTCTCACGGAAAAGTTGACACAGGCACTGTATTAAATTAAAAATTAACGCATATCTTTTTTCAGCCACAATTCGAATACAATATAACAATATTGGATAGATAAAATAAAACAAATGATTGATTAATCATTATAAAAATATTACTTTTTTTTTATTAAAATTCACTTTAAACAGTTACATTACCACATAAAGTTGTTCTTATTTATCTATCTAATAAAATATGTTACTATATTGTGTTCAAATTATGCCAGGAAAAAGTGCATTAATTTCGAATTTAACATAGAAAAGCTTATGTCAACTTTTCTCTTGGAGACACGGAATGATGTACATCAAGAACATTTTTTGCAAGTGCAAAATTAAAAGAATAAATAAACTTGAAATTAATCTTCAATAGCTATACAGGGTGTCCCAGTTAAAAATAACTAAATGGGGATTTCTGAAACGGTAAGAGATACAATCTTGGTTAAATGGGAAAAAAGATGCTCTATTCTGAGCCCAATCAGATGCTGTATTAAAATTGAAAATATCTATAGGGGTGTTGAAAATATCAAGTATAAAATAAAAATTATGTTTTTAGAAATTGAAATATCTTTGCCATCTTCTCAACAGATGAAATGTGAAATTTGGTAGTTTTGTATAAGCGACTACGGCCAATCCAATGGCATCAACGAATTTCTATGCTTTCTAGTTTTTGCAACTCTTGCCAACTTTTTTATTTCTTATAGCCGCCATATTGTATTTATACGCCATTGAATAGAGCATAAGAAAAGCTCTTCAACCATGTATAATAAGCCTATCTTCGAATGACAAACCATGTAAATTTATTTGAAAAGCTGTTTTTCACTTAGTTGTCTGTAAAATAAATGCCGTAATTGTGTTTGTTGTCATAACTATGTAACTATATGTCAAAACATTGTTGTTTATTGGTGAAGACCTTAACTCTTTTTCACTTTTAACCAAAAAATAATGCAATTTTTTAAAAATTATCTTTTATTTGTGATACTAAATTTAACAATTAAAACATTATTTATGATCAAACTCAAAACAAAAACGAGAAATCAACGAAAAAGTGTTGATTAAATTAAATTCAATTAAATGGTCAAAAATTCTACCGTTGTCATTAATGCACGTCCTGCATCGATAAATTAGAGACATATATGCATCTTTAACCATTTACCCAGGCGTTTCTTCTATGGCTTAAACAAAGGCTGCCTTAAGTTCTTCTACCGTATTATGAAAAGTACAATAAACTTTATCCTTCAAGTATCCCCAAATGAAAGAATTAAGAAGCGTAAGGTCCGGCGAGCGTGAAGGCCAGGCAACCGAACCTCGATTTCCGATCCAGTTATTTCTATATTGCTGATTAAAATAGTCAGATATGATTCATGCATTATGTGAAGGTGCCCCATCTTGCTGGTACCACATGTTAGTTACATCTTGAAGAGGCAAAGTTTCTAAAGTTTGGCGACATAGTTTTGTAATACATCAAGATATCGAGGTGAACTCAAATTATTATGATAAAATAGAACATGTCCAATTATGACTCCTAGCCATACATTAAAACTTCACCTAGCTTGATGGTACACCTGACGATTTAATAATGGATTTTGATTGGCCCAATACACGTTGTTGTGTCTGTTTAATACCCCGAAGTTTGTAAATCTGCTTTCATCGGACCATACAACCTTAAACGGAAATTGAGGATTTTCTTGGCATTTTCCTACAAACCAATTGGTAAACAATATTCTTCTTTCTAAACCACCATCTCGAAGTCCTTGCCAAATATGTGTTTTATAAAGACGATACTTGAATTTTGTAAGACTTCTCTAAAAAAGTTGATTAAGGCACTTCAACATTATTTTCCAGGTGACGGAGAGAGGTACGGGGGTTATCGATGACATTTTGCAGAACAAGATTTTTAATAATTTCATTAGGCACTCTATTTCAATTGTGTTTTGTGAAGGAACCCATAGGTAATTAAATTATTTCTAAGCAATCTAAAGGTAGATAAACCTAGTTGACGTCTTTCGGGATATCGTTGAAAGTACATATCTTGAGATCGTTCACCGTTCCTATGGCATAAAATGAAGCAATCATACATGTCCACTTTTTCCATATTTGGAAACATTTCCATATTAAATTTAATTGGTAGTGTTACTCAAAAGATAGCACAATTATTTGAAAAACTTTAAAACTCTTTACCGATAAATTTAACAACAAAGTTTTGACAGATAGTTACATAGCTATGACAACAAACACAATTACGGCATTTATTTCACAGGCAATTAAGTGAAAAACGGTTTTTCAACTAAATTTACATTTTTCGTTATCCAAAGATAAGCTTGTTATACATGGTTGAGAAGCTTTTCTTATGCTCTATTTAATGACGTATAAATCCAATATGGCGGCCATAAGAAATAATAACGTTGGTTAAGCTTGCAAAAAAATTAGAAAGTTTAGAAAAAATTCGTTGATACCATTGGATTGACCGTAGTCGCTTATACAAAACTACAAATTTCTTTAAATTTGTTTACAATATGGCGAAAATATTTAAATTTTTCGAAAACCATAATTTTTAGTTTTTACTTGATATTTGAACACCCTTGTAGATATTTTTAATTATAGTACAGCATCTAATTGGGCTCAAAATAGCGCAACTTTTTTTCTATTTAACCAACATTGTATCTCTTACCGTTTTCAAAATTCCCATGTAGTTAGTTTTAACTGGGACACCCTGTACTATAGTGGTAAAATTGAGTGTAAAAACCTGGGAAAAAAAGCCGGAGTATAAAAAAAAATTTAAAAAAGTCTGCGTAAAAAGAAAGTCGGCGGACGAAGCCCATAAAAATAGCAATATTTCAGTTTAACAGAATATTGCTATAAAGCTACATCTCTATTTATTAAAGATTGTAATTAAATGAAAAATAATAATTAATCAAAGTATAGGTAATAGCGAAGGTTAATAAATCAATTACAAAATAGTCGTAGAGTAATCTATTAATGTACCTTCATGATGTTTTTTTTGAGAAGAAAAAGTGTCAGGCTTTCCTAAATTTCTTGTTCAAGGTACTATTACCGTTATGTTTTTTTTGACATTTAGTTGTTTGTTGGAATAATAAACGTATTTTTTTGTACATACAGGATGCTCATTAAGTACGTGAACTAACTTTACTAAATTTTAAGACAAAACGCCTAGATGATTTTGCGTCGAATTGGTGTCGCCGAAGTGGAAGTGTCGAATTGACGGCGTGGAAGTGGCCGCCTCAAAATGAGCTGCTTCGATGTCAAATTAACCTATTCACAAGTTTTGATAAATATACTAAGTGACATAGAAAGAAGAACACCCAGTAATAATGAATATATTTGAACAATTTTTGGCGAAAGATCGGGAGATCTTGGTGGCCAAGGCAACCAAGCAATTTGATTGGCATCAAAATGAGCCAAAGAAACCCTAGCACAGGTACAAAATGGGGATCTACGAAGACCAAAGGTGACCTACTTCCAATAGCAATAGCTTCCCATACCATAACTACAACTGTGTGGTGTACATGCCTATTCACAGAAAATTGGGGATCTTGTCTTTCACCGCGCCGTCTTCTCACCCTTGCACGACCGTCATGCATACCCAAACAGAATCTGGATTCATCACTAAAGACAATTGAATTCCATTCTTGGTCCCAATTTGCCCGTTCTCTAAACCACGCTAGACGATAACGTCGATGCTCTGGAGTCAGTGGTAGCTCAAAAAGAGGACGGTATGAAAAGAGCACACAGGTTCTTATCCGTCTATAAACGGTTCGCATCCCAATCGGTCTTCCATGTTCTTCAAACCACTGGTCCGCAATTGCCCGTGTAGAAGAGAAGCGGTCCCGTAAAGTCAATAGTCTAAGACGGCGATCTTCGCGTTGTGTGGTTCTTCGACGACGTTGAAATCGCTTAAATGACAACTGCTTAATTCATTGTTTTAGGGCTACTTAATCGTAAGTGTTTTTGAATGAGGTTAACAAAACAACCGCTAGGGCAATATGGCTGAAAAACTGATCGTTTTTTATTTTAATATAAACAAATATATTCCCAAAAAAAATTTACAAAATATTCATTATTACTGGGTGTTCTTCTTTCTATGTCACTTAGTATAAATTTCTAGCGTCCACTAGTATAATCTTATTACTGTTTCTACTAAATTTATTTGCAAATTTTAATGTAATCTCAATTTTATACTCTTCAGTGTATTATATATCTGTTATTATTCATGGATTGTTACTGAATGCACAAATATTATACATACATATATAATATACAACGTATAAGAAAAATTTATTTCGATGCTTTCGCAAAGGATTTTCTAATTTAGAGATTTACTTTGCTATCAGATATTACATCCATGAAAAGGCATAGAAGATGAAAAGTTTTACATAACTGAACGCTACTTTACAGATTTGATCGATAAGAAAAATAAAAATTGTAAACTTAATATTTTATACTAATATGTCATTAAATTGTCAGGTACATTAAACTTTATTACTAATAATGAAGTAGAAAAAGATAATTACTAAAGTACAGTATTTTTAAAAATACTTTTCTCCAGATTGTATTTGCAGTATTTTAGATTACATAGATAAAAATATAAAAAATAATTATAATGAAGTAACAAAAACAAAAATTAATAACAATTTTTGTTTTCTGAGTTGTTAATGATGGAAACTTAATGTTTCCTGTAAGCATAGTTTAAATATAATTCAGAAACTGATCTAATTTCTTTAATAATACGAATATTATAGAATTGCAAAGCAGATATTAATTATCGTATAAAATTCTTATAATTACATAGATTTATACATAACGGGTATCTACAGTATTCATTCCCACAATTTCGTTTCTTTTATCAATTGCATAGTTTTATTTTAATTAATTTTCATTTATTAAAATTTTATGTAGTAGGTATGACAAGTTTCATAACTATTTATATTTAATTCTTATACATAAATATGGACCACGTTTTATCTTTATTTTTGGGGGTTTAAATTTTATATTTTAAGCTACCTTAAATATTCTTTTCAGTTTTTATAGTAACTGTACAAAACAGTACAAAATAGTTGGTATAATGCTGACTGTATTTTTTATTTCACATTATTTTTTTCTTACTTATTTTACATAGTGTGAAATGGGGTAACTGTGGTTTGGGGTAACTGTGGCAACCGCAAAATTTTCCAAAATTTAACAGTACATTATAAACTTTACTATACATTATTTTTTTATCCTATTAGTAGTAACTCTTGTCAAATTATTAGGTCATTCAAGCATCAACACAAAAACTTATTAGTTAACAACCAATGTGGCCACCATATTTATGCTCGCTGAATTGTACCTATAATAGGTCAAATTATAAAAAAGCGGCTAAGTACAAAATGTACACAAATGTCCGTCGTAGGCCTTGATAAGCAAACATAAAGCGCCATCTAGCGCTTGATAGTCGAAGTATACAAAGAGTAATTTTCTAAATTAGGAAGGAACCACAGTTACCCTGACATTTTGATGTAGCCAAGGGAACTGTGGCCCGATTGTTTGGGGCATTTGTGGTTCCCACGTGTGTGTAACTTTGCGTGTTTCAAAGAGTTTATAAGGGTAAAAATGCCAAAAAAATACATTAAAAAGACTAATAACCGTGGTGTTAGAAATTGGTATACAAAAGAAGCATTAGAAATAGCAATACGAGATGTAAAATCAGGAAGATTTTCATTAAAGAAAGCTGCAGTCGAGTATGGCCTACCGAAATCCACTCTTGGATTAAAAGTTAATGGGTGGCGAAGTAGACCAGCGACAGGACAGGAAAAAGGTAAAAAATTATCAAATTTTTATTTGTAAACAAAAAATAAAGCATTTTTTTTTCAAAATAGGTGTGGTTGGAGGTCGTAAAACTGCACTTTCTAAAGAGGATGAAGAAATTTTAGCCTCTTGAATAAAGACTATGAGTAAGTGGGGGTTTGGTCTATCTTGCAAAGAAATTCTTAACACGGTACAGTTATATGTCCAACCGAATAATGTTAAAACACCATTTAAAGATGGTAGACCTGGTGAAAATTGGTATCTAATTTTTTGTAAACGAAATCGACTGTCTATTAAGAAACCTGAACTAATTGAAGCATCACGTGTAAGACAACAAACTGATCCATTCATAGTTTATGATTTCTTTGATCAATTAGAGATTATTCTTGATAACTTACATTTGCGTCAATCACCTAGTAAAATATAGAACGCAGATGGAACGGTTTTTAATTATGACCCCAGCCGCACCAGAGTTGTAACAGGGATAGGAGAAATAGCGCAGAGACAAACCGGCGGTTTGAGTCTAAAAACAACAACAGTTTTGGCATGTGTTAATGCTAGCGGATATATATTGCCTTCTATGATACTCCACAAGGGTAAAAGGTTATGGGACAGTATGTTTGGTACAGATGAGTATCCAGAAACGTTCTACTATGTATCTGAAAATGATTGGATGACTGAACAAGTATTTTTCTTATGGTTCAAAAATATTTTTTTAAAACATTGTGTCGAAAGACCTTCTCTTTTCTTGTAATTTTCATGTAATTGGAGCCATTTGTCCCATATTTAGCAGCAGATGTGAAATATTAAAATTACCACATACATCAGCAATTTTGCAACCTTTGGATGTATCCGTCTTTAAAGGACTTAAATCCTTTTGGGATGCATTACTAACAAATTGGCAACGCAGATATTTAGGACAGCAACTTACAGAATGCGACTTTTCTAATCTTTTATGAAAAGCATAGCGTAGTATTCGAGAGCCTGTCATTGTAAACGGTTTTAGAAAAACAGGCATTTTTCCTCTAAATCGAGACTCTATTAACAAAGAAAAATTTAATCCTGAAAAACTAAAGCGTTATTATGAAGAGAAAATTAATATTATTACTGATGATCAAACACCTACAAGTGTACCCATAGCTACTCCGTCTTGTAGTACGACTGGTACGGAAAACCCGAATGACGTTGTTTCACCTTCCATTGGGAGAAGGTTAACTATCTACTGTCAAGTCTTCTGCAAAGACAGAACAAAGAAAGAGAAAGAGAATAGATGTTGCTGAAGTTATCACCACTAAAACTTACCTTGAACATCTGAAACTAACAAAAACAAAGAAAAAACCAGCAAAAATTTCGAAGACTACTCCCAAAAAAAATTGTTTGAATTAAGTAGTGACGATGAAAAATTAGAAGAAGTCATTTATGCAGAAAGTGACAAATCATACGAGCCAAATGATAACAAACAAGAAAAAATATTACCTCAAGTTCAAGAACCAACTGACGATAATATAACCGCAGGAAAATACATCGTGGTACGAATAAAAAAAAGAGCAGTGACTCATTCCATTGGGGTAATACTGCAAAAAAATTCGATTCAGAAAGTCGTCATAATAAAATTATTAAAGCGTTCTTCAGGAAATATTTTCAAACTTCCTCTCGAAAACAAGCCTCTCTTGATTTACTTTTAGGATATTGTTGGAATTCTTAAAGTGTCACAAGAGAAAGGTAAAGGAGTTGTTATTTTTTGTAAAGATTTAACAAAATTTAAAAATATTGGATAATTTTCTAATAACATTTTTTGTTCCTGCATTTCAAATATTCCTTTAGTTTTAACCACAGTTATCCTTCTTATGGTAATGTTCATTTAGGTGTGATTTTTCTAAGCTGACCACAGTCTCTCCATCACAGTCCACAGATACCCTAATCCGACGGGTAAAGAAATAAAATACTTTGTCCTTTCTACTTATATTTTAATTTTTATGAAGGGAAAACACTAACACAATATTAGTTTATAGCCTCATACAACAAAATTGATTGCATAAGTTACACAAAAATTAAACTTATAATATTCAGTCCATAAAGACCCCATTTCACCCATACATTTTTTTGGAGCGGCTAAAAGAGAACCATCAAAAAGACATCGCCTTGGTATCAGTTTGCAAATGCGAAACAAGCTACATTCTGGATTATATTGGAACAACAACTGGAGAAGAAAATCTAGAGATAAAATTATCTCCCTCGTGTTCTTATCCTTCTCCATCATTAAAAAATAAATGATTCTGAAACGGCTAAACGGCCAGAAAACTCACGCAAAAACGAAATATAGGAGAAGTTGTACATCAATCAACAGATTCTTGTTTAGCAATAAATTTGGAAATAGAACCTGAGGTTTGCATGCTCACAAATTACTTTCGAGCAAAAATGAGAGATATGGAAAAAACAAACCAATATCTGAACCCAAGTAGCATATATTTAAATATAACTTAAACAAGTAATCCCGATACGCTTCTTTCGTCAATTGAGGATGTTAAGAAAAGTGGTAGAAGATCTATTACTACTTTTGGCCTATAATTAGCACATTAATAAATAGTTCAATCGGTGTTAGAAGGATCTTTTATTTTTAAACGATTTTTTGAAAACAATGCTTGGCAACAAAGCTACACACGATACTTAAAATCAAATAAAAGTGAATTGCACTCTTTCATCTGCAGTATCTGGTTTCAATTTTAGTTTTTAGTTCTGTTGTACCTAGAGAAATACACTTACATCAGCAATTTACAAAATGGAGTTCCTTGGGATTCCCAGGAGAAATATAGTAAATTGGCCTTAAAGATAATATTAGAAAACATTTACACTATCGTGAAATAATACAAAAATATAAACAATATTAAAGTAATATTAGTAAAGAGAATTGTATGATTAATTGGCGTTGCAAATTTTGGTTGATTCAAGACATTGAGAACTCAATTGCTATAAAAAATTATTCCGGTCCTTTATTAACAAAGAGAAACATTTCCAGGATAATGTAACTGAACTAACGTCTCCTCAAAATATTTTTAGTGGATTATCAGCATATTTAAGTAATATCTAACACTATTAATTTTTAAACAACCGATCAACCATTGCTACATCCAGTATGGTTAATATTATCTATAAAATTTGAAGACTACTATAAAAATTGTGGGGCTTACCCAATAAATTTACGTTTTAACATAGACTACTTTCTTCATTTTATAATGTTTTTCTCAAATCCTTATGTTATATTAACCTCATTTTCGACAGCATTTCCGAAGTTTGAGTCCATCTTTGTTGATCACAAAACTTATAAATCTTAATTGGTAATCAAATTGACATCTATATTCTATTAAGTAAGCAATGTAAATTCATTGTTCGTAACAATAGATACTGTTATCATATTGAGTCAATTGGAAGCGATTTGTCCGTTACCAGAATTTTTTTTAAATTTCTTTTAGCTGCTTTTAGTGTTCCTCAAGGTTTCAATATTTAACCACTTCTATTTTTATTGTCATAAATCCTAATGGTTAATCAAATTGACATCTATATTCTATTAAGTAAGCAATGTAAATTCATCGTTCATAACAATAGATAATGTTATCATATCGACTCAATCGAAAGCGATTGTCGTTGTCTTTTGTCAAAATTCTTTTGCTATTTTGATGTTTCAATATTAAACCACTACTATTTTTATTATTTCTTACAATATATTTTACTTCTATTTGCCGATGTCTTTAAATGTTTTATAAGTACAAACTTATTACTGTGTTCAGCCTGTGGAGTTGGGTGACTTAGAGTCGGTTGGCCGAAACGGGGTGATATTTTGCAGGATCAACTTCTTCAGCTCTTTAAATATTGCTTCAAGGTTTTAAATAAAATTTCTACAACATTTCTACATATTTATTGATATTTTTAATCAATTCTTGCATCATCGGTTAGTATGATATCAGTAAACCAAACTTTTTTAAATTTTCATTCATTATTATTAATATATTAGGTGTGTTGTGGACCATTATCACAAGATCTTAACTTCTCCAGACTGTCTTTAGTTGATGTTTTTAGAAGTGCTGTTTCCAAATCGAAACGTTACACATTTTTCTTATGTGTATTTCCATTTCACGAACAATTTTAATTTCAGTTGTCAAATTTGAAAGAAAGGGTTTGCTTTACTTGTTTTTAAAAAATATAAACAATAGTGAAAAGCATTTTTTTCCACAACAACAAAATTTTAAGTACAATAATCTGCTTATCGATGCAGAGCATTGCAATATAGAAGACAGGTGTTTTTATAAAACAATATTTTTAGTTGGTAATACCGCTAATATCGAAAGTAATTGTAAACTTGCACATCTTTTAATATTTGTATAAACATTTGCAAACAAATTTTATGTTACCTAGTTTTTCGTTGAATATCGCTACTTTTGTTATTCTTGATTAAATTCTGTTTGATTCAAAAAATGATTTCAATTAGTCTGCTGTAAATTACGCAAGAAATTTGTACAATTGCAAACAAACATCGAGAACCAGTCGACAGCTATTTCATCCTTTTGTGACTTTTCAGTGATGAGAAAACTCTAGCGTGGATTTACAATTTTATAAAGGACGCCTGTCAACTAGATGTCATAAAAAATTAACGATAAAAACATTTTGTTGTAGGTACGTCTGGAAATATCACAAATGTCATCGTATTTTTATTAATTGATTTTCGTTGAATTTTAATGTTTTTATTACAAAAATGATTTTATTTCATTTTAAAATCACCTGTTGCTCTTCCAGAATGGCACCATTTTTTTGTCAAAGGTAAAAAAAAAAACAAGAAAGTGTTTTTGTTTTTTTTTAATTAAAAAAAAAAAACAATAAAAAATAAGAAAAACAAACACGGGTCATGTGTAGAAAGTTTTGTATGATTCTCTTCTAACATTTTAATTATTATTGTGTTATTTTCAGTTTCAATATTATGTTTGATTTATTTCAATATCTGCGGTCAATTAGAATACATGTTTCTTTTTGGCAACTCAAAAAAATCGCAAGGTGGAAGATCTGGTGATCGTGGCCACCAGTTCCTAAACTTTGAATGATACTTTTAACCGCAGTAAACGTTGAATATTTGACCAACGCTCCATATTGCAAGTTTATCTAACATTTTTCGCAAACGTTTTGACATGGTAAAGATTGATTTAAATTAAAAAAACCATTAAATTTTGAAATGAATTGACTTTGGAAACAGATACTTTATTCTGTCAAACCCGTTATACTCTACTATTTTATTTAGTAGGTACACTTATGAAATTTAAAACTTGGACACCACAATTTCTGTAAACAAAAGTTTGCACATTGTGAAGCGGGCTTAAGGGTATCATTTACAATTCTAACAGCAGGTAGTCTCAGCAGGGGTTATCTTATAGAAGGACTGTAGAATGAATCATTACACTAAGCACGTTTTAGAAAATAGGTAATTTACGTTGCTTACTTAATTTTTTTCTTTAAAGAATATATTTGAAGGTATCGCTAATTAAACACCATAGCTCGATTAATTATCGAATCAAAATTTTGTTTAGGAAATGTTTACAAAATAAAATTAGAAATAATTTTGATTTAAAAAACGTCTACAAGCAATAACTTTTAAATTAAATCAAAAACTAAACATGGTTATTTGGGTTGACTGATTATTACTTATTTTTAAATAAATCTAACCTACTAATTATTGTAAGTTATTAAAAAAATCATTAAACTCTCTATTCATAATATTTAGTCCTTACAAAATGTATATTTTATGACGTTTCATTTTTTTCTGTAGTTAATATAAAAAGTGAAAATAAAAACTAAGGCAATTCTTATTGTCAACGTATATATTTAGTTTTTTGACAAGAATTTATTACATAATTATAATTAAGATACCAAGTTATAGTTTAAAATTAAATGAAAACTTTTTTTTAAATAAAGGTATTACTATATAAATAAATATAAGAAATCAATAATGGGTGTGACCTCCATTATTATTGATACATTCTTGGAGGCGTCTGCTCATTGACGCTATCAAGGTATCAATATAATTAATATTAATCGTTTCCCATGCGGTATCAATGGCTGCAATTAGTGCATTACGGTTTACTGGTATAAAATTTGGCCCTTGTTGTCTTCGGATAACAGCAAGCAGCCCAACATAATGTTAAAATCTGGGCTTTTTGCTGGCCAGGGTAACAGCTCCAAGTTATTTGCTTGTATCCAGTTGCGCACAACCTGCGAAGTATAGGGTCATCATATCCCGATAGTTAATTATCGAATGTTCCAAGAAAATATGTGTAAATAGTAAATGGAATCTACTAACGTAACGTTAAGTCGTTAATTATAGTTACATAACTCTCCTTTATAAGATATAGTTTATATTAATATGCTTATTGTAAAGCTTCGTACACACCTGAACAACAAACCGAGGAACAAACAGAACAACGAACCGAACGGCAATCGGAACATTAATTTGGACGGTGCTACGTACGAATTTTAGAACAGATTCGCAAGTCCTGATTGTTCCACGAACGGTTTGCGGCGTTCCCGCAACTTGTCGGTTTTTCCTCCGACATCAAAGAAAAGCGCGCGAATGCGTTTGCAGGTTTGGACGAATCTAAACAAAACGGCGAACAAACTTATGCGAGAGAATTAAATTATTTATTTTTGTCCACCCTTTTGTGGGTTTGTTGTGTTTTAGGTAATATTATGGAGTTGACAGAAGAAAAATGTTTTAAATTAATCAGTGTTTAAGAATGCAAGAAAAAATAATGTCCCTATTAGCATCATTTGGGCGGGAAATTTCCAAAATAAAAAAGCTTACTCTTCTGTTGTGCGTAAAAATTTGGTTGGCACTATCTTCTTGTTTTCCGCAATTTTCTCTTCTCAATAATAAATATATATGAACTGAAAACTACTGAAAATAATTATGGGAACAGCACAAACGTTCCGTTTGTTGTTCGGATTGTGGAAAACATAAAAGATCGTTTGTCGTTCTGTTTGACTTTCGGTTCGTTGTTATGTTTGTTGCTCGGTTTGTTGTTCAGGTGTGTACGAAGCTTTACAACTTAAGCAACAATTTTTTGGCGAATAAAGATTAGTTTGTGATGTAATATTAGAAACACAAATTTATATCATATCAAATTTATGACAACTTAAAACCAAGAACGTGTATGTTATTGCTAAGAAATTATTAAGGAAAAAGCGCAATTGCAGTGTAAATATTTATAATTAGATATTTTCGAAAGTTTATAAGTCCTCTATTGTAATCTTAATACTTAAAAGAAAATCCTGTCCATTAGCATTATAAGGAAATGGCTTTTACTTTATGAATAAGTTTCAATAACAATAGAATATCCTTGCTTGTTTAATTTACTTCCTTTAAGTCATATTGCTCTAAGGGTTGTTACATTGGTCATTAGAAGTATGTAATAAATTAACAATTACTTACTGTTTGTTTCAAGTGTTCTGAAAATGCCACCTCATCTCGGTGCTGATTTGAAAGCGCGGATTGTTTCGGAATTAACGGCGGGCCGTAGCGTGCGTGAAATTTTACGTATGTTAGATATACCAAAAAGCACCGTAGGGCATTACCGAGTAAAATGGAATCTTGAACACACTTTGGAAAGAGCCATCGGAAGTGGTAGACCTAAAGTATCTACACGTGCTCAAGATTTCGAGTTGTTTCATTACGTAACAGAACCTTTAGAATTTTGGAATTGAGTGATTTTTAGCGACAAAAAAACGTTCAATAGCCGCAACGATGGACCACTAAAAGTTTTTAGAATGGAAGGAACTCGTTACGAAAATAATCACATATGTCCTAAAAAACGAAGTGGTAATTTTTCTGTGAATGTGCGGTGTTGGGTTAGCGCGCGGGGTCCAGAAGTTTTTTGGGCTATCGATGGACGTCTTGATTCTGCTGCGTATTTAGATATTTTGGAAACTATTATGAAACCTTCAGTCGAAGTGTTTTATCCAGACGAAGATTATATTTTTCAACAAGTAAATATTCTTATTTTATTATACTTTCTCCAAAAAATAGTTCGGGATCTGTTGAATTAACATTTACATAATGTATTTTTGTTGTTAAAGGACAACGCCCCTATTCATACTTCGCGGGTTGTGCGCAATTGGATACGAGAAAATAACTTGGAGCTGTTACCCTGGCCAGCAAAAAGCCCAGATTTTAACATTATCGAAAATGTTTGGGCTCGAATACTTGCTGTTATCCGAAGACAACAAGGGCCAAATTTTATACCAGTAAACCGTAATGCACTAATTGCAGCCATTGATACCGCATGGGAAACGATTAATATTATATTATTATTGATACCTTGATAGCGTCAATGAGCAGACGCCTCCAAGAATGTATCAATAATAATGGAGGTCACACCCATTATTGATTTCTTATATTTATTTATATAGTAATACCTTTATTTAAAAAAAAAGTTTTCATTTAATTTTAAACTATAACTTGGTATCTTAATTATAATTATGTAATAAATTCTTGTCAAAAAACTAAATATATACGTTGACAATAAGAATTGCCTTAGTTTTTATTTTCACTTTTTATATTAACTACAGAAAAAATGAAACGTCATAAAATATACATTTTGTAAGGACTAAATATTATGAATAGAGAGTTTAATGATTTTTTTAATAACTTACAATAATTAGTAGGTTAGATTTATTTAAAAATAAGTAATAATCAGTCAACCCAAATAACCATGTTTAGTTTTTGATTTAATTTAAAAGTTATTGCTTGTAGACGTTTTTTAAATCAAAATTATTTCTAATTTTATTTTGTAAACATTTCCTAAACAAAATTTTGATTCGATAATTAATCGAGCTATGGTGTTTAATTAGCGATACCTTCAAATATATTCTTTAAAGAAAAAATTAAGTAAGCAACGTAAATTACCTATTTTCTAAAACGTGCTTAGTGTAATGATTCATTCTACAGTCCTTCTATAAGATAACCCCTGCTGAGACTACCTGCTGTTAGAATTGTAAATGATACCCTTAAGCCCGCTTCACAATGTGCAAACTTTTGTTTACAGAAATTGTGGTGTCCAAGTTTTAAATTTCATGAGTGTACTTATACTGCTTTACATGAGTTCAATTCAATTTTATGTGTAGGTATTATAGAGACATAGGTATTGCTTTTGGAATTATTTTTTCCACGACATACATAGAAAACGGACGTTTATTCTCTACAAATAGTGAGGAAAATTGGTTTTTCCTCACTAGCGAAGAAAATATTGTCGTGTTACAAAAATGTAAGAATGTGTCATTAGAACTATATGCGCCTAGTACTTAGTTAAACAATTTAATTTAGTATTTAATCAGGTTTGTTTTATTTAATATCTTATATTTCGACTCTTAAAAATTGCTATCCTACATTTATTGGTTAGAATTACGCGACTGCGCTATGACAGATTGAGACCACACCGATACCACAGAATACTGTAGCGAGACTATTGGGACCCACCTATTATCAACTTTTGCGTTTACGTACGAAAATGTGACGAAATTCCGTAACAATAAGTTACGTTTACAATAAATAGTACTTCTTTCATTAGGTTGTTTTTTTGGGGAATGTCGTGGAAAAAATGTTGTGTCTAACACATGAGGAAAGTTTTTTCCACTCTCACTCTCAACTCAACTCAAGCTCGACTGGGAATAAAAATTCTTTTCCTCACTTGTTGGACAAACAACTATAACGGTCTGACTACAAGAAAAGTTTTATAGGGGCGCTCATTAATAAATCTACACCAGTACACCACTGATTCTGGCACTATTTCCAGTGAATATTATTATGGCGCTATTGGTAATCAGTTTACTGGACTCAGTAATCAAATGATTATTATTATTGTATTATTTATTATTGGTAGAAATTATTAAAATCAGAAAAATATATTTTTTTTCAATAAGTAGTGCGACATCTAGCTTCGACTCGTGTTAACGTAACACTTACAAAAATGTATTCGCATTAAATCAACTTCGTCGATGTCTAAGCAGTTACATAAGTCGATCCTTTGATTATTATATCCAACGAAGTGTTGGCAAAAATAACAATTTCGAATTTTCTTCATAAATCAAATGTCGGTAGGATTAAGCTCGAAGGGTATTCTGATAAGACAACTGCAAATATTTAAGAAAAAAATACTTATTCTGATAAAATAAATAAAAAACCAACATATTAGTCGGATAATTTTGCATGAAAAACACTTAAAAAAAAGCGTCTTCTTAGCTTAAAAGAATCAAAAATTATTATACATAAAAAGTAGACGTTGGGATTTTTGAGCAAAAATTTCCACATTCTAAAATGACACCTGCATTCTAAAATAATAAGTACCTACATTCAAAATCATTTTTTACTTTCGTATAACTATCGCATACCAATCTGGTGTTGTTTAAGACACACCTTGTTTTTACATCTTACATCAAGTTGATTAAGTACAACAAACGGGACCTTTAAAAAAAGTAAAACCATTTATTAACAAATTAAGTTTTTACGTTATTTAATATACGATTACTGAAATCATTATTCTTTTATTATAAGCAGATGTTTGAGAACTAAAACCATTACATTTAGTAAAGGATATCAGAGTAAATCAAGACAAACTGTTACTCTTCACGCTTCAATTACCAAAGTAATATGACTTAATAGACGTAAAAGATTTGGTTCTAACCGCTGTACGTGCGAGATCAGCAGTTCATAAGAAACAGCTATAATTTGTGTTAGTCTAAAAGACCGCATTGAAAAATTCAGGTTTCTATTTCCGCATGCAGTAATAAAAACGTACTTTTTACTATCAACAAAAAAATTGACGTGATATAAATACAGAATTACACAAACTCACCTTTATGTTACACGCACCTAATTTGTTTCAATACACGTTCTGCAGAGACACGATGGAGAATTAGTTCATTTTGTAGACAATAATAACAATGCCGACCTTGTCTTCTGGTGTTTAGTGTTTAGATCATATGATAACACTTAAGCTGGATCTGTAATTGTGGGAGGGAAATTTGCATTGCAACAAGCAACTGACTGACGAAATTGAATAATTCCTTCATTTGCATGATAAAACGAGTTAAATTGCGGTTGTTAAATTTCTATTAAAAGGACTACACGAGACATGGCGAAGATTACAACTTTTAATCACTCATTTTCTAGTCGTTATTTAATTTCTTGTTTTGTGCGATTTAATAAGAGCAAAGTTAAATATTTGCGTAAACTCTTCGCCTAGTTCATAATAATACAAAAAAAGGGGGTGATAACAATCACATTTATGTTGTACACGAGAATTTTATTCAATGTTTATATACAACCTGGGAGTAGCTCCGCATCCTATACAATACGAAAGGATGCTTTCAGGATTTACTTGATAAAGCTTTGAGATTTTTTTTTAAAAAGTGTAGTGACAGTTTTGTTTCCGAGAAACAATAATAATTGCATACTCTCAAATGATGTCCGTTATTTTATAATTACTTAACTAACTTAATGTAATGTTAGCGTGTGTGTTTTTAATTTCGTTAATTTATTATTATATGCTTTAAGAATGCGGAAACTGGAACACTGTTACTTACGGCACTAAACTTCATTCAAATCCCATTATATTTTTTTCTAACGCTTCTTTACTATAGCAGGTAGATTTATAAATTCTACTCAATTTTTTGAATGTGTCGTGTTTTAAATTGATTGATTACTTTGCAGTGTAGAAATATTCAGATTAGACATTTCTAATTTTAAATTCATTGTTGCATTTATGCATGCATTATTTAATAACTTACCACCGTAAATTGTATTTATTTAAATATAATAACCAATGTTGGCAAAATATATGAAGTGTCTCTTGGGATTAGGCGTCGACAGTGGCGGCTTGTCCATATAGTCATTTGGTCAATGACCTCCCAAAAGTTTTGACAATATATAAAAAATATTCATTATTACGTGTTTTATTAAAATAGGTAATTAAGTCGCAAGTACAAAACTTAAAATTTATCTGCCGTCGTTCGTAATTCATCCTCTTCAACCTTGGGCTGGCGGTGCGAATTGTCCTCATTGAATTAGATCTACCCGGAAAAACTCGAAAACGTGCAGCGCCCGAATAAACGCGAACGTCCGAAACAATAATCAACTTTGGGTCATGAGCCGGATCCCGCAGTTTACGTCGACTTCGTATAGGGTGTACAACTACGCTCGATTTTTGATTCGATTTTCGCGTGTTTTAAATCAATTTAAGAATTTATATTGATATGTTTTACTGTTGTTGTGTTGTTTTGTAAAAATACTATTTTTGATTCTCGTGTGCATGCGCTATAATAGAAAATGTCGGTAGTGCAGAAAACTAAACAACTAAAAAGTGCTAACAAACTTAATTTTACAAAATTAGTTGAGTTCAAGGCAAATGGTCGTCCTTTGCCAGAACTAAGTTTACGACAGACTAGCAAAGACTAAAATAAAGATGTTCATCGAAACTTTTGCAAGGTAATGTACGATTTAGCTAACTGGATATGTGGTTGTGAAGTATCAAATGTATTTTACTGTTTTGTTTGTTTATTATTTTCTAAAGACTCGTCAGACTCGCTATAGTCCAAATCCGGTGTCAGAGATTTAAAACATTTAAAAAGAGGAAATAAAAAAACATGTTTCGTCTGCAGAACACATGAAATGCTCGGCTTATAGAAAATCCCTTAGAGATTTTAAAGAGAATGTTTCGAAAAATCGCTATATTTTGAACAAAATTGTAGATTGTATAAAATTTTGCGGTGCATTTGAGTTATTTATATTTTTTTAAGTATGCCTATTTTTTAAATTAATTTTTGACCTCCCAGTATGATTGACCACGAGCCGCCACTGGCCGCGTCGACTATGTTGTAATTTACCACCATTTCTCCCACTTTTCTAAACGGATTTTCTCATCTAATTTGGAAAACATTTTTAATTCTGTTGAAAACTACTTTAGTATACGTGAGAAAATGAACACGACATTCTATTTACGAAAAACACTTTACACATGACCAAGATTTTAATATCAATATCGAATTCGATTGATTGAAAGTAATTAATTTTATAGCTGTTGTTAATATTAGATTAATTTGATATTTAATCTTCTACATATTATAATGAAAGTTTCCGAAATTAAACGTCAAAACGTACGTCAATTTTCTTTAGAGTTTTTTCGTGTGTGTTTTTTAGGGTTTTTGGTGCAAATATAAAATATGGAAGGTGATCAATACATTACAGTACTCCATGGTCAACAAGAAAAACATGTTGTTTCTGAGAATCACCACTTTGGTTTCCGGACCTGGTCATCAAGACCCTCTCGGATAATTATGAAAAAATGTACAACACAATTTCACAAAAACACAATCACATTACACACTTAATTAATATTATTACATGTGAATACTAGGGGGTGGGTTGGCATGTTTAGGTTTTAGTGGTTTTCCTAAACCTTGAAGTAAATGCTTTGCCAAGACGAACCAATCCACAATTGCACACGGTTTTGTCACCACACTGTACAGGTTTATACTGATCTTCTGGGGCACCATACATAACACTTACATCACAATACAATATTTAAAATGTACCATACGATTAAATAAATAATGAAAGTATATGCCTTTTATAAATTATTAGCTAGTTTTTCCACTACATACAAATCTACGTAAATGTAAAATAGAGTCGTTCAAGGTTTGGCTAGTGTTCTAAACCAATTCAATAAAAGCCAGTTAACAAGTATGTTAATAAACCAAAAAGTGCCTGATTTATAAAATAAAGTGTAAATATTCTGAAGATAAAATAATCACCCTTAATAAAATGGTACTTAGGTTAGAAAAAGATTAGTACTCAACTTGAGTTAATAAATTTATTGAAAGCATCATCATCTAGTAAAAATGAACCTAGTGCTCCACTAGTTATTTCAATCACTAGTCCAGAAAATGATATTTTCTGGACTTATGATTCACAAAATTTTTATTTGCCGACAAATCTCAAAATACTTACAAAATTATTATTTAATTCAACAATTTATTTCTAAGAATTTATTTCTTTCTGGTTGGTACCCACTTGTCACTGCATACTTACTTGATTTTCAAATTTAAATTTAAATAAAGTGACACTTTGTGGTAAAGAATTTAATGGAAAACGAAGTATGAAAACACCATCTCACATAAAAGATACAGTAGAAGCAATGATTAATAATTTATTATCAGCAAAATCTGTAACTCGGTACTGGAAAGCGTATGAAGAATTTAAGAAATTGTGCGATAGTAATAGTACCACTAACTTTTACAACGAGTATGTTCTTCTTCCATATTTTGATGAAAAATAAAAAAAAACAATTCTGCAACTCTTTAGTCCATATTTTCAATGTTAAAATCAAGTCTGAATATTAAAGACATCAACATTGAAGAATATTCAAAATTAATTGTTTCACAACCCACTACACATAACAAAAGTAATCACATTATTTGAGGTTTATGTAAAAGTATTAATTGGTATTTACATTAACGTTACGGTTACATCTGCGTGAGGATTCCATAAAAATTAACGTTTATTTGATTATTAAGCATTGGATGCTTTTCTCTTTTGTGCCCGTTTTAGTTGACATTTAGAAAATTAAGTAACAATGGTGCCACCCCGCTCTCTGGGGAATTTTACCAATGTCACTTTTGTAAGATCTAGGCCGGGAATTTAATTCAAAACATATTGAACGCGACAGTTCGTAACCACACAAATGGTAACGTACAAATAGTATCATCGAAGGTTCGTAACGGCCAAAGTTGGTAACACCAACAGTTCGTCGATTTCACTATTCGTAACGACGTAATTCGTAACGCAAAGAGTTTAATCCTTTGTTTATTTTACTTTAAGTAAATTTAAATTTTAAAGTAAAACACGGAAACATAACAAAATCATCAAAATGGTTAAATGCATTATTGTATTAATTTATATTAGCGTACATACCCAGAATTTATGTGCTTTAAGAATGGCGGGGAATTGATGTGAAACACTAAATGTCGCTAGGTGAAAAAGTACATCAAATTTTATGAACATTGTTACGGTCAGTTGTTACGAAAGTATGCCGGTCAGTGGAGAGTAGGGTGTGGGTTAGGAAGATCAAAGTCTAGAACCTATAGAAAAAAAAATAAAAAGGTAGGGAGCCAGGATCGAGTAACGCTGTATAGAAGAATCTGACCCAGAGCTAAAGGTCAGCAGCTAACTGTCCGCAGCAGAATATACAGAAAAAGAGAAACAAATCATGAAAGAATTCGACATAAAATCAGAAAAACCTTCACATAAAATTTATTCACCCCAATACACAAACGAATTGTGATAGGCCACAGCATTCAATAGACACAGATATATTACGAATACACAAGCTAAAACGGGTAACGTACAGTATTAAACATTCAGGTAACACGAAAATGACTAGAACTACACAGAATTACAAGTTAAAGTAAAGAGAATTACTCAAATATTTACCACTGCTACGCCATTGTCTCGTATAAGCAATTGATATTTCGCGTACTGAAAGTACGCCTATGGTGAACTTAACCTAGAATGTATGTCACTTATAGTACTGAGTAACGTTACAGATTACATGAATTGAATAAAGACGTGTAAAGGAAGTTTTAAGACTAATTCAGTCACCGCGAAGTTTAAACGATTGTTCAATTTGGACCTAACTTGAAACGAGCTCGTACCGAAAGGATCAATGGACCTAAATGCGTTTGGCTTAATCACGATTGAGGTTTAAATTCTTACACGACTTATACACTACGTAGGTATTAAATACTCTTATATATGACTAGTTAACGTTTCAGGTATTATTATGCAATTACACATTCGAGCGACAAATAATCCGCAATAAGTTTTATACGTTCGCGCCTGATAGTTGGTGTCAAGGGGTGACTTCTACTTGAGTGATAGGTCGACTGCAAGTTCACGTGCAATTAAAAAGATATCAAAACATCTGACCATCTACGCAGCAGTAAAAGCGTTACCCTTGCTAACGGTTTCTGGACGAGCCTCCACCGTAGTCTGCAAATCTGACGGAGTATTCGTGCGTAGCTATTTTGCCCTCTAAAAGATATAAGTAAACCCGCAATAGCTGTACAATTTGACGAAGAAACCACAGGAAGAGAATGTATTCTTAATAGGGAGACATAAACCACCCTCTCTGATGCAAAACGTCCCCTAGCATGAAGAATGCAGGACGGTGCTTATTAAACGGTTTACGTAGAGCACAATCTTTTAGCAAATTTTAAAATCCGACTTTATGTGGTATGATATTTTCTATCATCAGCCTGATTACCCCATAAAGCGAGGAAATATTCAGATGAGGGTTTATCTTCTCCCTCGTGAACGGTTGATTCAAGAAAAGCTTTCCGGAACCGTTAAAATGCAGCGGACCAATCGTGGACAGTTTCGAGTTATCAACGCCGGAAACTAATATAAGTTATGCCCGCGAAATTGGGTTAAGGAAGTGTGTACACAGGAAGAGCGTTTACACTTCGAACGTTACAACATCCTCACTCGTCGTTTAAACTTAAAATTCAGTATTAACATTACATGTTAACAGTTTGGTATACTTATGTAATTACACTGTTCGAATAATATAGTAAATAATCTTTATTATAATAAAAATGTTTTATATTTGTATAAATATTTATTTCACAAACACAATTGAAAAATGTGCGCTATATTACTTAAAAATTGCAGGCGCTGTTCAATATTATAATCTTGGATGACTCTACACGCTCCTTTATTTGTTTGTACTTTAAACGTTAAGGCGTCCTTTGAGCACTTTGATATTGCAAATAATATGTGTGTTGCAAACAAACTTCTGCCAAGATTCCATCGAGGAATTTCCACATTGTGGGATGTGCATATTGAAATGAAGATTGAAGGAAATAATAAAAACTTTCTATGCTATTGGTAGTCTTGGCCAAACCATTTGCTGCGTTCTGACGGTGATTCCATATATTTGAAGGAAATAGTAGTTCTCGTCTACGACAATTTCTCAGTTCACGACCCCTAATGACTGTATTTTCGAAATATTGTAAAAACTCCTCAGTTTTCTCATCAAATTTAGGATAAATTGCTGTGACTTCTAGATATACATCAGTAGCAAAGTAACGATATTAAAGTTAGCTTATTTGAATCAAATTCACGTTTTAAACCAATTTCCCCTAACTTTCAGATTACTGATTGATTCGAATGAAAAATGCCATTTTGTTTCAATTCCGGGAAACTAGATTGGAAAAGCATTGATTGCTGCTTTTTAAAATTAAGTAGGTCAGATTCAGGAATTAGAGTTGGAAGTCGACCTTTTAATATACGTAGAAACCCTCGATATGTATCCTCAGTCTTATTTAGCAGTAACACAAAAAACATGGAAATGCTACACCATTAAGTTGAATATGGATACTATAAAGCTTGAAAAATATTTCAGGTACGACTTTGAAAGTTCCTGAAATAAAACAAAACTATGTCGATAAAATATACAATATATACGATATAAAGCTAGTCAAAATAAGCCGATACTTTAAGAAATGGATCCTAACTTCATCCTCTACTTTTCAAAGTTCCATTCGCTAACCAATTTTGATGTGCCAATAATAAGTTTAATAACGGTTCAAGCCTAAGTAGCAATATCCTATCAGGATCATCAGAACCACTGTCATGTAACAATAAGTTGCTATATTTCTAAGGAATCAGAATATTTATGCTGTTTGAAATATCAGACACAGCATCTCTTTCTACATATACTAACTTCCAGAAAAATTGCAACACCTAGAATTTGTTGAACGATTTTATTGAAATGTTCATGAAAAGTCTTGATTTTGCTTGTGGGTCCACGATAGTCGTAGTAGGGTCAGATGGATGCGTGGAGAACGTAAAAATCCAATATTTTTTATGGAACGCAACACCGCCTTTACTCAAGGAGTTATGATATAGGGTGCAATATGTTATGGTAGCAGATCTCCCTTGGTTTTTGTTAACGGCAACTTAAACGCAGCTGGTTACATTGCTAATGTGCTACAACCCGTTGAGCTTCCATATCTTGAGGGGCTGGGTAATTTCCACTCCTTTCAGAATAACTTACACGATCTCTAGATAGAAGCAAAAAGTTTGGGCAGATATCTCTCATGGCAGCTATAGATCACTTGATTGATAATATGCTCGTTGAACATGTGTGGGATAAGTGCATCAAAGCGTAGGCGGAGCAACTCATTATTACAAAACTTTAAGTTTTTGTTCTTTGTTTTAAATTTTAATCATTACTTTGTTTCATGAAAATAAACGGTTTCTAAAAAGCTTTGGGCAGATAAAATCCCTCAACAACTTCTAGGTGTTGTAATATTACTTGAATCGGTATAGTTTGCCTACTTTTCCAGCAATAATGTAACAGTAAATAAAATTGAAAAAGTAACTACATAATAATTAAAAAGTATTATTAAGTTAAGTTTGTTCTTTTGTTTTTAAATAATTATAATACATGGTACTTGGTTTCAATGAAAAAATATAACGTTTCCTAAGATTTGGCGTTAGAAAAAATACCGTTACCAACAACTTCTAGGTGTTGCAATTTTTCTAATCAGGAAGTGTTGACACCTCAGGAACCTAAAAGTTATAGTACAGCAACGCAACTTACGCATCTAACCAGCAAAAACTATTATGCTAATTTTCCAGTAATGCAATGTAAACGAGTAAATAAAACATAAAATAATAACGTAGTTCCTAATATGCTTCAGTAAATACAGTAGATTAAAAGAATCGTTACACTATCTCAACTAAAAAATCTAAAGTCCCCCTTAAAAGGGAACTGCTACCATCAATTCTATTACACTTCGTGATAATAAGGAATGGATATTTTTGACTGGATTTGCCAATTTCACAAACCCTGAAGACATTATTAAATATGTTGAGCAAAAAAAAACAGGGAAATACATATGCCATAAGCTTGATGGTAGTAATGACTTGATAAGTTTATTTAAAATTGGGATGTTTAATAATCTAAAGGATGAACTTATGGATGAGTTTGTATGGTTTCAATGAATTACTTTTAACCATTTTTCCCCAGTCGCAGATTGTCCAGAATAAAATCGTAAAACATGATACGCACAATAAAAATTCTGTAAAAATATTGTAGATGAATATTCAGTGTTTAAAAAACAAAACAAACTTTACTGACGCCTATCTTATAAATAAAAACATTGATTTTAGTATCCTTAATGTTAGATTTATTTTTGCTTAACACCTGCACTGATAATTTAATATTTGACGCGTCTCTTAGGCGCCAAACTAAATATGAATTTTTGTCACGTATCCGACTTTAATTCAACTTCTGTTACAACACTTTTTTATCAACAGATATGTGTTTACAAAAAACAATATTTCTATTTTACACGTATGATTAAATGTTCGCCTACAAACTCTTTATTACAACTGAATGAAAATATTATTTACTTTCCTTTCTTTTTCAGAAATCTTAATCCTTAAATAAATTAAATCTACGTTCGATTTGTATAAAATATTTACTATAAATCTAAATAATCAATATTTTAATTCGAAATACATTTTTTTATTATTTAAAATAACTATTTCGGTGCAATATGAAAAAAAATTCAATAACAATGCAATTGTTGTTTTTCCAAAAAAAAATTATATTGTTCAATATGATTTTTCAATTTTTTAATGTATAGAAATAGTTAATTTTGTGGTTATTTATTTTGTATTATTGCCATTTTTTTGTACGTATTTTCATCATTTAGTAACGTTTTCATTTTTGTGTCATACTGTTTGCGTGTTAAAATTACTGTTTTATTTTCTTACTTGGTTTTGATTAATGATGTAAATGTTTTTCAAATTAATAAAATAAATAATAAAATATTTAATACAGAATTTTTATCTACTATATACTTTTTAAGAAAATTTGGTGTATTATCATTACCAGATTGTAACACAATTAATTTTTATATTAAATTAAATTAAATTGTTAAATTCGGCTAACATTTAGAAAATCAAATGTACTTCTTCATTCTACAAAATCTTGAATGTTGGGTTGGATATTTCATATCCATTTTCTGAACTTTTAATACAAATTATAGAAAATAATAAATTGTATTCAATAAAAATTGTTAAAACTGTATTGTTATTGCATTATAATAGGTATTGATCAAAAGTTATTAATTTTACTCTTGTTATATTTTCCTACAAAATATCCAGCTATTAATATTGTTGTTTAATTATAGACGTTTTGTCAAATATTAATGAACCACTTTAGTTTATACAAATCTAAAAAGCACAAAAAATATATTAGCAACACTATTTTTAATTACTTCGTTTTTACTCTTTAATATGTTTTATTTACATTTTGAATTAAAACTATAAAGAATATAAAATACTCTTCAACTCCAAGACACATAGGTAAATAAATGAAAAATCAAATAAATTCAAAAACGCCAAATTTTGTTTTTTTAGATGGAAATCTAAGGTAAGTGCATCTATACCAAAACGATATTTTAAATTTAATATTTGCATTTAAAATATACAAAAAGAAAGAACTCATTCTATCGGATTTGTTTACGTTTCCTTTTTATATTGAACCTATAACGTAATAAATTTCAACCTTCAAGCGGGCAAGAAAACATTACAAAATTGTAACATAACAATTTCAGTTTCGAATGAATAAAAATATACTGTAGGTAAGTATATCACAAACAAAATCAAATATATTCGGTACATTCTTTATAAAATGAGTGTTGGGATTGCAATAGCAATTTTTTTGTTAATTTTAAAATTATAGGTGCAAAGTTTGTGTTGATCAATTATTTGTCATGACGAAAACAAATGTTATTATACGAGGGCGGATTGATATTGAAGCTACCTACACAAACACAATTTTTTTTAAAATAGAATTTTTAAACTTTAAAATTTCACCCAAATTCATCAATTAGTTTATTTGTTGTAGTCGTTTGAAGTAAGCAACTTTTGTGTTTCTTGAAAAATGGAAAAAGTGAATTTCGTGCAGTGATTAAACACTATTATTTGAAAGGGAAAACGGCAAAAGAGACAAAAGAAAAGTAAAAAGCTCGAGATTACATGGTAAAATATTGGATTGCTGAATTTAAACGGGGCCGAACAAGCACTGCAACAATACCATCAACAGGAAGGCCAAAAGAGGTGGTTGCTGAAGAAAATATCAAGAAAATCCTCGATATCGTTATGAATGATCGCAGAGTCAAGTTACGTGAGATTGTTGAAATGGTAAACATATCATATGAACGTGTGTTCAACATTTTGCATGAACATTTGCATATGAAAAGCTATCGGCAAGATGGGTGCCGCGTTTGCTCAGTGTCGAACAAAACGAGTTCGACAGACCACTTCACAGCGGTGTTTGGACATGATAAAAGCTTAATCCTGTTTATTATTGTGAACGTCGATTAACACCAAAAACCAAAATCAATCGAAACAATGGGTGGAAGCTGGTGGAAGTGCTCCGAAGAAGGCGAAGACAGTGAAATTGGCGGGCAAGGTTATGGCCACTGTATTTTGGGATGCACACGGAATATTGCTCATCGATTATCTTGAAAAAGGATCCACAATCACAGGAAAGTATTATCGTGAATTATTGGATCAATTAATTGATGCAATCAGAAAAAACTCCCTAGTGACTTTTTTCCTGTTACCAAACTTGAAAAATGGCTGACAGGAAAAAGATTCATCTCAAACGAAAAAGTGATTACCGAAACTACGTATTTTGAGGGTTCCCAAAATCGGATATTTATTATTCAGATGGTATAAAAAGTTGGAATATTGTCTTACTAAGTGTATTGAGCTAAACGGAGACTATGTTGAGAAATAAAGTTTTGAAAAATGTTTTTCCTACTTAGGTAGCTTCAATATCAATCCGCCCTCATATACAGGTCTGGCTTAACTTTATCTAGATATACAAATTATAATGCTGCAGGTAAGAAAGAATCAGTGTAGTGTTTAAATTTGTGTGTATGCGTGTTTAAGACAAGCAAGATGACAATGGTGTTTCTCTCTTTATATATCAACAATTGCAAACGCAGATTAGCGAGAATTATTGCAAGAAAAATTTTTTTTGAAAACGTTTAGGAGCTATTTTTGCAAAATTCTTGTTTTTTAGTGAAACTTACAACTGAGTTGTAATAAAATTATTAGACAGACAAAACACAAAGAGGGTCACATATTGTAATAACCGCGAAATACTAGTTACCGATAATGTGTGTGGAATTGTTGGCTCGCTGGAAAAACCCTATATACGCGCAAATTTCACGCTGTAACCGTATCTTAAGAGTATTTCGGTGTCTGAAAACTGATTTTTTTTTTATTATCGGTAACAAGTATTTCGCAAACTAAGTTATGCTAATATACAATTATCCAATGACACTTATTATATTTAACTAACTGTTCCAAAATTTCTAAGTGAGAAGAGATTTCTGTCATCCCAAGGAACTCTATGGTACCCAAATAACTAAACTGGTGTATAGAGTTCAGTACACAGCGCTAGGCCAGGTCTACCCCAGCATTCATTTCCTTTGGAAGCGCGATTTTACCTTCTTTCAGTATTTTATATCCGGAAGAAGAACGAAAAGGGTCAATCGTTTTTGTTCAAAACAATTGCAGTTTCCACACAGCTACCAGTTATAGATTGACTTGAAGACAATTACGGCAACTTAAAAATGCTGCATAGATAGTAAATCTATATATTTAAATCATATAGAAAATCTATGGAGTAACATGGCAACAAAGTGTAACAATTATAACTGTAAAAGGATTTAATAAAGAACTGTTGAAGCTTTGATGTTTCAGGTTCATAGAGTTTACATAGGTTTTCATGGTGCAAAGGTTATTATATAAATTATTAAATGTTGAAATTTCTCCTAATTAGTATTTAATTAGCAGCTTTTTGTTCACTTAGGTGAGACCTTCTATTTGGAGAAAAAAGCGAAATTTTTTTGTAATTTTTTACCCGACGTTTTGACCATTTTTATAGTACCATTTTTTTAAGGGTAACGTTACATTAGTTCATCAGTTTTAGAGCCTTTGAAAAGACCGTACTATAAAAACAGTCATAACGCCGAGTAAAACAAACTACATAGATATAAATTATTTACGCTTTAAGCAATCCAATATTAATAATTTATTAATAACATTGATATTGCTTAAAGAGTACATAATTTATATATATAAACGATAAGTTTTTCGGACATCTAGTGTCGACTCGTGAAAGCGTTCACGTAGGTAAATGTTAACAACTTGTGCCGACAGGTATGTATAGCAGTTACATAGTCGATTCTTCAATAATTATAGCCAACATAACAGTTGGCAAGCATACAAGCGTTGAATTGCCTGCAGTAAAGTACCTAAAAGTTGTACAATAGCAAACAAACACTGAGAATCATTCCGACAGCTGCTTTCGTTCTTTTGGGGACTATCGGGAGTGAGAGAACTCGAGTGTAAGTTCACTATTCTACAAATGCGCTGTCGATTATATGCGCCCTACTGGCGGATCACAATATTTAAATGACACTAGATGTCGAAAAACTTATCGTTTAAATATTGTGATCCCTCTAGTAGGGCATATAGTCGACACGCGTTTGTACAATAGTGAACTTACACTGAATTCTCTACCCTGACGAGTCCCAAAAGGACGAAACAGCTGTCGGGTGATTCTCAGTGTTTGTTTGTTATTGTATTGAACCCTCTTGCGTAATTAACTTTACTGCAAGGCGATTCTAAATTTTATACTTGCCAACTATTATGTTGGCTATAATTATTGAAAAAATCGACTATGTAACTGTTCCTTTACATACCTGTATCGTGAGCAAATTGTTATATAATTTATATATAAAAACCAATATTATAATAATGGATCCTATATTCATACATAAAATTACATAGAGTTTGATATCTCACCTTTTTCCCCCTTTTTTCCAAATAGAGACCTCGCACAAAAAGTTGCTAAATAGATTATTAAATTATTCATACATGCTATATATTTTTGTTTAGTTTAGTTAAATGGTTTGTCCTGTTTTAAAGATAATAGTAAGATTAAGTAAATATTTATCGTCCTCGTTTTAAAACAAAGTTATTCGGGACCACATTTCAAAAATATTTTGGATTGTATAGGGTGCTTCAATAAGAGCACAATAACTAAGTACAATAACTTTAAAATAACTACAAAAAAGCAACTTTGCCCCACTCCACCTCACTAAAGGCTTTCAAATTATTTTTTCCAATATTTACTATTATGGTGTGAGGTGCAGGGTATTTTTAATACTACCGCGTAACATTAACTACTGTTAAAACCTAAATCTATCTTAACTTTAGTTGAACCCCTTGTATTTCGGTAGCCTGTTGTAAGCTGAAATTAATTACCTAATCTGTGTTTGAGAAATTTAAAAATTTGGGATTTTAACAATTGAATGTTACACTTTTTTTCAAAAATTAATAACTTGAAGTTTGTAGGTACTTACCAACACTGTTAAATTAAGAAAATAATCTGAATGACCGTTTTTGAGAAATTACTACTAGATATTCAAAAAATTATTTTTCCGCATAAAATAAATCTGTGAAGCGTGACGTCAAGAGTCGAATAGGTAATAGTTGTGTGATTGCCACTAGACAAGTCTTAGCTGGTTACTGATAAAACAAAAAGTTTTTTTGTACCTGTAGCTGGTAGTCCCTTGTAAGAGGTTGACTCTATGAATATTGAATTAGAGAAACAATTTGGCGCACATCTGTCAATGTATGACCTTTGACGTCACAGTCAATGGCGTTACGTTCCGCTAAATATAAATTACTTGAACTTCAAGAAGCGTTTTGGGTACAAATAAAGCAATTTTTAACTTTCTAGTACCACTTATAAGCTTTATCATAATGATTAGAATACGAAAACGTACAAATTTAATAAATCCAAAACAATGGAAAACACCCAATTAGGGATTTACTGACATTTTATATGCCACTCAACGAAATGGCTTCTAGTAGACTGTAAACTGGCCAGAGGGGCGGTTAATGCAATCCGTCGATTTTCAAAGCATTAATTAATTACTCGCAGATACTAAATTAAAATTCACTTTATATACACCTCATGTATTTAGAAATATATACCAATGCACTGTTTTACGTACATGAAAAAAAAAATAAAACTTAATTTAAAGGTGTTTTCCTTCTAGGTGAAAGTTGTATTAAAAATAACAGTCTTCACAGTTGTTACATTAAAAGCCAACATTTCGCCCTAACCTGTGAGCGTTTTATCGAGGCTAATTGTACATTATAAATCTTCTGATCTACAATTAGCCTTGATAAAGCTCTCAGAGGTTTGAGCGAAAAATTGGCTTTGATGTAACTGTAAGACCGTTATTTTTTTAACACAACCTCCACCTAGAAGGAAAACACCTTTAAATTATATCACTAATTGAGAAAAAAATACTCTTAACTAAAAATGAAACTTTTTTGAATAAAAGCTACTATACTACTACCTACTACTGTAGGGCTACTGCAACTTGTTCTTGTTCGCGCATAAAAAAATGCGATGTTGCAACGTTTACATAATTTCGCTGCTCGCAAGGTGTTTAATATTTAAAACAGTGAGATGTCCGTAAAATACATATTATTTTGCTACTATTCCATATCACTAATATGTTTATGTGACAGTATAGTTTAATGTATGAAAGTGTTTGTTAAATGACTACATTTAAAATATTTATTTTATTATTAGACTGTAAGGCTCTAAACTGTTCTCAATACTACACAATACTATTTAAATAAAGTTTATTTGTTTT
Source organism: Abscondita cerata (assembly GCA_030710515.1). Lineage (NCBI taxonomy): Eukaryota > Metazoa > Arthropoda > Insecta > Coleoptera > Lampyridae > Abscondita > Abscondita cerata. The sequence goes on from JALBCR010000353.1 coordinate 36,015, forward strand.
TCTGTACGTGGGTTAAATATAACCTAAAAATTGACAGAAATTAAAGTTTTCTTAGATACCTTAAATTCTAACCTACACTTTGTGTTGTGAACTAGTATTATTACTTAAAGTTGTTACGTATAAAAAGAATGAAGCTGACAACGCTGCGGTTTTTCAAGTTGATAAGTCTGGCATTGTTGAGCAGAGTGAATAAATGTACCAAGATGAAGGTGTGGTCATGAATGCAATTTTGTCCAATTTGTTAGTTGTTCGTTGTATAGTAGTTGTACGAAGTGTAGTATTCTTTATTTCTTGAACTTGAATACGTAGCTTACATGAACAAAAAGTGTCTTAATTACAAACACTTTGTATCAGCTGACTATTTTGTTAAAAAAATTACCAAATGTATCCAGCCCAGTTTTTTATTTTAACCTCCGTTAAATTACGTACGTTTAGTCAATTACTTGACTTCTGACTGAATCAAGGATTTCTTAAATTAAACGTTGCATTTATCGCAATTTTCAATGACATGCCTTTTAGTTGTTTTATACATCTTTGCTTTTAATTTAGTTTTATTATTTATCCTTATATTAATTTCTTTTATCTCTTTTTACATATCTTCACTTCTTAGCTTATTTTCGGTTGCTACTTTAATTTTCAGTAATTTGTTTCTTCTTTCTCTTAAGCTTCTTCTTTGTTCCTGTTCCTATTCATTTAACCATTCATGCATTTTTATTCAATATTTTGACTCTGATGATTCAGCAGATTATGTGAAAACGTGTTTAAAGTAAGAAAATTTTTTTTACTACTAAGGACTGAGGGCGAAAAAACATTAACATTGAAAAACTTGCATAACTTTTAAACCGCTAAATAAATTTTCAAAAAAATTTAGTTTTGGATAGGTTATTTATTATATAAAAATTAAGAAAAAACAAGAAATCAATCAGACTTATCGTCATAAAAAATTTTGAGCTTGTCGGGAATGGTCTCCATCATGGCTTTTATGGTGGTGCTCGACACTTTATTGGTCGCTACGGTCCACATTTTTCTAAAACTTTCAATCGATTTTGTAGCCTTTTTTGTCTGCTTCAAGCTTCTTTTCACCAAAGCCCAGTACCGCTCGATTGGGCGAAGCTCAGGGCAGTTTGGTGGGTTAGCCTCCCTGGGTACAAAATCGACATGATTCTCTTCGTACCATTTTCTTGTCTGCTTACTGTAATGGCACAAAACTAAATCCGGCCAAAAAAATGTGGATACCTTATGTTTACTCAGAAAAGGCCGCAATCTTTTTTGGAGACACTCCTTCATGTAAATATCGGAGTTAATTGTTCCATTTGTTATGAAAGATTGGCTTCTTTCACCGCAGCTACAAATCGCCTGCCAAACGAGATATTTTTTGGAAACTTGGACTTTATTTTAGTTCTAAACTTCTTAGGAACATTTCCTCGTCCACAGGAAACATAAAACTCTTGACCAGGTAGTTGAGAAAAATTGGTGAGGACGCAACATTGACGTTTTTGGAAAAAATCTGATCTCAACTTTCTGGCTCGTTTCTTGGCTTCAATGTTTTTCTCCGCATTATGATCTGGAGTTGTTTGAACTTTGTAGGACTTAAATCCACTATTTTTTTTTATTTTCGAATTGTCTTTTCCGACAAGTCGACTTTTGCAGCTAATTTCCGGTTCGATATCAGCGGATTCTTAACCATCGCAGATATTGCCTTTTGCTCCTTTTTGGTAAATGAAAACCCTTTAGTCGTCCACTTCCTGGTTTCCGTGTTATGGTAAAGTCTTCCTTGTACCGCTTGATGACTTTTGCTGCCACTTGCCTGCAAACTTTTGCCTCCTTTACAATGCGAACGACTGACCATTGTGGACTCGCAACAAATTTTTTAATGATTAATTTATGTACTTCCACTACTTTTGCCATTGTGAACACAATTTGACTCAAATAAAAATAAAAATTTGACGTCATATTCTGACAACTATTTCAAAGCCTACTATATCAAAATTTTGTAAAAAAAATTATATGGTATAAAAGTTATGCAAGTTTTTCAATGTTAATGTTTTTCGCCCTCAGTCTTTACATTTTCCAATTATTCAACATTTTTCAAAGAATACTACCGTTGCTGTATTGTAATATAAAAATTACACTACTTGTGCCCTAAAGCAAACAAATTTACATTAATGATCTTGTCCATTAATTACCAACAGCTGCAATGCCGCGTATTTTCACTGCATCTTGTATTTAAATATTTTAAAAATTAAATATTGCGGTAACGTCAGTTGTTTAATGTAAACTGACTTCAAAAGCAACTTACATAAACATTTCTTAGGAAACATTAACAACAATTTAACAATATTACGCTAATATATAAAGATTACATTACAATTAAAAAACATTTAAAGGATTATAAATACCTTGTTATGCAATATTCTTTTGTGATCACAAATAACTGATTTATTATTTTTTTTTGCGTATATTATAGTCAATAATTATTAAGCGTTTCAAAATAAATTTATCAACCGGTTTTATTGCATGATTGTAGTATATTTGGCTTGGACAATTTAAAAGAATGTAGTAACATGTAATTTATTAAATGGGCTTGTACTTTGTTTAACTAGAAACAATTATATCTTTTTCTTAAATTAAACCGGAGGTGCGCACAGACCAACAATCTTATGTACTTACGCAATTACAAAATAATATAAAAATTTCTTAAGTTACTTTGATTATTCGTTATTGATAATGTTGTCAATATTAATTACGTTTGCGTTATGAATAGGTATCTAAAACAATAAATAATATAACTTAATAATACACAATAAAAAAGTCACGTGACAAGAAGTGCATGTTAAATAATTTAATAACACAAACCATTAATGTCTGTTTATACTAATAATACGTATTTCAAACGATTGCAATAAACTAATCGAAGTTTAAAAGACCATTAAACGTCTGTAAAGATGATTAACCGTTTTAAATAATTGAAAATCCCCGCAGTGGGCATAATAGTCTCCCAAGCAATTTTCTAGTTAATAGTTGTTACATGGCCTTTTTGCGCTTATTGGCTTTAAGATATTTAATTACTTCGATTATACGTAAATTTTAACATGATGTTAAATCCCTATATTTTAAATACAAGAACGTTTTTACAGAAAAATTAAAAAATTCAATTAAGTTCAGATAACTTGTTTACTTTCACATTTTACTTTTGTTAAAGTAAATACAACTAATGGTATTAAAAAAATGTTGCTTACTTTATTTAATTAATACTTACGCACTGTATGTAAGTAAATCAACTGAAAGCGTTAAAATAAACAAAATTTGTGGGCGCACTCAAAATAATAGCAACATGCGTAAAAAATAAACTTTCTTTTATGAAAAATCCAGTTAAACAAAATAAGTACATCATAAACTTTTAAGTAAGCATGTGTCCACTCGGTTCTTGAACGTTTTCAGAGATTTCTGTAATTGTTCTTGTTTTGAACTAATTCGTGGTAATCCCTTAAATCTAGTTGTCACTTACACTGAACTTTGGGTGTAATTATAAACCCCATCACTTAATGGAGAATAATCTAAAGCAACTAACAGCGACAATGATTACTTTATTTATAGTAGTAACCAGCAATTATTACTTTCTCTCAAACTACTTAACAAGATCTCTAACTGTGCACTGTACTTTAAAAACCAAAAGTACAACTCAATTATATGTAGTTAAGTGATCTTTTTTATATTAAACAAAATTTTTATATAAACAAAAAATAGGCCATGATAGAATAAAATTATTACAAACCATTACTTAGTAATTATATACATTATCACTACAATCTTAAAAGGTTTTATAACTATTTGTACGTTTTAATAGCACCTTCGATCTCAGAATGTAATTAGAAGAAAATATAATTTCTTTTTATTGCAAAATTATAGGTGAAAAAATTAAAGATTTCATTGACTCTTTTATCTTCAAATTTAATTTTAAACACACAATTAAATTTCAGAATTCTGTAGCATTTGTTTAAAAAAAATTAAACAGGTGTGTGTGAATATATAGACGCAAAAGGCGATTAAAGATTATATTTGAAAATAAAAACTTTTTTTGTAGAAATATTTCAAAACCGTCGACAAAAAGTTGAAAAATATATCGATGACTTTCAGGAGCTACATTTTAAAATATAATGTAAGAACTCGACAATATGTTGGGTACGAGGGCAAAATAATAATGCACTTGCTGGTGAGTTTCCTTGTTGAGTTCGAATTGTTTGGTTCCCAACAAAAGTTTCTAAGGTTTTAAGTAAAATTACCACAAAGAAATGAGATGACCATTTTTGTTTGTTGTTGTAATGACGAAAGTATTTTCCCAAATTATGACATACAGAAAAACAAACAATTGTTCTGAATGTTCTAAAACTATTGCAATACTTTTTCCCTGAAAGAAGAATCTCATGGTTATAAGTCGTTAATGTTATTAATAATTATTTTTATTTCATCTTAAGAAATATATAAAAAAAATTAATTATTAATTTGATATTAGAAAATGATGTCATTTGGTAGAAAAAATTTCATAGATTTAAAAAAAATATTTAAACCCACAAGACATAAGTTACAAAAATAATAACTAAGAATTTCTTAATCTTAAATACTATAAAGGCTGAGACAAAAAGTAACATATTTTCGTAAGTAATAGAAACTATATTATTATTGACCAAAACAATAGGTTGCAATATTTTAAATTAACAAAACAATGGAATGTTTTTGATAAAGTACATAATAGCTGGATAGAAAGCAATTCAATTAAATAAAATATTAAAGTAACAAAAACTAATAATTTTACGGAAGTGCATAATGACGTATCGTTAGAATTTTTTTTTAAATTGAGATCACACAAGCGCGTACGTACGTACAATAAATATCACAAAAAAAACAAATTTTATTAAGAAGATTCAATATTAGTGCAGTTCTGCACTGCATCACTGTTGCAATCAAACTACATTCCACACGTTAGCCAACCTTTGAGAAAAATTTTCAAACTTCTCAAGATGTGTTTATCAGCGAAGGAGTGAAATGTACTCTTATCACATAGGGTTTCATATAAATAAATATACGAAATAGCTATTTATGTTACCAGTGACAAAAAGCTTGTCAAGCAATTGCCACATTCGTTACAAAAAATATTTTTTCGTTACATTTAAAAAAATTGACCGATGTTATCATGATAACCACTTTCAAAACAAATGTCAAAAAAATCGTAAGTAACGAAAAAATTTACTTTTCTAAGCTACTTACGTAAAGTGGACCATTTGACATCTACTTTGATTATGTCAAATGTCGGTTTACATGTTAAAATTAGAAAAAAAAATGTTACATAATCACAAGAATAATAATTAATAATTTTGATAGCCACTAAAAAATTACTTGGTACGAGTTCTAAAACTGTAAGCGGTTTTAAATAAGAAATCCCAAAAGTAGAGCATTTACACATCAGTATAAAGCTTATTGAAGAAATGCAGCGGTAGGTGTTTTTAAGCCAAAGTTGCACCCTACCATTTTCTTGGGGGTGCACATCCTCCTGCAATTTAGTTGTAGTTGTTTTTTTTGGTTATTACTGTTAAATACCATTAGAAGATTTTGTTTTTAGCAAGTTTATCACATTGAGTTTAAAAGTTTAAAAAGAATTGGGAAAACATAAAAAAAGAGTAGTAATAGGGAAGATTAAAGTATGCGAAGGTATGGGTACTTGCGTACATAAAAAATATAGTAGTGCTTGCAAAAAACGAATGTAAATTAAAAAAAATGATAAATAAAAAAAAAATAAAAAAGTAATTGTACATACAGGGCCTTAATTAAGTATGCGACTAAACTCCAGAATTATTAGTTAGATTTTAATACAAAAAGCTTATAAAAACATACGTCGTAAACGGTTTTGTTTATATTATTCAAAATAAATTTACGTCAAAATAAGCTCGCATCATGATAAGCTTGCGTTGAGAAATGCTAGATAGAAGTATGAAAATTAAAGTTGTTGTCGAACATTTGGTTTAAAACAAATAAAAATTTATAAAAAAAAAGGATTTTTCTTTAAATTTCAAAAACTTATCCGTAATTTGTATTTCTTTAACCAACAGAAAAACACCAAAACTGCACCAAAAAACTTTACTCGGACACCTGTTTCAACAGCTAAGCTGTCATCATCAGCGATACCGATACTAAAACTAAAAACAACGGAAAGCTTATATATATATATTTACTATCTGCTTATCACGCATCGTTAAACTTAATTGATTCTTAGATAAGCTTAAATAATTCCGAAAATCCTAATGGACCGTTATCATCATAATTCATAAGCAAATTTCTGTTTTTAAAAATTTCTAAACTTTCACAAGAATCAAGTTCGTTTTTATTATCTACCTTCTTAATTAATTTAATGTCGCCTACTCTATGGGGATTTTCAAACATATGCATGGCAACACTGGACCTATCTGTGCGATGATATTTGACATGAGCTACCTGCTCTTTAAAACGAGTTTAATAGGTCTCTTGATTTATTTGTAATCAAACTTAAAAAAATATATATATAGCAGTGCTAGAAAGCCTGACCGGCAGCTCTTCTTAGTCGGAAGTAGTCGTGGGCTTATTGAGAATCGTTCGAAATTAAGGCTTGTACACTGCACGAAGAATATATAAGGCGCCACCTAGGATTACGTATAAGAGATATCTAGAGCCACTAGGAACTCATAGGCACAGAAACAAACCATACGTGGATAGAAATATGTATATTATTATAGCGACTAGAGTTCAATTAACGCACATAGAATCACCTCGACACAACAATAGATAATATCATTTAGAATTAATGGCAACATATAGTTATATAATAATAATAATTCACGAGAGCAAATTAGGGCACGAATAATAATTTGAGGCCCAAACGCCCCAAATAGGTTAACGTACTATACACCTTGGACAGTCGTAACACCGATTTTTCTATCCAAATATTGTTCGGAATGTACTTGACAACAATTACGGAGAGTACCGGACCTTGGCCAATTATTTAAATAGTTTCAAAACGTTAAAAGTTTATAACTATAGAAAAGGTTAGAATTTGTTTCACCTTTACTAAGGCTAACAACGCTAGTAATTATACCCCAAATTTGCAAAATTTGTTAAAAAAAATGTAATCAATTAGTATAAGAAGGCTGCGCTTAGTTAGTAGTTTCATCCTTTGTGTTATTATATCGCCTATAAACGTCTACCGGAAAAAGCCTTGAAAAAACTGTTAGATAGAAACAGAATAGAGTAATTATTAAACCATAAACGTCTTCCGGAATTGGACCGTGTCGAAAAAGTAACCGTAGTTGCCAACATTTGACCACCTATTGTAAGCGGCTTCATCAGGACAAGAAACTAAAAGCCAGGTAATCAACTTGTGACCAAGCCAGATTTTAGATTAAAATAAGTCTGAGTAATAAGGGAAATACTTCCATATATAAAGAAGAGAATCCTCGACGCTTGATTGGTTCGAAAGGTGAAAGTTTGAAACCACAGCGCCATCGAAATTGTTCCGATGCTTATTGATTTCTATACTATCCCGGATTTTTCTATTGAAAAAGAAGAAGAATTGGCAATCAAATCGAAGTTATTAAAATCTATTTTCTGACCAGTGTCGAAATGATGCTCTGCCACGGCAGACTTGGAACCGTGTTTTAACTTAACAGGAGGGTGATGTTCCGAAATACGTGTACTAATAGAGCGAACACTTTCACGTATGAATACTAAACCACATGCACAAGGAATACGATATACACCTTGAGAAGGAAGAGTCAGAAACGTATCCTTATGGAAAAGTAAGACTTGTGAGATTTTGTTAGAAGATGTAAAAATAGGTTTACTGCCGTTTTTGCAAAGAAGCTTGCTTATTCGATCAGTAACCTTTTGAATGTAAGGGAGAAAGGCTGGAATTGTTACTGATATAAAAAAATCTCTTTTAAACTTTGATAAGAGTTTATAAAGAAAACCATTAACAATGTTACTGGAATTATGCTCTTATGTCAACGCTCTACGGAATCCACTTCTTAATTGACTTTTACTTAACAAGTACGCAGTCGCCCAACTTTCGCCATAAGCCAAAACAAATTAACTTAAAAGTACTTAAAATTTTTAACAAATCAGAAGTCTTATTCCGTATGATTTCCAATAACAACATGTTACTATCACTCTGATTTCTTTAAACTTATAATCTTGTTGTGTTGTTTCTAATTTTTGCAAACTTTGCAACTCAGCTCTGATAAAGCCGTTACAATAGTAAACAAAATGATATCCTCTATGGCTAAACGAAGTAATTTTTAAGTATGAGAACCCTTTAAAGTTATGACGTGTTTTTAGGATTACATTGAAATTCTTATAAAGTGTCCAAAAATTTTAAATTTTGAAATTTTTTATGGGAGTAACGAGGATAAATCGAAAAATCTCCGGCCTACTCAAGGAAACAAAAGAATAACGCATGAATAACAATTTGATTTTTCAACGTAATCCCTGTCAAGTTTAATGCACTTGGTTCACCTACGTTCAAGTGCTTTTATTCCATCCTTATAAGCCCTTTTGTCCAACTGGTCAAAATACTCATTTGTTACAGCATTCACATCTTCATTCGACTCGTATTTCTTTCCTGCACACAATTTTTCAAGTTTGGAAATAAACTAATGTGCGAGGGGGTTAAATCAGGTGAGTAAGAGGCATGGGGTACTATTAAAACCGTAACTCATTAATTTTTGTCAAAACAATAACCGATTTGTGGCAGGGTGCATTATCCTGGTGAAACATAATTTTTTTCTTTGCTAATCCGGGTCGTTTTTGTTGAATCTTGCCTTTTAGCTTAATAAGTAGGGTTGCATAGTATGCTACGTTAATTGTTTCCCGTTTTTAAGATACTCCACGAAATGGATGCCTTTTGCATCTCAAAAAACTGATGTCAAACCTTATCCGGCCAATGGAACTGTTTTGGCCTTTTTCGGAACAGGTTCTCCATTAGCAGTGCATTGTTTCGATTGCCGCTTAGTTTCTGGTGTTTAGTGCTGGATCCACGTCTCATCCATTGTAACAAATCGTAGCAAAAAATCTACTGTATTGCGTTTAAATAAGTACAAACAGTTTCGGAAACTTTTTCAGCTTTTGCTCCAGTGTGAGCAGTCGCAGCACCCATCGCGCGGATACCTTTCTCATCCCTAAAACTTGGGTAAGGATATAATATATTCACTCTGTTGAAATGCCCACAGTATCCGCTATCTCCATCACTTTCAATAGCCGGTCACTCAACACAACTTTATAGACTTTTTCAACAATTTTTGTCGTAGTCATTGTTTTTGGTCTTCCTGAACGTGGCGCATCTTCTGTGCTCTTGCGACCACGTTTAAAATCCGCAATCAAGTTTTAATCGTGGAGTTCAAACGTGAAGATTCACGCAATGTGCCATCTAGCTCAGTTTTTATTTCTTTTGGGGATAAAACCTTAATATGAAAATAATTAATAAGGGCACGAATTTCAACTGGCTCCATTGTTACAACTTTCAAAACTTTAGCAACTTTGATAGCATGTCAAACAATTATCATTTGACAGAAATTTTTGTTATTCCACAGCCAGACAGATAAATATTGTAACCATATAACGCCTGAAAAACATCGGCCAAATTTAGATCCTATCTGGGTTAGGCCGTTAACTTTTCATTTTATCCTCGTACAAACATTTATTTAAAACTTTCTGGGAATTACAATAAAACAAATGCAAATATTTATGAAAAACCACTAAAAACATGGCCCCTTTTCTCACACGTATGCATAACAAACACCTTTTAGCAAATAGATTAAAAGAACATCAATGCTGGTTGTTCAAATTCCAGGAATGCATTTTAATGAATTGTTAATAGATGTTTATTTCTCATAATTATTCGCATTTGTTTTATTTTAATTTTCATCTATAAAAGAAACATATTTTGATTATACGTGGAACTTCCCTAACTCGAAGTATTCTGTAACTCGAATTTTTTTTGCGAACAATCAAGTCTGAACAAGTCAGTGTAATTTTATCTCCGTAACTCAAATATATTTTTATAACTCGAACCAATATTTAGCGCGCAAGCAAAGCCTAGCTGGAATTTTTCCTAGAAATATCCTGCTGTCGTTCAATAAGCAATTGTTTTAACTGCGCATCCCAAGAGAAATTTAGAGTATTATACCCTTAGGAATAAATTGAAATTAACTAAAGTGGAAATGGAGAAAAGAAAAAGAAAGATATTGCAAATGAATTTGGGATACCGGCTAATACTTTATGAACTATTTTTAAAAAATAAGAACAAACTTTCAGAAATCAGAAATGAGAGGGTGATTTTAATAGCAAAAAAAAAGCTTGCAAGTTGTATTGATGAGGTTATCCTTAAATGTAGAAAGTAGAAAGAAAGTTAAAAAATTTCGCTGCTGCTCTGGGACGTGAAAACTTTTTACCTAGTGTGGGATGGTTAGATAAGTTTAAGAAAAGGCATGATATCGTCCAAAAGTCAGTGTGTGATGAAAGTGCTTCTGCAGACTTTTAAGTCAGTGATAACTAGAAAAAACTACTTAATTAATGTTTTACTATCTGTTTCATATACACAATTATAAGATCAGAAATCTGAAAGTCATTGGTAGTTTCAAGTAACGTCAATTTGATAAACTAGTGTGAGATGGTTAGATAAGTTTAAAAAAAGGCATGGTATTGTCCAAAAGTCAGTGTGTGATGAAAGCGCTTTTGCAGACAAGTCAGTGATAACTGAAAAAACCCTTGCCTGACTTAATCAGGCAATATGATCCCAACAACATCTAACATTAAAGGTCATTTTATGGTGGATAAAAAAAGTAAGGAGCGAATTACCGTTACCGGAACTGAGAAGTTACAATTGCTTGTTAACGGTAAGTCAAAAAACCCGCGTTGTTTTAAGGGAATCAGTTTTCTTGAAGTGGATTACGAATACAACAAGAAAGTGTGGATGACAGGCAAAATTTATGAAAACTGGTTTATAAAGTTGAACAAAAAGTTGCTGTTCAAAAAAGGAAATTCCATCTTTTTGTTGACAACTGTCCGGTGCATTCTAAAACTGTTGCCGTAAAATTAAAAAACATTAAGCTAGAATATTTTGCCCTTAAACTTACTGCTCCTCTACAATCAATCAAAAACCTGAAGGGGTATTACAGAAAACGAATTGTAATAAATTTTGACTTATAGCAACTTCAACAAGTTTATCACTACTTGACGCAATTAAAAATTTGAATAAAGCGTGGCATTCAATGTCACAACACAAACAATTGCCAAATGGTTTAAAAAGCGGGGTTTGCTAAAATTGAAAAGGAAATTGACAGCTGGGATGAGGACAACGATCTTCCCCTGGCTGAATTACAAAATGTTTGGGCTTCCTACTAAAAGGTTATGAAAGAAGTCACATTTGAAGAATATGTTAATGTTGATGGATGGCGTGCATACAACGGGTTTTCCAACAGATGAAGACATATTACCTACATAGAGTCATGGAAAATCTTGTTCCAAATAAACAAAGTAAGTTTGTGTTAGAACCTAGCAAACTAAAAAAAATACGTATGTATTTTAGGCTCAGACGAGGATGAACTTGATGATGACGATGAAGTAACTGTTGCAATTCCTACATTTGATAAAGCGTGTTTAGTTTTTGAAATTGTTAGAAACTTTGTTTTGTCCAGAGAAAATGTTCCAAAGTTTCGTTTCACAACGTTTTTATTTAATGTATTTTTCTGTAACTGAAATTTTCTGTAAATCGAATTTCCTTGTCCCTTGGAGATTCGAGTTAGGACAGTTCTACTGTATATCATAGAGTTATAATTCTTTAGAACCTATCTGAACAAATAATGTTTTTAAATTAAAGTTATACAAGGATTACATACTTTTTTAAAACTTCAAATCTAGGACTACAGATTTTGAGTTTTAAAATTCGCATATCTTTTATCTTTTTGTTGTTATGTTACGGATAATTTTGCACAAATACAACTTAAATTAAAAAGATATTTGCCTTAACTTTATTAAAAATGTTTAAACAAAAACAAAATTATGATTTTAAAATAAAAGTGCTTCAAGTGCTTGTTTGTTTTCCTAGCTCCACACTGAAGGGGTCCCAAAAAACCATTTTTATTGTAAATTGAATTTTTGGAGGAATACTTACTTGAAAATTATTATTTTTCGTCAGGTATTATAAGAATTTGAATGTATAGTATAATCACAAAAGTCCGCGTCATATGGGATTGTTTATTAAACCCTTTATTCAAAGACTTTGGCATCAATTTGTGCTTTTATCAAGATAAAGATAGTGATCACGTGATACACATTATCGGTCTAATGTAAAGTTTTTCCAAAGAAATTCAAAACGTGGGTTATTAATCAAACTACCAAAAAAAGTTATTAGAAGTATCTAGTTTTCTAAATGCTCATAGCAAAACTTCAGATGCAGTAATTTTGCAAATAAAAAAATATTTTTGGAAAGAAAAATTTGACAGAAATTGCGTTTTTGCTATTGCAATTCCATTTTAGGAATTTTTTTCAGATAATATATCGAATCTTACACTTACGTACGTTTTACATATTTTTAAACAAAATTTAATTACCTTGCAACGAATAGTATTTACCATTTAAACAAAAAATAAATCTACATTACCTTTTGTCTTTTGAAGGACGAGGGATGAAATCCGAAGCTTCTGATATATAATAACTCCTTTTCTTGCGCTTTTTCATGCACAACACATTTGTCGACAACATTTTTAATGTATTATGTTGCAAAGGTTATACACTTGATGCACCGTGTTTATATGAGTATTGTTAACTTCAACACATTTGTTATTAAACTTGCATCCTTTTCTTGCGCATCCACACGTTTTGCCATCGAACCTAAAACTATAAAGACGCGATGATTAGTGAGTGCTCGTTAACCACTTAATTTTCAAATAATCACTTAAATTATTAGTTTTGAAATTCTCTACTCTATTTAAATGACTACTACCAGAATGGTATTTTATTTTTTGCAAGCAGTATTCATTACGAGCAGTTATTTACCTTGACTTGTATTAACCTTCGTTTATTAAAAAAATGCTCCCTATTTCATTAAAAGTTCTATAAATCAATATTTTTATTAAAATTACTAATAAAAAAACAAATTTACAGTAGAACTATATTGATACTGGTATGTAGGTGTTATAACCGCATTTTACTTAGTTGTGATTGATGGAAATGTTTCTTTTATGCAGACGTATACAGGTTTCCCATTACTTAACTTTTTTTCATAACAGTCGTGCTATATACATTTTAATAAAAACAAAAACGTGAAATTATTCCACGAGAAAATACCGCTACGTTTAAAAAGAAAGATTTGTTTTTAAAATAAATTACATCTGTTTTCCATTTTCCAATAAAACGCTATATTTTTCTTTATTCGAGGTTAAAAAAAACTAGTGGTAAAGTTACAAAACAATAGTTAAATTATACAGTACTTGCAGGTATAAATCATACGACCGCGTATAAAAATTAAGGACATCAGAGATATTAATGATCGTTTTATTATTCACTCGGTGAAATAAAAACTTTGTAACAGCTTTTTATGTTTGCTTTTGGTTTTATTGCAATGTGCCTTTTCAATTTTTTTAATTAATGTTTTACTATCTGTTTCATTTATACAGAAATCTGAAAGTCATTGGTAGTTTCAAGTAACGTCAATTTGAAAAACAAATCAATAAATTATACGGAAAATTATAGTACACATGCGTCTTTCATTCCCTTGAAAGAGGGACACGCTTACTTAAAGAACGCATGAACCTACATACTTACAAGTAAATTTTGCATTCATTTAGGGTGGAACAAAAAATCCAAATTAATATTTTTACATCATCTATATTATCAAGACATGCGTTTATACTAAATATAACGTAAAACACTCTTTTTTATTATTTTGAATTATATCTTCAGGTGGCGCAATGACACTGAAAGAGAAAAATAAGATGATAAATTTAATTGACATTAATGTGAAGCATTATTCTATTCTTTTGGATGAAATCGAAGTTGCCTTTGCATTTGACATAAGAAAATGACAAAAGTTTCTGCTACTAAAAAGGTTTGACGTAATTGTTAAGTGAATTGTGCGGTTGATGTGCAATTTGTTAGTATTGTGGTTACACGTTGTAAATCACGCTAATCTTGATTCTACGTATTTTTCCACTTTGTCATTACACTTATTCATAATAAAAAAAAATTAAAAACTATTCGTTTTAACAATCTTTCTAATATTAAGTAACAATATCACCATCACACTACAACACTCCCCCCACAGTTTAATCTTTATATTTGTCCATAAATTTTACAATTCTTCCTGTATCTAATTTTTGATTGTTTGTTCATTATTTAAAATATTTCCTATTTTTTTATTCATCATTTTGACTAATACTTGTGTCATTTTTATTTCGAAACTAAGGAAGCAGATTCTTCCAAATTTTCTAGTTGCGTTTTAACTTCTTCCGCTAATAGGAAAGCAGGTTTTAATCTGTCTATGGACACGGTTTGTTTTCCTCTAGGTAATTTTAATGTCAAAATATTTTTCTTGTTTTCTAAGACAGATAAGGTCAATCGTATACTGGTTCAAATTTTTCTATACATAATGCTTTTCTATCATTTAACATTGTTATAGCTCTTTATGTAGAAGGATCTATTTTAGCATGATGTTCTTGTGATATGTTGATTGTAAATTTACAGGGCTTTAAATTTTTTTTAAATTTAAAAACAAAACTTGTCACAGCCGTTGTTTTTAAATGTTTCCACAAACAATTCACCTGGCTTAATCTTATACTTGATCCATGTACAAGGTTGTCTATTAAAAAATTCATGGTTTTGGTGAAATATTACGCAATTTAACTTTTTTTTGTTGCACAAATGCTATTGTATTTCCTTTATGAATGATTATTCCTATTGGCCATGATGGCGTTGGAAAACAATCATCTGTCAAGGATGTCAATCTGTTATAAAATTTTCAATAATCATGCCGAGATGCTTAAATTATACAAACGAAGATTACTTAAATTTATTTATTATTTATGGACAATGTGATAAAGTTATATTAAGAACATGAGTTACAGTTAACTGTACTGACTGTGAGTTAAGCTTCAGCCAGTTACCAAAGCGATAACTTTAAATGCTTGAAAACACGTGTGTCGATAAAGCCAGGAGTTTTTCGTTGCGTGTGTAATACTGTACAAGTAAATATCTTGGCTTTATCGACACACGTGTTTCAAGCATAATAAGTTATCGCTTTGATAACGATATGCACTTTAACACTACTTTAACACTGTTCATTTCTTAGTTTGATACACACACGGTTTGACATATTTTTGACAGATGATTGTTTGGCAACGCCATCACGGCCAACTAGGAACAACTATTCATATTTAGAAAATCATTAGCATTTGTGCAACAAAACATTTAAATTGCCAATATTTCAAAAACCATGAATTTTTTTGAATAGAACAACCTTGTACAAATCAACCTTATTTTGATGCTCAATAAATAAAATTCTATAAAAACATGGTGCTTGCATTTAAAAAAAAATGACTTTTGACGTGTTTTTGAATTTAATTTTAATCCTTTTTTATCGCCTTGTATTAATTTATTATCAAAATATCGACATAGCCTACCAAAATAGGTCCTTTGCTACAAGAAAACCTTTCCAATTAAATAATAAAGGCATTAGTATAAGAAAATTTTATAATTTTGTTATCCTGAAAATGTCATTTTTGACATAAAAAATTTAAAATAAGTCCAAAAACAGTTTAGGCTTAGGTATAGTACATTATACACAAATGTGTCTACAATTTTGTGCAAAATCCAAAAATAGAATAATCATATAAGATGCTCCATTTAAAATAAGCTAACTTGACACAGACTTCCGGTATAGCCGGAAGTGTCACCATCTTGAAAATATTTTAACGGAACTGCCCCGTCGAATGTTAGTATACTACCAAAATTTCAATTTTTCCCATGTACAGTTTTTCTATAATCTATCGATTGCGTTGGCCCCTTTGACAACACCCTGTATATCAACAACAATTAGGATTGCTAGAAACAACAACTTTCAATTATTAAATTCAACTATTCGTTTAACAATCTTTCTAATATTTAGTAACAATATCACCATCACTATACAACATTTTCCCCACAGTTTAATCTTTATATTTGTCCATAAATTTTACAATTCTTCCTGATCTAGTTTTGATTGTTTGTTCATTATTTAAAATATTTCTTTTTTGATTCATCATTTTGACTAATACTTGTGTCATTTTTATTCGAAAACTAAGGTCGCAGATTCTTCCAAATTTTCTAGTTGCGTTTTTAACTTCTTCCGCTAATAGGAAAGGAGGTTTCAATCTGTCTATGGATACGGTTTGTTTTCCTCTAGGTAATTGTAAAATAAAATATTTTCTTTTAGCTCTTTATGTATAAATATTCTTTTTTAGCATGGTGTTCTTGTTCTGTTGAATTGTAAATTTTTATATTATCTTTTAATTTAAAACAAAACTGTAAAATTCACCTGGTAATCTTATACTTGATCCATACACTATTTCTGCAGTTGTAACATTATGTTCTGGTAGGATATATGAACGCAAATCCAATAAAACAATTGGTAGTTTCGTAGTCCAATCTCCTGTTAAATGACACTTAATTGTTGTTTTTAAACTACGCTGAAATCGTTCTATTTTTCCGTTTGCAGCTGGGTGATAGGCTGTAGTTTTTATATGAGTTTTCCTAAAAGTTTTGTCATTTCTTTACAAAGTGTCGAATCGAATTGTTTTCCTCTATCAGTGGTAATTCTACTAAGTGAACCGAATCTAGCTATCCAAGTGGTGACAATAGCTTACGCTACTGTTTCCGCAGTAATGTCTTTGACTGGAGTTGCTTCGGACATTTCGAAAAACGGTCTATCATTGTCACTACGTAGCGAAAGTCGTTTGATGGTGGTAATGGTCCAATAATATCAATGTTTAACGTGCTCAAAACGATGTTCAGTTTTAGTTTCGTATTCCTATAATGTGACTCTCTAGTATGTCTCACACTTACATTCTGACAAACTATACAACAATGAGTCCATAATTGACAGTCCTTTTTAATACCCAACCACACGTAGCGGTTTGATAATTCGTGTATTGATGCAAATATATCTTTCCTATAACTTTTCGGTATATATGGTCTAATTTTATTGTTATTGACGTCACAAACTATAACTTCATCTTCTGAAATTTCCTGTAAGTTTAAAAGAACATTTACCTGATTTTTTAAGATAAATTAATTCTTCATCTATTTTTGTGCTTTAGCAATTCTATTCCATGTAATTGTACTTGTTGTATCAATTTTATTTAATCTTGATAAATAATCCGCTGCTACATTTTCACTACCAGCTATATGTCGAATGTCAGTGGTAAATTGTCCTATAAAGTCCAGGTGTCGAAACTGTCCAGGAGAAAGATTTTGAGAATTTTTGTAAAAGCAAAGGTTAGCGGTTTGTGATCCGTATATACTGCAAAGTTCGTTCCTTCCAATGTGTATCAAAATGTTTAAGGCTGCATATATAGCTAACATTTCTCTGTCGTATGTGCTATATTTTGTTCTGCAGCACTAAGTTTTAAGAGAAAAATGCTAAGGTCAAGTATACTGTTTTTAATTTGATGTAACGCTGCGCCTATTGCGTATTCCGATGCATCTACGTAAGTTATTTGACGGATGTCGTAATGATGTTGCGTTGGCCAATTTATTTTTAACCTATGTAAATACGTTTATTAGCTCATTGTTCCAATCAATTTTCGTGCAATTTTTTTTCTTTGAAACACCCTATAAAGCTCGTATAACGGACTTTGTACTGCTGCTAAATTTGGGATACATTTCTATAGAAATTAATTAAACCCAAAAATTGTCTTAATTTGTGTTTAGTTGTAGGTAAAGGTATTTCAAGAATAGATTTAACTTTTTGTGATAAAGTACGTATACCTTTTTCTGATACTAAAAATCCGAGAAAAGGAACTTCAGTAGCTTCAAATATGCATTTGCTTAAATTGATGTTGATACCAAATTCATTTAATCTTGAGAAAAGCTGTTGAATATGATTTCGATGTTCCTCAATCGTTTCAGATGCTATTAAAATGTCGTCTATATAACAAAAACAAAAATCCAAATCTATGGTTATTCCGTGTATGAATCTCTGAAATGATTGAGCCGCGTTTCTTAATCCAAATGGTAATGTTATAAATTCGAATAATCCAAACGGAGTTATTACTACTGTTTTGTGGATATCTTCTTTATTTACCGGAATATGATGGTATGCTCTAATCAAATCAATTTTCGTAAATACCTTTTTTGTCTAACTGTGTATATTCGGCACTGGGTACCTATCTGGAACAGATTTAAAGCCCTATAATCACCGCATGGACGCCAAGTGTTATTCTTCTTCAGAACCATATGAAGAACACTTGCCCAATTACTGCTTGATGGTCTGCAAATACCCATATTGATCATAATTTGAAATTCCGATTTTGCATTTTCTAATTTTTCTTTGGACAGCCTTCGTGGTTTCATCGTAACAGGTTGTCCGTTAGTTAAAATAGGATGTATTACGTCACGTTTAATGTTTTTAAAGTTAGGTTTCTCATGTAATAAATTAGGAAATAACTTTAAAACTTCCTTGTACTTGTGTAACGGATCCATCGTTTGAATTGATTGAATGTTTTTTCTAGATTAACTTCCGTACTTAATGAAGTTTGATTATCTATTAATCTTCTATTTCTAATATCTGGCAAAATATTAAAATAATTTAAAAATCAGCCCAATATTGGACATTCTACATCAGCGATTATAAAAGTTCCAAATAAAATTTCTTCATAAATTAAGATTTAATTGTAAGTTTTGGTACCGTATGTTTTAATGATTGATGAATTAGCAGCATACAATTCTCGTTTTGATATATTTTTGCGTTCATCTTTTGTTGGTGGTATAACTGAAATATCTGCTCCGGAATCTATAAGGAACCTATGACCGGTTTCGTAACATTTTACGAATAAACGGTGCGATTCTTCTATCCCGTCGCAGTTTGCTGACTGCGACGGGTTTATTCGTTTCCCTGATGCAAACTTTGTGTTTTATAATGACAAGGTAAAGAATATTTAGAAGCTTTGTCTTTGTATTTAAAATGGTACCGGCATATTGGATGTTTTTCATAATCTCTGCTCTTGCAAACAGATCTAGTACGATTTCTTGACGCATTTCTAGATCTACCACTTCCAACGTCCAATAATTTCGATACTGAAGCTACTAATTGCGCCATTTGATTTTCTAAATTAGTCAATCTGTCATTTTCATTCACTGTAGACTTTTCCTGTGTTGAACTCGAGACAAAGGAGTAAGATTGAGACATAGATTCATTTATTTTATCAGCCATTAATGCCACTGAATCAAATCATCCTTACTAGTTGCTAAGATTAAACGAATACAGGAATATCGTGCAAAGAAAATCATCAAAAACTTTATTGTTTGCTAATTCTTTCATCTGTCGAAGTAATGCAGAAGGTTTTCTGTCACCAAGCTCAATTTCTGTTAGTAATTTTTGCTTTTCGTTCTTCTGAATCTTCAAATTCCGCAATTAATTTCTGCTTTAAGGCTGTATATTGATTTTCTTTCGGAAGATTATAAATAAAATCAGATATTAGTTCTACTATTTCTTTGTCTAACGAACCAAGAATGTAGTGACATTTTGTTTCTTCGTTTGTAATTTTAGATAAAGAACTGAGACTCTATTTGTAGAAACCAAATGTTTACGTTTTTTCCCCAAAAAGGAGGAATTTTGATGGCAACTCTAGCTACATTATTATGATTGCTTCCAAGTTCTTGTTTTTTATTATTCGTAGTCATATTTTATGTAATCACCTAATTGCAATTTAATTTTTTTAATTTTTTTTGTATTTGATAGTTCTGGGTCACAAAGGTCACCAATTGTGGTTATACGTCGTAAATCACGCTAATCTTGATTCTACGTATTTTCCACTTTGTCATTACACTTATTCATAATAAAAAAAATTATTTTGAGTTTTATTAACTATATATTAACGACAACCAGGATTGCTAGACAACAACAACTTTTAATTATAAAATTTAACTATTCGTTTTAACAATCTTTCTAATATTAAGTAACAATATCACCATCACACTACAGTATAAAATGCCAAAAACGAAAAAGAACAGTTTCTGTTTTGTGTTTGGTGGAGCCAGCAAGTTTAAGGAAAATGTGTTACCTACTTACGCAGACATTATTTGTGGAAGAACTTCTCTGGCAACATAATAATAAAGATCCATCGATTTTTGAAGTAAGTGAAGTTGTTGTTAAAGACATTAAAAGTATGTGGAGCAGAACTTCAATTCCAATTGTGTCTGATCAGCAGATAAAACATTTAATTAAGACTTACTATAATAAGTATAAAAACTTAAAGAAATCAAGGAAACACATTAACCAAGAAAAATTAAAAGATTTCCAGAGAAGAGCCGAAAGACAATTATTTGACATAGCACTTTGTAAATGTGATTTCCTAACTTGCAAGTGTAAGATTAAAATTCCAATTTGCAAACAAGGCTTTTTGATTGATCAAAGAAATGAACAAAAAATTATGAGGATTCCATAGACTTTAATTGAATCGAATTCACAGGAATTGCTGGAGGAAACTGATGAGGAAAATCCAGATTTTCTATAAATGACGATTTTGCTTTTGAACAAAAACCTAGCACTTCCAAATTGTCGTGTTAAATGACAGAATCGGAATATCGGACAGATCAGCTGCAATGTTAGTATCGGCTACTGTTGAAAATGTTGGTATAATAACATCTGACGATTCTTCAAAAATTGTTGATTGCAGTAAAATTCAAAGAGAGAGAGAAAGATGTAAGAGCAAACTACAATCTGCTTCATCTGTATTTGACAGCCTACAAAGTCTTTATTTTGATGGAAGAAAAGACAAAACATTAGTACAAGAGAACAAAAATGATCGGTACTATAGGCGATCAATTTCTGAAGAACACATTGTTCTTGTTGTAGAACCAAATTTACAATATTTAGGACATGTAACGCCAGAAAGTGGTTCTGCTAACAGTATTAGGAAATGTATTCTAAGTTTACTGGAAGGCAAGATGATAGCATTTAGTGAGCTTGTTGCTATTGGTTGCGATGATACAGTGACAAATACAGGAACAAAGAATGGAATAATTGCGCAAATGGAAAGGATAGTCGGTCATCCATTACACTGGTTCATCTGTCTATTACACATAAATTAATTACCTTTACGATATATATTTCGTGAGCTAGATGGTTCCACGACTAGACCAAAACAGTTTTCTGGAGAAATTGAGAAAGTACTTTAAAACAGTGAAAAATTAACAGTTGTTGACTTCATTCTTATTGAAAGTCAACTACTACAAGTTGATTATAATGATTTAAGGTCAGACCAAAAGTATCTTTATGATATATGCTCTGCCATGGACAAGACACATGTTGAAAACCAGTTAATGAATCGAAATCCAGGAAAGTTGTGTCATTTTAGGTGGTTAACTCTTGCAAACAGAATACTGAGGTTATATGTGGCTACAAAAAAACCCAGTGAAAATCTACAGATGTTAGCAAACTTCATTATGAAAGTATACTTGGTTTGAGATTAAAACAAAACCTAATGCAAAGTATGGATTTATTCATTTTTTTAATATAATTAAAAAGATTGAATATTTGACCAATAATTTAAAAGCAATACCGTAATTTAGGGCAAAATTGACTTTGCGGGGTGACATTGATCACCAGATCATTTATCAGAAATTTCAAATTTAGCGCTAAAATGAGATGTCAAAGTTTGCTCGCACATGGAACTATTCGTGAAGCTTCTGTGTTATCATGTGTATAGTTGCTGCGGCTTGTTTAACTCGTGTATTTGCAAAAAAAATGAGTTAAGATTGTACTAGTATAAGGATTTAGACACTCTGGAACTTTTCATGACATTATCAAAGTAATAAGGATTAACGTAATTTAGTGTAAACACGTATGACAAATCATGTTTTGGTCCGGGATATCCTAGGTTAGGACAATCCTGCTTCTTCTGGGAACGAATTTCGGAAAGATCATTCTGAGGCTAAATTGATCGCTGACCAATTACGCCCCACTATTTACAATAATATTTCTAATGCGTTTTCTCATTATTGCAGTTCGCTTAACAATGGTTTGTGACTACGAAAGGTAACCAGATGCTAGGAAATATAAAAACTATTCTTTGGATACTGGAATAATCCTTGGAAGAATCACAGAAAATGGGTGGAGTCTGAAGAGAGCTTCTTCATCGTTCAATGTAGCTTACGGAACATTGTACAATAAGATAAAAGAAATCCATATTAAGAAGAATGAAAGCCAAACAGCATTTTCTGAAACAGAGGAGAAGATGTTTCTTTCTGCTGCTAGTATTTGCGGGGAGTGGGAATTTCCTCTCAAAGTCAAAGACCTGAGACATTTAGCCAAAAACTAGTTAGAGAGTAGAGGCCGTACTGTAAGCTCTTTCACTAACGATCTACCAGGTAACGACTGGGTGTATTTCCTGCTAAAGCGTCATAAGAATGCAGTTGCTAAGAAAGTTGCTGCCAATATAAAACGATCTCAGGCATCTGTTTCAAAGAAGACAATAACAGATTACTTTGACAATTTGAGAGAGACTTTGCGGGACATTCCACCATCTAACGTTTTAAACGATAAGACAAATCTTCAAGATAATCCAGGTAATAAAAAGATGTTATTCCGACGTGACACGAAGTATCCTCAAAAAGTATGCAACTTCACAAAAAGTGCTACTACCATAATGATGTGCGGCTCGGTTTCAGGAATTATGTTGCCTCCTTTTATAATCTACAAATCCGAGAAGATGTGGGTACAGTGGACAAAAAATGGACCCAAAGGCTTACCATGTTGCAATTAGAGATGCTGTTTACCAGGCTCCAGATATAATAAGACTCACCACGGTTGGATGGATGCTCAAACATTCACTGATTGGTTCACAACTTGCATTTTACCACATGCCCAAAATCTAGAAAGCTGTAAGGTGTTGTTGGGTGACAACTTATCTTCTCATTTTACCGATGAAGTTCTGAACTTATGCCAACAGAACAGTATTGCCTTTGTATGTTTGCCAAAAACTCGGACTCATCTTCACACAACCATTGGTGTGGGTTTGGGGGGAGTTGGGGGGGGGTGGGGGGGGGGTTGGTTTTGGGGGGGAAGGGGGGGGCGGGGGGGGGGGTACGATAAGAACCCTCTTGGGACTTTTGCAGGGACATCAAAAGACGGTGCCATTAAACAAAACCTCATTTCTTCTTTCAGATCTATTGGTATTGTACCATTAGATGCAGAAAGAGTTTTACAGAAAATACCAGGTGAAGAGTCAGTCGAAAACAATCATGTGCATAGTGTGTTGATGAATTATCTTCAGCAACAACGGTACACAGCTGGACCTAGTAGGCAAAACATCAAAAAACAAAGACTAGAAGTGGAACCAGGTAGAAGTGTAGCAGCACCCAATGAAGCATCAAGTTCAGAGAGTGAACCAGAACCTGTTTTGGATGACAATTTTGATGACGATCAGACTGAGAAAACTGCAGAGGAAACTGATTACTTTTCAACTGAAAACATGAGGATGGAAAAAGGAACCTTTCTATTGGTTAAAGTGTTAGGCGGTAGTAGGAAGAAGAAAACATATAGATATGTTACACTCATTCAAAATATAACTGATGATAAAATTGAGGTAGTTGGACTAAAAACTATCAACGATTCTTGTCGTCAATTTAAAACTGTAGTTGATGATGAATTCATAATTGGGAAAGCCAATATAATAGCAATACTGCCACAACCTGTGATTGAAGAGATTGATGGCCAAGTTGCATATAAGTTTGAGAGAGACATTGATGTCACAGAAATGTAATATCCTCTTATTATTATGATAATAATAAATCATTCTAGAGTTTTTCTTGTTTAGAATAATATAACTACTTGGTGATCAATTCCACCCGTGTGATCAATTTGCCCCGGTTAGATTAACAAAACTATAACTTCTGAGTGATTATATTCCACAGCGCCGGCGAGTCAATTTGATCCCCGATTCATCCGTTAAACAGCTATAACTTCTACATATTATACCAACAAATGTGATCAAATTAGCCCCATATTCAGCATGAAATTGATCAGTAAGATTTTATTTTTCTTCGAAATATCAGTAAATTTATTTTGGTTTTATATGTGCAGTATAAATCGGTGCAATATGATGAACCAATGTGAAATTATTGAGGATTAAAAACGAAGAATAAAATTTTTGTAACAAAAACCAGAAATAGAATGATCAATTTAACCTCAAATTACGGTAGTGCAAACTGTGTTACAACAGAATGGATTCTTTGCTCAGTCTAAAAATATATTATTCAGTATGATTCAAGACAAAGATTGTGATGTCAGGAAACTTGCCTTTGGAAGAATTGTTGAAATTAGAGAGACTACTCATGCGGTGTCAGATGTTCGGACATTTGCGGTACCAAAACTAAATTTTGCAGCACAACATTATTACACTCTTATAGACCTTGGTCATCAAGACCCTCCCGGATAATTAGGAAAAATGTATAACACAATTTCACAAAACACAATCACATTACACACTTAATTAATGTTACATGTGAATACTTAGGGTAGGTAAGGGTTGGCATGTTTAGGTTTAAGTGGTTTTCCTAAACCTTAAGTAAATGCTTTGCCATGACGAACCAATCCACAATTGCACACGGTTTCGTCACCACATTGTACAGGTTTATACTGATCTTCTGGGGCACCATACATAACACTTACACCACAATACAATATTTAAAATGTACCATACGATTAAATTAAATAGACTAAGAGCCTAAGACAGTGTATGAAGCTCTAATAACCAAACGCCCGCACTTACTAGAATGGAAGAAATTTGAACAGAGTGGTGAAAAAATTTACCTTCTCAATTTCCCTTGTCATACACAGGGTGTTGCGACACTTATAAAATTAGTTACTGAGGCTTTTCTAAGTGTAGTGCAAACTGTATTACCACAGAATGGATTCTTTGCTCAGTCTAAAAATGTATTATTCAGTATGATTCAAGACGAAGATTGTGATGTCAGGAAACTTGCCTTTGGAAGAATTGTTGAAATTAGAGAGACTACTCGTGCGGTGTCAGATGTTCGGACATTTGCGGTACCAAAACTAAATTTTGCAGTACAACATTATTACACTCTTATAGACTGAGAGCCTAAGACAGTGTATGAACCTTTAATAACCAAACTACTACTGGAATTGAAGAAATTCAAACAGAGTGGTGAAAAAATGGACCTTCTCAATTTCCCTTGTCATACACAGGCTGTTGAGACACTTATAAAATTAGTTACTGAAGCTTTTCTAAGTGTAATAGGTCCCAAAAAAGCGAGATGGGTTCGTTCGCGTTTAGTTTCCCACCGCGAGTTGCCGACTTTGATATTTAATTAAAATTAGGGTAAGTGTTCACCATGTAGATAAATAGTTACGGTCTTGTAATTTTACACCATAATTTGTTAGTGAATAAGACCTCTATTTTAAATATAGGAATCTCAAAATGTTAATTTTTATTTATTTTTGCTTTTTTCGCTCCATATATACATAATGCCGCAATAGCAACCTCTGAGAAACTCACGGCAGATCTATAGACTTACGGAGATTGAACCCTAGTCTCTTGAATGGCAAATAAGCGTGGTAGGGGATTATACCACTTGGCCATAAGCCTCGGTTCAATAACTGCAGTTTCTCAAAATCTGATTGATGTAAGACATATTACTGTGGCAAATGACATCGCGAGCACACATCTACACTCAGTTTTTTTTCAGCTGTTTTTAGATATCGAAACAACCGAAGATGATAGGCAAAATCTGATTTGGGTAATCGACTTTGCGTGTGTAGTTTTAAATGACTTTAAAGTTCTTGTAAACAACAGTAAGAAGATTCGTCTGAAGCTACAAATGATTAATTAACTCTAGAAATTAAACTGGTTACTTCTAAAAGTCTGACTTGATGATTCTCTTCTGAACTGTGACTTCGTTAAGACAATTGAAACAAAAACTAATTAAGCTTAATTGCCTTTAAAATGCACACGAAATCTATTCATTTCTACAATTCAAGCGAGGAAGTTTTTTTCTTGGTGCTATTTGTTGTATTATTAATATTCAATTGGATGATGAATCTTTGTTTTGCACTTTAATCATTACAAGCATAATGTTGATTCAAAACTAAATTCCATAAAGTTGATTATCAAACACCTGACTCAGATTTATGGCTTCAAGCAATTCCGCCGTGAAAGTATGCGTTTTTGACAGTTAGAGTTACCATAGTTGCTTGAACTTCCGCTCAACTTTTAAAGTCACCGATTTACAATGATATTCATTCATCGGACCAGAGAAAAGCTCCTGTGAGAGGTACCACTTGATCATAAAACTATTACCAAACGAAGGCATTCCAAATACCATCAAATTATTAATCAAAAGTACATTGTACTTGTAAATCCAATTAAATAATAATAAAATTAAATTATTTCTGACGACGTTTCTGCTTCTAAAGTAATTATTTCTTCAGGACTTATTTAAACAAGTACTTTTAAGTATTAGTGCTAAAATATATGTTCATGAACTACTATTATTATGTGTCCTTGAAATGCAAGCATTTTTTTTAATAGGACGTGGTTAATATAATATGAAATCAATGTGCGAAAAATACAATGGACCTCAAATACCTTTGTTGTTAATGACAAAGATAAAAAAACTATACATTTTGGAAAGGAGAATGATTGCTCTTTCGAATGAGATTAAAAAGTTATAGGGTGTTTCATTTAAAATAAAACATATTTTTCCTTTTGAATTTAACCAACATTAGTAAAACACCCTGTGTTGATGAGATAAAATGCCAGTCAAACCTAAAAAAATCTTTTTGATAAACTAGTGAAACTAGTAAAAACCCCATCTCTTTGGAGCAATTAATAAGCTGGAAATTTATGTCACTCTTATTTGAGACACCCTGTATAGTATTCCTATTTAGATCAGTTTATCGTAATCAAAAATTATTATTCGGTTAGTTATTTGTTCAAAATTCTGCATTCACTTTTGTAACCATTAAAACCTGATTTACACCGTTTTACTAAAATTGACAAATAATTCCTACTTTTTATTATCATTTATTAAGTAGTATTATGATTGAATTGAATCTACCAAAACGATTTTATGCGATTATTGGTACTAACCAAAGCGCATTAAAATTCCAGCAACGTCATTATGATATCAATTTTCTTAAAGATGATCAATGTAGCACGATTAAATGTTGAAGGTTAATATATAATTAATTGTAATTTTCGCTACGTGTTGAGCCTTAACTCAAATATTGGCATTGCTGCTATATCTCACTTTTGGTTAAAGGTTAATGTTAACTAATAGGTACTTTTGTCTTAATTTTAATATTCCATTTAATATTGATTTGATATTAAAAGCGAAGGTAATATGAAGTAACCAATCAAAAAAGACTGTAAAAAATCAAGAAATATATGACAGCAGCACTAAAATTATTCTCATTAAAACTTAATATTTTTTTTCAATGTTTTTTAGAAAATCTATTTTATTTGACTGAAATTACAATGTGCTACAATTAAAGTTCGTATACAAGGTTTATATAATGGGGTCCTGCCGAATTGATGAAGAATAAAGCAAAATTGTTCAGGTACCCTATGCGGGTTTCTGGGAAAAAAAACTTTTTTTATTTTAAAGGGGCCATAATAAACGATGACGTTATCAAACAGGATTTTTGTCTCAGCTTTTAAAAACTACTAAAATAACGTTATTAACATTTACGCCTGAGAGCTTTAACTTAAAAAAAAAATAAAAAATAAAGAAACAACAAATTACATTGTGAGCTCTTTTTAAAATAAAAAAAAATAGCAAACTCTAATTTTCCTAAGTAATTTTTTCCAAGAATCTGACGCAAAATTGTGACAACCATATTCAAAAACTAGAAAATTTCCCACATTTCTCTCACTAGATGAAGAAAGTAAAGTTCACCACTTATCTAGTTGTGATGCTAGAACCTCATTTGCAAAATAAAAAGCATGTAGACTATCACGCGTTGGTGGATTAGGATTGATTATTCGACCGACTAGAAGACTACATGGCAGCGATTAAAATAAAAAAATGTACCCAAGCTTAGACAATCATTTGTGTTTGTTGCAATTGAGTCCAGAATTCAATAGCTTAGCGTTCTCAGCTGAAGTTTTTCTGGCTTTAGTTTCGCATTGTAAGCTGGGTTTTGGTTTCATTCAGTGCAAATCCATTTGACTGAAACCACTCTTTTCTCGTAGCACACTAATTTTTTATCTTCTTGAACACATCACCGGCATATATTCGTTAGACAACTTCAACGCTAGACTTTTAAGGGTGTAATTAGAGCTACCAAAAACCGGAAGAGAACCAAGATTAAACCTTGAGAAACATTTCTTAAGTTTTAAAGTAGAACTATGTACTTATGTTTTGGTGGTTAAGTGAAATTGCAGTAGTGACTATAATGTACCGGTTTCTAAACCAATGTCTTGTGGAACAAAGAATCAAAAGTTTTGAAAAAGTCCAAAAGTTGTAAAACGTACTTATCAAGACTATGTGTGTAAGCGGCGGACCCAGAAACCAAAATTGTCGTTTGAAGTAATTTACCTACAATTTTTGTTAATAGTTGTAGCAAAGTAAAATTTGTTTTAAAACAGTATGTACAAAATTTAGATTAGGAACACTAATATTTTTTCGATGCATTGAAATATTCAAAGTACCACTTGAATTTCAAAACTGTAAACTTTGTATGTCTTGCTAAACGAAGTGTCAGTAATGGAAGAAGTATATTCAGTCTTAAAATAAAATCCTCTTTTAACAAAAACTTCTAAAAAAGACTCCAGAAGCATAAATGAGAAAATTAATTAATACAAAATGTTTATTCCGAAGCAGGCCGATTGCTTCAAAATGAGTGTTTCTACTTCTGGGTTTTTCTTCTGATTAACTTTCCAATGCATTTGTTTTTCCTGATCTAATTACATGTCCTGCCTATTCCCACTTTAGTGACACTCTCTCCCAATGTTGTCAACTGCTTTGTTTTTATCTTGTCAAGACGTCTGGATCTTTCATGGAAAGTGCGAATATTCAGAAAGACAACTTAGGTTCTGGTGAAAGCGACATTTTGCACCTTAACGTGGGTGCTTTTTCTAGGCCACTATGTGTATGCAACCTCCAGTTATCTGGTCACCGGCCTTAAAGAAGCACTGGTAAGGGTGCTAAACTTTGCCTCCACTTGAACTTGAGTTTTCTTTCCACCTTCCATAAAGGGTCCAGATATTACAATTACAGTAAGCATTTACTATACAGATTCTACTGGAAGGACATAGGTATTTTTATATTGATTATGTCTTTTAATATTTCATACACCGGCGAACCTTGCCTATTTTCCGTTCTTGTGTATTTATGTTATTGATTATCTTTACTAATCGTTATTGTTTGAACAAAGTTTAAGTGTTTTAAAGCACTTTCTATGCTATTAATAATTTTTGAGCTTCTTCATCTAGTTTCTTCGTTTGATCATATATTTTGTCTTGTTGCAGTTTATTTCCAGGTCTACTCTTGTTGATGATGTATGTACCATTGAGAAAACAAAATTTGGGTCACTGTTGAAAGCTATTTAGCATTACTACGTTCAATATGTATTTTTCACTCAACGTTGAACATTAGTATTCTGATCTTCGTGACTTATTTAGTAAGCATTCACTATACAGATTCCACTGAAGGGACATGGGTATTTTTATATTGATTATGTCTTTTAATACTTCATACACCGGCAGACTTTGCCTACTTCCCGTTCTTGTCTATTTAAGCTTTTGATTATCTTTACCAATTGTTATTGTTTGCAAATGTATTTTGAAACTCTTTCTATGCTATCAATAATTTTTCAGCTTCTTCATCTAGTTTCTTTGCATTGATCATATATTTTGCCTTGTTGAAGTTTATTTCCAGGTCGACTCTTGTTGATAACGTATGTACTATTGAGAAAACAAAGTTTGGGACACTGTTGAAAGTTAAATGAGCATAACTACGTTAAATATGTATTTTTCATTCAACGGTTAAACATTAGTAATCTGACCTTTGTGAATTATTTAGATTTAACAAACAATGAAGTGAAAAATACTTGTTAAACGTAGTTCGATGCTCATTTAACTTTCAACAGTGTCCCAAATTTTGTTTTCTCAATGGTACATCTTTGAACATACTATTTAATCCTTCTTTTGTCTTAGCTATGGTCACAATGTCGCTGGTAATTCTTAAGTGGCTTGTCAGTATATGCGTTTAAAGGCATTTACTTACAGTTGTATAAACATTTTGGCATAAATGGTCTATTATAAAAGTAATGTGCATTTTCTGAGAAAAATTGATGTGCTGATTATATCGGTACAAAACTTAATATTTTTTTAACATACTTTTCCCCAGCACCAATACACTGGCGGAGACATGTCTGTCATCTCAGAAAGACACTTTCTTTTCTGCCGTCCTTAAAGGCCTTTTGAAGCATCTCGAAATCTTTTACACTCAGACTACCCAAAGCAAATTGGCACTCGGCTTGATTTGAAGGATCAAAACTGCACCACATTTTCAGATCCGTTTTACCTTGCTGCAATAGATAGTCGCGTCACAACAAAACAATGCACTTTACTTTTATCTGTGTTTTTCTGGAGTGGTATCTGTATTATTAAATTCTTATCAATTAGGTTGGTGTATCTATTATCAATTCTGGAATTTTAACTATAGTCAACAAAAGCTATCCAAACTATTGTGTTGCATTCAGTTACTTTTTCCACTGGCGTTCTTATCGTTTGTATGTGTTCTATCCTTCTAAATTGTTTTCTGAAGACAGCTTGTCTTTTTGATTACTGCTTTTGTGGTTAACATGTTTATAATAATTTTGAAGATTAGTTTGTAAACCTGGAAAACCAAGTTTTTTATTTATCTTATATTATTTATATATTTAAGTTGGCTCAAGCTTTATGAATAATTTCTTTATCTAAGCACTTATTAAATAACTTTTGTATTATTAACAATTCTGCATCTTCCTTCATCATTATTCCTACAATCTCATATTCTCCTGCAGTTTTTTCATTTTTTATTTGTTTAAAGGTATTCCTAATTTTGTCCTTGTTTTGTAATTTTTAATTACTGCCTTTTCATTGTTGTTGTGTCTTTAAAAAATTTTCATTTCATTATGTTCTTCCTATTTTTTTTTTGCTAATTTAGTTTTATATTTTCTTATATCCTCTTTTGCCATTCTCTTCGCTGTCTTGTGTATTTTTGCTTACAACAACTGTATTGATTTTGATTTCCATGATTAAATTTCTTCTTTCCTACCATTTCCATTGTATTGTCACCTTTCAAAGCCATTGGGAGAAAACTTCGAAAACAATAAAATATAAAAACAATAAAAAAATGTACCAATCAAATTGATCCAGAATACATCAGTATTCAAAATTTCAGCCTCTTGCGTAAATTGTGGTTGTTAACTACAAGAAGTGATTAAAAAAATTGGAAAACAGAATTAAATCGGACTTTAAAATTAAAATCCTAAAATAAATGAAAAAAGTGAGGTTTTTCATGTAACATTTTAATTAACAAAAAAATAATCAAGGTTTCAACAAAGAACAAAACAAAACTGAAAAAAAGGTGAAACAAATGAATACGTCATCACTTAATTAATCCACATACAATTGTTTATCCTTTAATTTATAACAATTAAGAATTATCTGCAATGCCATAAAGTCGTTATGCAATAGTAATGAATAAGATTATACAAATTTTATGTTTCCTACCAAAACCATTTACTGTTTACAAAACTCACTGTCAAATAAATAATATAAACAAAATATGCGCATGTCAATATGAAACAATATGATTTTTGTAAATTAAGTTTAGTTGCATAAAAGTAATTAAGGCTTTACATTCTATAAAGCAAAGTTCTCATTCAAAATAGTTACAAATCTTATTTTTGTAATCGTAGAAACAGAGAGATTACTAAAAATATTAAAAGAATTGAAGTAGTCCAAGGCAGAAAGTTCAAATCTATAATTAATTTAATTTTTGCCAAACCATAGCAAAAATTATTATGAACTCAGTCACGATCGAGATTATCTATTTAACTCGAACAAAAATAATTAATTAAAGTTTTAAAATTTTTGCTGTAGGTAAAAATCGACAAGATAATACACAAATTAAAATTTTGACCTTTGAATTAAAAGTATAAATTAATCATCTTTATTTTTAGGAAATTTAAAATTTTAATGATGGAAGTTTAAAAAATCACTGGAGATTAGCTGATTATTTAAACTTTGAACAAAAAATCTTTACTATTATCGGATTTTCTTCATTTGAGTTGTGTTAAATTTGGTTTACGTTAGAAGATGGCCAAAATATTTGTTACTTAACCTGCTTTTGATTTTAAAAGAAAAGTGGATTTTATCTTACTTATACCTACATAATTATATAAACTATAATTGGGCTACAATTATTGAATGAAATCGTAATGTACTTTGCCTTAAGTGGTTTATAAAGTGCGCTTCATTAAAATAAAAATTAACAGAATGATGAGATGATCGTGCAAATTTATAAATTTAAGGAAAATTTATTTAAAATTGTAATTTATTTTTTACGATTTCAAATCTAAGTTTAAATTTGAATAATTTAATGTTAGTATAGCATCTAATTAACAGAAATGTCTTGTCGATATATTTTATTTCAGGTAAAGGGATATTCATTACGTATTTATTTATTTTAATCATTGCTAATTGGTAGTTTAATTAAGAAATTCTGCTATGAAGCCTATTAATTTTCTTTAATGGGATCCAAATATTAAATGTGTAAGAATGGAAGTTATTCTCCCAGAACAATTGAATCTAAAAATTCAAAAATAACATTACAATTTGTTTTATTTTACCTAAATTTAATTTTGTTCTTTCCATACAACTAAAATTGAATTTAAGCTTAAACTCACTTTATCAATATCTATATACATTACTTAAGTTGCAAATGAATGAAGCGACGTTATGATTACCCAATTACAGTATTCATACTGACATACTAACTTATTTATATTACATAATGATGCAATTTCGCAGACAGTTTATTAGATTACTACGTTTACTTCTTCTTTAACGGTACTACTAAGATGTTAGCGTGTCTCTTCTATTAAATAATAATATTTCTATAAAAAACTCATTACGGTTCAAATTTAGATAATCAAAAATTAAATTTCTGTTTAGATTGAAATGACAATTATTATATGATTATTACTTAATAGTGAGAACCACGATTTATTTATTATAGTGTATTATAAGTAGAGATTAAAATTTTGAAAGCTAAAATAGAAAATAAGATGATAAAATAAAAGGGATTAGGGTCGACCAAAGGAAATATGAAAAGGATTGATAGAAGAAAATAAAGCTCTTAAAGATGGATTAGAAATGATAGAATTGAAAAACTGGTAAAAGAACGACGTAGAGCTTTTCAAGAGTGTTAATTAAGGAGCACGAGTTGATAAATTTTTCCTAGAAAAGGCGAAGTACCAACAATAGTAAAAAACGTAAAAAGCAAGGAAAAACGGGATAACTTAAAAAAGAACAAACTAAAAGTGAGAAGTGTTGGAGGAAAAATAAGAAATAATTTGGGAATTGGTAAAAGAAGCGCTCGATATACTAATACCGTCGGAAATGAAAAAGAAAGAAATTTGAAATTAGGCAATTATTAATTATTACTATTATTATTATTATTATTAATATATACGGGTGTAATTATCAATCCAAGAGTAATCGAACGAGTAGGAATGATTTGAAGGCAAATCTGAACGATTTGAAATGAAAACTATGAATGAAGTTATAATTGGCCTGAATAAAACAACGGGAAAGAAGAAAAATATAAATTTGTAGAAGAATAAAAGAGAACAAGAAACATCTACAACAATATGCATAAATAAAAGAAAATAGCAAAATAGTAAGAAATTAAAGTGTCAAAGGATTTGTAGATGAGTTCTGTAATAAGTAAGAACACAAAAACAATCACAACTTACCCAAAGTAATCACGAGTAAGAACCATAAATCGATTATTATGTACTATGTATTAATAGAATAAGAACAAAGAAAGTGATAAAAGAACTACAAAGAAAGAAATTCAGTAGTGATACTTTATTACAGATAGGAAAAGCAGCAATAAAAATAGAGATAGATCAAGAGGATTATTAGATTAATGCTGAAAAAGAAATTGCAAAAACAAGGGAAGAAAAACAATAATACATAAAACAGGCAAATGTAGAAGACAATATAATAATTGATGAAGTAAACAAAAAAATAAGTAAAATTAAAAATAGAAAAAATGGACAAATTATTGAGATTATAAAAAAATAAATGAAAAAAAGAAGCAATACGGTTGCACTCAGTAATAGGGCAAGCAGTTTTGATTTTTAAGAAAGCCTGCTAACTAAAAAGGTGTAACGGTGTAACACTATTAGCATACCACTGAAAAAATACGTAAGAATAATAAGAAGACGATTAGGAAGAGTGACCAAATCAGATTTTTTTGTAAAGGAAGAAGAGGACAAGCGAAAAACAAATAATAAATAAAACAAAAGATTTGATCAAGTATTACAAAAACAATTATGGGACTACCTAAGCAAAAGAAGATTAGGAAGTAAAATAAGAAGAATTGGTGGAAAAACCGATGAAGGTGTCAAAAATCATGCAAATTGGGTTATAGGTCGCAAGTTATTCATTGTTCTAAAGTGTTTTATATGTATTTGGGTCAGCAAGATAAACAATAAGGGTACGCTGCAAGATTGCTACGTGTTTGAGTGAATATAAATAAAAGTAATGAAGTGCAATATGTAGTATTATTCTCCTTGTGTAAGTAGTATGGCAAAAAAAAAGAAAACTTACAATGCAGCGAAAAAACTGCAGACGCAAACACACGACACCGGTACAATTGGAAAAACAACTACACAAAAAGAAAGCTGATTTTTTTACTAGAGAGACATATATAGTAGACTTAAGACATTAAATGAAGTGGACTATGAGGCAGTGCATTTGATTTTCAATAAAACTCCGAACATCATCACCAACGACCACCAACATATTCTACAGTAGTAAACTTACACTCGACTTCTTTTACTCCTGAAGAGTTCGAAAATTACGAAATAGCTGTCAAGTGATTCTCCGTGTTTGCAATCGACTTTCGAAACAACATCTTATTAGTCTACGATTTAATAACTACTGTCGCCAGCTACAGAACACTTTCATTGCTACTAGCCCAAATTTTTGTACATTTCTTTAACAAATAGATATAAACAGAGTAAACAATAAATAGCGCAAGAGAACTGAAGACGTTGCTCTTGTTCTAAAAAACTTAATCAAAATTTCTTTGGATTCTAAGATTGATAAAACTAGATATAAAGGTCCTTGTACAAAAGAGTCTAGCGCTTGGTTAGATGTTTTACATTCAAGGAATATTGGAATGTTATTAGAGAATAATGCTTTTCAAATTTCGGTGGCTCTACGATAAGTATGTCGTTTACGTCTTCAATACACTTGTATTTGCGGTGCTTAAATATATGAATTGAGAAATCACGCTTTATCTTGTGGAAAAGTTATTAGGAAGTTGTTAGGACATGCATCACTGAACGATGTTATTAAGAAGGAACTAGATACAGTAAAGTTAGTCACAGTTTAATCAGTAGTAAGGATGGAAAGAGCCTCTATGGAACGTCTTTACTACTTTGATCGAGTTTAATCATATATTTACCTTTCTTCAAGGCAAGCGGGCAAAGTTGCTGAGAATGCATCAAATCGAAAACACCGAGCATACCAAGATTATTCATTTATCGCTTTTGCAACTAAAATCCATAGACCATAGAGCGCTGGTACACATTCTTTTGTAAATGGTTTAGGAGCCAAATTAATAGCCATATCCGGTGACAATTGTACAAATTTATATCTTTGTCAACAAATTAGTATTGGAATGTAAATGGGTAACGTTGCATGAATTTTAGAAACACCGTTTCCACATAAAAAAATGGAGGAACTTTTTTTAATTTAAAGTTGTCTGCAGCCGACTATGTTTCAATTGTACACTAAACAATAAGCGGCTGTAAAGCAAATGAACTATGATAGAATCCTAACAAAGTCAGCGTCGTCGCGGAAGAGCTGAAGATGAGAAAAAGGCAACAAGTTCCTAGTATCTAAAATAGTACAATTCCTTTCAGAAATTTATATTCCATACATTTTTTTGAACTACTAATAGATTCAACAGATGAAATTTAGGATGTTTAATTTCCACCTTTAAAACCAGTTTATTTCTAAACCAAATTGTATGCAGAGTGGAATCAGAGTGTTTCACCTACAAGACCCCGTGTAGGTTAGTGTAGAAGCTTAATCGAGAGCCCTTTTTTCTTCCACAAGCAAATTCAACAATGTCTGAACCTGAAAGCCAAAAGGAGACAGAAAGAATTAGGAATGTGAAACATTAGAATCTAGAAACCTAGGACATACGCCGTTCATCTTCAAAAGGTTGAATTTTTCCGGGTGGAAAATTTCGATCAAAAATTGAAATAAACGTGTCAGCAATTTATCCCCAGTTACTAATTACCAGGAAGTTATCGCTGCCGATTAAATGAGCAAAGAATTATTGGTCAGCAAAAACTTTCGGACTTCTCATTTTGTTGTAGAAAGGTGGCGTTACTTGTGTGGATATTGTTAGAAAAGGAGGGAGAGAGTTAACATTACAAAGCGGTGCGGTTGGGAGGAACAGTATTTTTTTAAATTATGACTATACTTCAACTGTAATAAGAGGTCAGCCGCTTTGGTTTTGAAGCGTAAAATTAATTTTTTCTCACTCTTCAGAATTTTATTTATGACAGCACATGCATTGGTACTTACGGAATTTCGAAACGGCTACAGTTACTCAAACCCTTCTATTCATGAATACACGCTGATATCTCATTTATGGTCATTGTATGTTAGAAAAATAAATTATTTGGCATAGTGAACCCTTTTATCGATCATAGGTGTGCAGTCTTGGGCATAAAAGAGACTTAAGACTTTCGAGAAAAGTATATTAAGTCTTATTTTAAATATTTTTTTTATCAGATTTAGAATCACCATCTCAAAAAACCCCTGAATGGGGTGGATCGTAGTTCTACTTATCCGCTTCATAGAAAACTTTGCATTTAAAAAGTTCATAACTATCAGAGAGTTATGTGCGGGGCGCCATCTAATTGAAAGTATAAATTTTGTCTCTGTGGTAAAAGCAATTCCATGAGAAAATCATAAAAATCACTTTGTAAAAGATGCAGAACATTTTCTTCATTCAGGTTATCTAGGAAAAAGGGGCAAACAATTTGTTCGTTAAGTGTGCCACACTTAACTTTTTCGCTGTTTTGTTTTTAGAGTTAATTACCCATTTCGGATTTTTGGTTACCCAAAACCTACAATTATGACTACATACCACATCGTTTGTAGTAACCATAAGCAAAATTCAACCCGCCGTTCAAAATCGTCATTTAACTGAGTATGTGGAAATTTTGGATTAAATGCCCTATTCCTATTGCATACTTTTTTTTCGTTAAATTTAGGATCCCTGCCACTGATCTTATACTACCATTTGAGATGTTTCTAAATTCTGCTAAGATACCTTCGTCGTCTATAAAACCACTCCTGTCCTTGCTGACAATCTGTTGATTTTGGTAGCAGTCTTGTGAGAAATTGGTGGTCCATCATGATGCCTTTCATTGAATATTTCACTAACCTGACGCGAAGATCTTTCATATTATCAAATAAACGTTTTCTCCAATTGTAAGAACTGCTCTTCGGTTTTGTGCAATCTTCTTAACAGTTAAGTAAGAGGGCTTGACTTATTGACAATTCATACGAATTACTAAATGTGAAACAAAAATTTTTTGCACTTTGCGATTAATTTGCAACAAATCTTTTTCTAAAAAAACTTAATCATAGTAGTTGTGAGAATACTGAATTTAACGAAATGATATAGAAACGTTTGAAACGTAATATAATCAATACATTAAAACCAAAAAATTAGAAATAAACAATCTCTTAAAAAAAGTACCAAATTAAAAAATATTTTTTCTACTAAAATCAGCTCTGGAGATTTTGAAAATATATTAATTAAGTTAATTTTAAATGTGATAGAAAAAATTATTTAAAATAGCTATAAATATACTTTTCTCAAAAGTTTCAAGTCTTTTTTAACCCCCAAGACTGCACGCCTATGGTGAATAAAAGTGTTTACGATGCCAAATACTTCATTCTTCTAACATACAATCATCAACAAACTTAGAAAAAAATCACAATATTAATAACTGAGATATCAGGATGTATTCATGAAAAACGAGACACACTATACTATCATTTATATACAGGGTGGGTCACTCCCAACGGGACTGAGCTTACTGGGAAAACAAAACATGATATGAAAAAGTTATTTGGCAGGAGTACGTAGGTTAGTGATGGTTACTTTTCTAAATTAGTCAGACATATACAGGGTGTTCCAAAAAAAGGAGCTATATAAAAGTTATGATATTTTGAATGGAACACTCTATATTTTATTTTATTCTTGAAGTATACTGAACAAAATAATGACACTTTATTAAGGCTTCTCTATACCCATTCATTATAGTTATCGATTTAAATGACTTTGTTTGCAAAATTAGTATGGTTTAAATACATTCATTACACTTAATTGCTAAAAAATTTGCACGTTTTTTTGCAACATCCTGTATATGTCTGACTAATACATACTACATACTCCTGCCAAATAACTTTTTCATATCATTTTTTGTTTTCCCAGTAAGCTCCGTCCCGTTGAGCGTGGTCCACTGTATATAACTTCAATCAGATATTTTTGTTATTTTTTTTTCAAAGTTGGAATTTTGTAATGTAAACGTACCATTACACTACAGTCAAATTTGGTTTATCAGATCCCTTAAACATTTAAAAAATCTTACTCAAGTTTTATTACTTCTGAATAGTCTCTACAGGACGAAACATCTGTCGAGTAATTCTCGGCGTTTGTTTGCAATTGTACAAATGTCTCGCAAATCTTATAGCATTTGTGATTATGTTTATAGTTTTAAACGCAATGAACGGTTTATACGATCTGTTAGCAAGTTTTTGAATTTTTTTTAACAAATACATAAAAAATTAATATATTTTGATATTACCGAATCCACCTAACTCGACGGAGAATTATTGTGAAAGAATGTTTTTTACAATACTGGTCTCACAAAAGAAAGGTCAATGGAAACATCAACTGTGGCAGAAAAATGAGGCGAGAATTCAGCTGGATGTAAGCTTTAAATAACAGTGAAAATATTGAGAAATGAAAAGATTAAGGTAAATAATAACTGTTTCAAGTTTGAGTAAGACTTGTACTAAAATTTCATTTTTGTTATTATTAGTAATATTTATATGTTTAAAATTTAGTCGTTACAGTAGTATACAGCACTTTTTTACACAATGCCATCTAATTCCTTCTTAGCCTCTCCATTCCCCACTTCGCGGTTGATGTCGCTTGAAAATATAACATCTGTGCACTTTAATATTCTATTATAAGCACTTCTGTAAAAATTTTAATAATACCCAAAATGTTGTATGTAGTGGGTAGTTATGTCCATTGTAAGTAAGAAATGAAGTTGTTGAAATGTTACATTTCGGGTCGTGTTTTATTTTGTTGGAAATTTTTTTTTGCCACTCATAAAAAAACATTTTCATAAAAATGCGTCTATCGTAGAATAATTAGAATTAGAAAGACCTTTACAGTAGTGGAAAAACAAATAGGGTATGTCATTAAAAAAATTTAAAGATGATATCACGTGACGTTTCAACAACTTGATTTCTTACGTACAATAGGCATAACTACCTACTATTTATAATTGCCAAATTTCAATATTGTAGTTCAGATAGTTTTTGGGATATAAACACACAATTTAATTTTAACAATAACCTCTTATTACAAAAATTACTTTAAATAAATAAGAAAGCGAATACATAGAATAAAAAGTATACACTACTCAAATAACACTAGCAAGGTGTTTTTATTATTTGTTTAATTATAAAGAATAAAACTCGAGATCTACATTTTTAAATTACATTTTCTTGTTTACTTCAATTGCCTATTTTTCATACTATAAGTAATTAGATTAAGATAGCAATTACTTTCTTAATTTAATGTTCATAATACCATCGTCTCATTTTTTAAATTAGTTAGAAAAAAGTAAACCTTTTCAGAGTAAATAATATTAACGTTAAAGTTTTGTTATAACAGGTATAATTAAGCGGGAATTAAAAACAGGTGAGTAGTAAGAATATGACTTGTTTCGATTCCGTTAGCCATCTGTAGACTAGAATGCGAATAAGTACGCATTTTTATGCAAATTTTTCTACATAAATATTGTACAGTACTTTTTGACAAGCTCAAGCAATACTTTCTTTTAAATTTGTTTAAAAAAAACATTGAAACGATACGAAAATGTATCAAGCTGATACCTTGTAAAGAATTCAATATCGAGCAACTTACTTACATAAAATAATAATTGAATAAATTTTCGTTGGTATTCTAGAAGTACTACACCATCTGGTTGTTTTCTCATACATTAATAAAATATGCAATACCGTTTCGTCTGAAATATCACTTATAATAAAATTCATCGTGTAGTGTTATTACTTCATGCACTTGAGCACATAAAGCGACACTTTTAGCAAGTTAAGATTTATGAAAACAAATAAAAGCTCTTTTCCAATTTTACTTAATTAAAAAAATCTAAATTATTTTTAAATTGAAAGAAAAACATCAAAAAAGGTGCAACTAACAATAAAAGCAACTAAACATAATAATTAGGAAGAGTGAGTATCAGTGGCGGCTCGTGGCCAATCATACTGGGAGGTCAAAAATTCATTTAAAAATAGACATACTTAAAAAATATAAATAACTCAAATGCACCGCAAAATTTTATACAATCTACAATTTTGTTCAAAATATAGCGATTTTTCGAAACATTCTCATTAAAATCTCTAAGGGATTTTCTGTAAGCATTGTCTAGCTGTGTACGAATATCAACATTTCCTACGGTTGCAAAATTTACCGAGCATTTCATGTGTTCTGCAGACGAAGCATGTTTTTTTTATTTCCTCTTTTAAATGTTTTAAATCTCTTACACCGGATTTGCACTATAGCGAGTCTGACGAGTCGTTAGAAAATAATAAACAAACAAAACAGTAAAATACATTTGATACTTCACAACCGCATATCCAGTTAGCTAAATCGTACATTACCTTGCGAAAGTTTCGATGAACATCTTTATTTTTGTCTTTGCTAGTCTGTCGTAAACTTAGTTCTGGCAAAGGACGACCATTTGCCTTGAACTCAACTAATTTTGTAAAATTAAGTTTGTTAGCACTTTTTAGTTGTTTAATTTTCTGCACTACCGACATTTTCTATTATAGCGCATGCACACGCGAATCAAAAATAGTATTTTTACAAAACAACACAACAACAGTAAAACATATCAATATAAATTCTTAAATTGATTTAAAACACGCGAAAATCGAATCAAAAATCGAGCGTAGTTGTACACCCTATACGAAGTCAACGTAAACTGCGGGATCCGGCTCATGACCCAAAGTTGATTATTGTTTCGGACGTTCGCGTTTATTCGGGCGCTGCACGTTTTTCGAGTTTTTCCGGGTAGATCTAATTCAATGAGGACAATTCGCACCGCCAGCCCAAGGTTGAAGAGGATGAATTACGAACGACGGCCGATAAATTTTAAGTTATTGTACTTGCGACTTAATTACCTATTTTAATAAAACACGTAATAATGAATATTTTTTATATATTGTCAAAATTTTTGAGAGGTCATTGACCAAATGACCGTATGGACAAGCCGCCACTGGTGAGTATGAAAAAATACATGGATGCATGCAGTATTTGTCAAATAGAAACAGCAACTATAAAATTGGCAAAGAATCATATGCTACAGCTCATT
Organism: Abscondita cerata; assembly: GCA_030710515.1. Lineage (NCBI taxonomy): Eukaryota > Metazoa > Arthropoda > Insecta > Coleoptera > Lampyridae > Abscondita > Abscondita cerata. The sequence continues at coordinate 78,265 of JALBCR010000353.1, forward strand.
AAGATTCTAGGAAAAAAAATACTCTTCTTACTTTCTATTGCGTTTTATGTATAAATTTAAAATTACCGTTAATCTAATTTTTACATAAATGATTAGGCTAGAGTATGATTAGTTAAAAATGATTACAAACGTACGAGTTCTACGAAACTTCAAAATTTGCCATCATGATAATTAAATGAAAAACTTAATTGTAAACATGTTTGAAAATTTTTTTCAATAAACTTTAGTTTGATTGATCAGTTGTGAATTGACTGATGTATGATAGGTGTTTTATTTGTCTTGGAGAAAGATTATAATCCGTGAGAATTTAAAAGATCTTCCTTCAAGAAAATATTTAAAGTACTTTACTGTCAAATAAACAGCTAATAGGTAATTCACGATGGTATGTAGAGTATATTTTTTTAGCGGATGTCAGATTTCGACAAAAGAAAGGTAATGTTGTCAAGAACCATTTTTAAGTTGATGAAATACAGCACCAATAGCAATAAGACGACCATTTTGAATAAAATTCTACTTTAGCAGAAGTCAGTTTCTTTAGAGGTAGTCTTCGTATTCGTGTAAAACCTGGTAGACCATGAATACTTCTTTGATGATAAACCTCAGAATTATTTGAATTGTTTTTTATATTTGTAAGAATCTGCTGTAATATCTAATATTTTTGATAAGTTTGTAAATTGTTTCGTCAATATCATCTTGTCTTATATTTGTAATATCTTTCTTATTTATGTCTTGTCTCATTTTGTATCATATGAGATAGAAATAATTGCTAAAAAGGATCACCCTTTTAATACAGGGTTGCTATAAATAATTGTCTTATTAGGTGAGTGTTGGGAAATTTAATAAATGCAAATTTGCCGCTTAAACTGATAGTAAATTGATTTATGATGTCATCATTTGTGGGTCAATAATTTATAGAAACCCTGTATATTTAATTATTTTAAGAGAATAAATTATTTAATTAAACTTGACGTATGCATTATGTTATAATTACAAAATAACGTAAAACAAAATAAATAAGATCACGTCAGACGTTGCAGGCAAACAAACACATCGCTAGGGATACCATCATGATACCACTTGACATATACGTTAGAAAACTAGTTTAAACCTATGACAAGATGAAAATCCAAAATTTTCATTGGTGTTCTGTTTTGTTTATTTTGGAAAAGTTAGCATATATCTGAAACTTGCAGTTTCAAGTGTTCATGTTTTTAGGTACTTTATTGATTTAGACAAATGTAACTTTCATCTCTCACTTATTTCTGCAACTTCATCCTGGTACTCAAAGTCTCATAAGAAGCTTTGTTGTTCTCCATCGAGTAAATCACATGATTCAAACATTTTCCATTTTCTATTTGTTCGACAATTTCTCCCACAGTAAACCCTTTGGTCCGTCACTATTACTATTTATCATCACTTTTTAGTCTGAACTGAGTTGTAGGTATTTATACGATAGAAAGACCATCCCTGAAATATTGCTTCTAGGTATAAGAATTGTAGAGAACAACATTATCTCCATCTGCATTTTTCAATGCCACCATGTTAACAACTTTTATTCATTAGTATAATATCTGAACTGCCACAATTCTTACTACTTGCTCAAGCTTTGTTTAGGCATTCAAGGCTGAAGAAGGTTAGTTTTATTTCAAATGTTACCGTGTGGATTGTTGAATACTTTTCAAATTTATTGACACATTACGACATGAAAACTTAGTCAGAATTACCATTAAGTTTCGCTTAGCTGCATTATGAAAAATGTCAGATGGGATGGCTTTTCCCTGGGCCTTTTGGCAAATTTTAATTTAGACGCCACCTATTCAGATAGGTTACAAAAAAATAAAGCGTACTTTTCTCATTTGCAGCTACACCTTAGATCCGTAAGCTCCAAAGGTAAGGTGTAATTACATAAATTAAAGAATTGATACTGTTTATACGATTTGACTAGATTTTTCACTTTGTCAAACATTTTACTTTTAGACAACCTCTACTAATAAATATAACGTAGTGTCTACTTGGATAACACTATACTTATTGCAGAGTCATTAAAATATTTGCAAAAGGTATTAGATCTAGTAGTCGAAAGTCGTGAAGGAAAAAGTCTGTCAGTAAATATCAAAAAGACTAAATTTATGACAACCACATAATCACAACGGCAAGAAAATATATGGATTAGAGAAAAACAAGTGGAGAAGGTACAAAATTACATATACTTATCATCAACGACAACAATGAATACACAGAGGAATTTAGATTAAGAATTAGACAAGCCAGGACCACATTTAACAAAATGAGAAATAGACTATGCAATAGATACTAAAGCTAAGAATCAGAATGTTGAAATGCTACGTGTTTTCAGGACAATTTTATGGAATGGAGGCTTTGACGATGAAGAAAAACATCAGTGATCGACTGGAAGCATTCGAGATGTAGACCTCTCCGAGAATGTTGAATCAAATGGGTAGACAGAGTAACGAATAGTGAAGTACTGAGAATGGGAAAGGAAAGAGAAGAATTGAACACAGCTAAAATACCGAAATTTCAGTATCTGGGTCAAGTGTTGTGGGGAGAAAGATACGAAATCCTACAAAATATTATGTAAGGGAAGAGTAACCTGAGACGATGGTACAATTGCAGTTCTATTGAATTGTTCACAGCAACAACATCGAGAATACAAACGGCCATAATGATAGCCAATCTTCTAAGAGGAGCCAGCACTTAAGAAGAAAAAGAAGTGTTTAGATAATCGTCAGCATCACACTAATGTTGAAAAATGAACGTTCTGTTTTTTTGACTGATCACACTACACTTTGAATCTTATTTTGTGTTTCTTATTATTTTCAAATAAAGTTGCATATTCGCTAACATTATATTGAGGTTATGTATAAATTATGATCATAACTGATCCGAAAGTGCAAATAACAAGTGTTCAAATAAAAAGAAGGCTGCTGGTCAGACCATGAAATTTAATTGATTAAATTATTTTACAGTATACACAAATAGTAGAGCAAAATAACGCGTGGTAGCATGGAAAATTTGAACACAAGTTCAGGCTTTCAAAATAAAACGACAACTTCCTATGGAGGTATTTCGTAAATGCTTCGTTGAAAAGTTACGATGGCGATTTAATAATGGTTTTATTCTAGTTTCCCAAATTAGGATACAAATTACAGAGTAGTGTAGATTTTTTTTTGCTTAACAACGACTTGTTTATATCTCAAATGTCAGTTAATAACTCATACGGCGCCGTAGCAGCAATTTACTTAGTTGTTTGAATTTAATTTGTGTTGAAATCTTGCCTCAATTTTTTTCAAATGCAAAATATGCCGATATTAACTTTTCTGATAAACCAATAGGAGACTTCCAAATGGATCAACTATTACTGCAGCATTCAATCGCTTGAAAGCCACTGGATCATTAAATATTTGTCCGTATTTTGATGAACCATTCACTACAGTGCAAGATACAGTAAGAATCAACAGTATATATTGAACTATTTCGACGAAATGTCATCAATAAATCTTAGAAGATCAGCTGCTGCATTTGGAATTTCACGTTGTTCTGTGAGGAGGACTCTCAAAGCCGTTGGGCGTCATCTTAACACATCCAGGGTGTTCAACATCTATTGCTAAACGACCTAGCGTATGTGCGTATTTTGCGATTGGTTATTGACCAAATGCGACTAGGTTCCACAATTTCCTGAAAAGATTATCTGCACCGATGAAGCCGCGTTCACCAGACGAGGTATTTTAAATTAAAAAATACCCATGTGTGGGCAGCCGAGAATCCTTATGCTGTACTTGACCACAATTTTTAGCATACATTCTAGTGTAATGATTAGATTATACTTTTTGCCATGCAATTTCTATTGACAGCATTTTGTGACCTTTTGGAAAATGTCTCACTGAATATTAGATTGAACAGCTGGTTCCAACTGGTTAGTTGCTCTGCCCACTATAGCAAAGATCCCAGACAGTGAGTAGGCACCCATTATTAGAAGATGAATCTCCGATGAATTTCTTAAATAAAAAAAAAGTTTATAAAGTACCAGTTAAGAGCATTCAAGAGTCGAGAGAAAGAATAATTCAAGTCTGCTTACAATTAACAACAGAACAGTGTGACTTGGACATTCGATCTATAATTAGAAGACGTAACGCTTGTCTCTAAGTCGAAGGCAATCATTTTAAACAAATTATGATTGTTCTCGTGTCAATAGTTTTTAATTTTTCACCATTTCTTATTATTGTTGTTAGTGATCTTGACGTTGAGGTTCTACCACAATTTCACAAATTCGACGTATGAGTTATTTTATTTTTTATGTACATACTCTACGGTAAAAACGAGCGATATTAAAAAGCTTTCAGTTAAAACCGTCGTTCCAGTACATATATTTCTATGATAAAATTCACCCCTCTGTAGCTATGGAGGATGAGTAAAAAATAATGTTTTAGCAGCTACTCTATAGGTAGAATATCTCTGCAAAATTTCATTCGTTTATTTTATTCCAATTTGAAAAATTAAAATAAAACCATCATGAAGTCGCTATTTTCGTTTCTGCGCATACCTCCATAGTGTTAAATGCCTTCCTGTAGAAAGGTTTAATGGGATATAAAAAATATAGAGTGCGGAGGTTTTGTCAGAGTGACTGTCAGATAAAATAAGATTTATTTTTAATAGTGAGAAATATGAGATTATATTTTATTATAATGTGGAAAATGATGAAATTTGAGTAGACCGATAGTGGAGACGCAAGTCAGTAGTGAGCCGGAAACAAAAGGTTGTTTGGCGTATTTGAATAAGATTTAATCATTCACCCCCGGTGCACAGTTGCCCGACACAATGTCGTGGTTCCTTATGATGGGTTTACTCGCAAAAGGGGGTGTTGCGGGCTACCTGAATGACATGATGCAGGTGGAGAGAGTAGCCTTATTAGGTGCCCCCAATCTTGCTCATTGGGATGCCAGCTAAGTTGAGCGTCCGGGGAAGCCTCCACTTATCTCAGGTGACTCTAGCTAGTTGTCGAAGAGTATATTAATTAATATAATTACTGTATAGAATAATTAAATAGACCTAGTTAACCGAATGATGACAAAGATAGGGGGTAGAGTCCCCCGGTGAGTACAAAAATTGTTCTTTGTATATCAGATGAGTGATTGTGATTTTATTTGCAAATCTCTTGCTATCGTGTCTGCTGTTGGAGTGAACCGTTTTGTGAGAATTCACGGATTTTTGGTGAGACAAAGAGCCCTCAGTAATTTACATATTTTACAATAGGAACCTTCTATCTTATTTTGAGGTGCTGAACCTGTGTCCAAACTTATTCTTAGAACGCCCTGTATATGACACAGTAAATCCGCTTTTAAAACAACTAAGATTTGACTTCCGTTGTAACCGAAAGTGGAATCCATTTTTAATTTTAAATCTAATTCGTTCACCATATATTATGTACGTATTTTTTATATAAATCAAATCCTAACATTCTTTAGTACTCTACTCCATGCATTTTTTTAAATTTACAAACTAGTATTTTTTTTTCAATTATCAAATATTTTTTATCAGTTTGTTTACTGTTTGATTTCAACTTGGTCAAGTTTTTTTTGCTAAAAAAGTTTAAAAAAGAATTGTAGACACTTCAATGCAGCAAAATTGCCGAGAACATTTAAAATATTACCTAATATTAAAAAATAACTTTTTTTTGTAAAATTAATAATAAAAAACTTTTCTATATGTTGCCAACTTAAGTAGACACATAATATTTGACCAGTTTGCATTTGTTCTTATTTGTAGAAATTTTGATATTAAAATTTTTGCAAGAATTAATTTTTTCTGATGATTTAAAGTTTCAAAATTAACAAAAATAATTACACTACTTGTAAAACAATCCAACTGTCATTCATCGATTGTGATATGATAAGGATGATAACTACCTTTTATAAACTGCTTAAGTTAGATGTTGTAATTTATATATTGGAAAGGGTGAAAGGTTTTATCAAATTTTTAGAGTTGTTAAATTTGAAAAATGCAATACTTAAAATGCGAATCAAATATTGCACCTACGATTCGTAAGTGGGACCTTTTTTTCCCATATAAATTAATTAACAAAGTTTTTTTTAAGAAATGTTCATAATGGTATAAGTTTTGTATCTGAGCAGTATATTAACCAAAACTTATTTTTGATAACTGCATCTTGAGCTGTAGAATTAGTATTGAATACTAAATTTCAAGTGAAGCATTTTTTATCTTGAAAAATTTTACTAAAAAATGTAAAAATTTGGACATATTTCCATTTTATTATTTATTGTAATGTAAATCTGTAATCTGTAATTTTTACTTCTTCTTTGAAATTTTACGTAATTCCAATATCAAAGAACAAAATTGAATGTATTAAATCTAATCAATATACACAAAATGTTCTCAAAATCTAAAAAAATTAAGAAATTAATGAAATTTGGAATTTAGATGGTTAAACCCTCCACGCAAAGTGACCTGGGCACCCCTGTATTTACCCTGTTTTTTTTTTTTTTAAAAAAAAATTTTTATAAAAATTTGAATGCAAAAATATTTCCATTCCACAAAGTTGTGCCTAGTTGTGCTAGGATCTTAAGTTACAACTTTTATTTGAATATTTTTTATATCTTCATTTGTTGCAAAGGTAAAGATTTTTAATAGATCTAATTATACAGGTGCAGTAAAGGTTCTTTTGACACAGATTATTTTAAGAATCTCTTTAAAAAATTAAGACAGAGAAAAATACAAAAGAATTAGGTACGTCATTCTGTGGTTAAGCACTTGCCGCTACTCCCCCTTAATTTCAAATAATTTTCTACCCCCCCAAACTTTAAATTTTAATCCTAAAAATTTAGGAATTCTAAAAAAATATGTTGTTTTTTTTTTTAATAAGAGACATTTTTTTTTTTTGGAAAGCACGGATAATAAAAGCACGTATAATCCATTAATTTATTTTTACATGTTAGTACATACATATTTATTTTTAGTAGACATAAAAAAGATCCCATAAGTTCAAACTAAGTTTATATTTATATATTGCATAAAAAAAAACACAACAAAAATGTAATTCTACATAAGGTAAAAAGTAAACTACACAAAATAAGAAAAAAAAAAACTACAACATAAGTACATAATGTTAATTTGCGTTTAAATAAAGCGGATATGGTATTTTATGTAGCTATGCGTTTGAAAAAGTTAGTCACCTTGGTCTGTGTTAAAATTGTTCATTTTTTAATTTCTGACGTATTCTGCGCAAGTTCAAAAGTCGGTAAGGTCCAAAAATTTTCGTTGCTCAAAATAATCTAGTAGAACGTTGGCAGCTTCTTCAGCCTCTCGTTTAAAAACTTTTTGATTGATACCCTTCCATCTTTTTCTTCTTCTTTACCATCTTTTTCCGATGAATCAGGTTGTGACGTACCGGGCTAAGACTCAAAACTTGTACGACAATATCGTCGTCATTGAAGAGTTGATAACCTGGCTCATTTTTTAGATGAATCCATCTTTCAACTTCGGTTTCGTCAACTTCTTTGAACTTATCGGCGCTGCGCACTAATGCAGTTAATTCAGTTATGGTCGTTTCTTCCTCCTCATTTTCCATGTTTTTTCTTCTTAGCGTCATTATTTTGTAAAAGCTCTTTTGAAATTTGTTTCTTTCACTCCATTCCATGCATTTGCCACTGTAAAAATTGCGTCTTTGATCGTAAACGATTTCCAAAACTTCATTAGATCAACTTCATCCAACAAATTCATCATAACTTCTTCCGGTAGAGGCGTTTCATTGTCTCAATAACACCTTGATCTATTGGTTGGGCAATGGAAGTGACATTGGGTGGGAAAAAAGAACAAAAAGTTTCCATCCACAGAACTTAGGACTGCCTCATTGGGATGAGAACGAGCATTATCCAGAAGAAGAAGTGCCTTTTGTGGCAACTTTTCCTGCTTCAAATAAGACTTTACCTCAGGAATGAACTTTTTATGAAACCAATCTTGAAATATATCACAAGTTATCCAAGCAGCTTGCTGGTTAGTAATAGTGAACTGGAAGATTGTGCAATTTCATGTTTTTAAAAGCGCGAGGATTTTTGACATTCCAATCACAGCCAGCTTTAGTCTATGACCACCAGACGCATTAACACAACACAACACTGTTATTCGGTCTTTACTCTTTTTATATCCCGGTGCACTCATCTCATTACTGGCAGCTAAAGTCTTTGTTGGCATTGCTCGCCAGTATAACCCGGTTTCGTCAGCGTCCGCAGCTCGGATAATCCGCGTACGGATAATCGGGGTTCTACTGTACTATATTTCTATCTGATATTATTAAACAAAAAGGGAAAAAAAAAAATCCCAAAAGTTAAAGGGTTTTCCCCCGCCGAGAAGCCAAAAAAACTTTTTTTAAATCGGTTGTATTATTTTGTTACAAATTGAAATATTAAAAACTTTTTCAAACAAAAGTTGTAGGTAAGGTCTTAAACTACAACTTTTGTTTGAAACTTATTTTCAAATTTTTTTTATTTAAATTTAAAATTTTTTTGAATCACTGTTTTAATCTGATAGAATACGTATATAACTATCTAATTTCAGAATTTTATAAATTCCTTAACTTTGTTTGACTAAAATCTGTACATTGACTGTGCTAATTGAGAAATCGCTAATTTTCAAATTTTTAACATTTTCTTAAAGCTTTGTTTGACCGTGCTTCAAAAATTAATTGGCATTTAAATCCAATTATTTGGAGTTTACTAATTTTGTTTAGTTTTTGGCACCAATTGAATTTAAGTAAACAATGTCATTGACAAGATAAAAAGTGTCTAAAATAAAATAATCTTCGTAACCGTTGTTTAACTGTAAATCAATATTGAAAACAACAGCGGCAATATAAATGCTGAGTGCAATAAACCTATCGTTAAAATAATTTTACAAATAACTTTTTCTTTAACACAAAACTGCTGTCGGTTGAAACGCAATTAACCAATTCATTCAAACAAAATAAAAAGTGTATATGTTTAAAAGAAAACCGACGAACTTACAGTTTAATTAGAATCTCCATTGAAAGTTAATTTACCATATGTTTCTTTAACAAAACCGTACGAAAAATTTTGAATAAAACGATTAACAAAATGAAAATCACTTGCCACATTGCATTTATAGATGCATCTGGCACACTTGTTAATGCATGCATATGAAATCGCGTCTTTTCATTTAGTTGGCGCAATTAAGTTAAATCTCGACGTCGCTGCTGGAAGCTTTCATTTGCAATTAATTGCACAAGCGAATAATAAGCACGTTAGTGATATATTCTTCAGACGAATTGAGCAAACACGTACACACACAAGTACATTATCAGTCTACAACGATACTTGTATCGTTTAAACATTTATTTCAAAAACGTAATTGTTTCAATGTTTTAGTATTTGTATCACGTTTTTAGCTTGTAGAGATCCACTACACCTACATAATTATCACTTATCTAAATTAATTATCTTGAAATAACTGGTAATAAGACATTTCTATGAATTACTCTTGTCAAACGGCGTATTTATGGATGTAAACCAGTTTCATAAAAAATTGTTATTTAACGATTGCATTGAAGAATCTGAAAACGAGTTAGAAGTTAATCCTGTTTTAGATGCTGCAAATTAAACGTAGCTGGTTAACAATTTATTTGTTTCGAACTCAAAAAATAAAAATAAAAATTGTTTTTTTATTATTTTATACATATATTATCTTAATATTGGGTTTTAGCAAAGAGCTAACTAACTCTGCAAAGAGTGAATACAAAGAGTAAATCAGATAAAAGTGAAAATAATATTGCACAGAATATCAGATTTATTTTAAGGGCGAGCACAAAAATGACACAAATTAAGATGTTGAACCTATAATTAACTAACTAAATTACTATCTCGACTTTTTTAAAAATATGCGGGTATTAAAATATTTTTCCGTTTCTCTATCTTCTGAATGTTTTGCTTGAGTTCCTTCTTCTTTCTTTTTATCTTAAACTTAAAACACCCTCTAGTAGTCTTTGCGCAAAAACGATACAAATATGTGGGCATCATGCAAAATTGCATCTGACCGTATCCATGGAAAATGGCGTTTGAGTGGGAAATAATCGCACAAACGGAAAAACAACCAAACAGGCTTGTACAGGCGACCTAAATTTGAGTGTTCGGCATTTCGCCCCTTCCCCTTCCTAGAACCTATCCATAATCGCAAAAAGAGTTTAGTTCCCCTTCTCGTACAAGTGATCAGCGATCCAAAGTGATCGTTTTGCGGAGGATTTTGTGCGCTACAATTTTAGTCCTCTCGGCCAAACTCAAAAAACCAATATTTTTCTAGATAAAATTTTAAAAATGGGTTTTTCAGAAACAAATAGGTTCCTTTGAATTGCCGAGTACATGAGTATCTGAAAGACACCCTTTTTGTTTAGTTTTTGACGCCTGACATTTTTTGTCCTTATCTTCAACCTCAAAAAACGTTAATATACTGCTAAAATGTGAATACTGTTATAAATATGTCAGAGAACTTTTGATTACAAGAGTGGTGTGGTATTATTTTAGAGTTTTGTGTTAATCCCTTATCTCAGGATACGACAATTTCGAAAAGTACCAATTTGAGGTAGGCCAAAATTGTTGCCCGCAAAAACACCGTGCAATTTAAATGCGCTAACGTAATAATCCGTTGTTTATTCGCGCGGGAATGAGGCGCGAAAGAAAAATTTCTAAAATTTTCTCCTTTGCGACCTCATTACTCGAAAAATTTCCGTCCAATTAATTCGCGGGATAGGACCAAAAAGTTGGGCGTCGAAAACTGAACAGAATGAGTATCTTTAAAAATCCTGGATTCGCCGATTTACGCCAATCCAAGATATTTGTTTCTCAAAAACTATTTTCGAGATTATACCTTAAAAATATTAATTTTTTAATTGGGTCAAGATGAAAAAAAATTATAACTAGCAAAATCCCTGGCAAAACGTTTACTTTGGTTCGCTTGTACACGCACAAAATTGTGAGTTATAGCCAATCAAAAAATTTAACCTTTTTCGCCATTATGAAACTCTCACACAAGCTTATGTGATTATTTCCGTTTGGGCGCTTATTTCCCACTTATCCCTATTTTTAGGACAACTTCCACGTACTATACCGTTTATTTTAGATCAACGCGGATACGGTTGTCTGATGTTCAAAAACACACGGTAACATTATTATTATTATTAAATAAATGAAACGGGTTCTTTTGAGTTCAATAAAAGTGAATTAAGTGGTCAAATTTTAACAGAAGTGAATTGAAGTGAATAATTCTTTTTGGGTTGAGTTAAAGTGAAAAAAGTGAATGCGTGGAAGCCCTGGGTTTCATAAAAGCGCGATATATCAAAGTTATGTTTTATTAAATAGAACTACCCATTTTTTATTGCAAATTTGAATTTCTTGGCAATTCTAACGTGACACATGGTGTCTAAAATAGACAGTTTTTGCGTAATTTTAGTTTTTCAGGAAAATTTTAAGTTTAGAAAAAATTGAATAATTGTAGCTTTAATATAAATTACAAGGCTAACTAAAGCTAGTTGTTCACCTTTCCAGCTTTGCTAAGTTTTGAGTAATCAATTGTTTGAATTCTTTAGTTAACAATATCCCAAAGGTTTGGATTCTTAATAATAAATGTATGGTTGAACAAAATTTTAATTTTAAAAAATAAAAAAAAAAAGATCGTTTATATAATGCTTCCTTTGTTTTTAGCGTTGCTTTCTATTTGCTATTTGCTTTTTCTGATTAATTGTTTATAATTCTATTTCATTGCACTTTGTTTAAGTCAGAACAAAATTTAGTTCACTATATTACACAGCCTACTACAATTGCGGGCTTACTTACTTATTTACTGTACTCATTTCCAATAACTGAGTTAATTAAGTTTTTAAGTAACACATCTTTTTATTATTTACATATAAACTTTTATATCAATTCTTTTATGCACCATGTCAACGCGCACCCACTGTTATTTGCTGTTAAAACCGGATCCTCCCCACTTTCACTTCGTTCCATCAACTTCGCACCACAATCGCTATATCTTCTTAACATACAATAAACCTCTTATATCTTTTAATACTAGCCATTATATATATTTTTACATTAAAAATATGACATTGTACGATCACTGCAATAAGGTTTACATTACTTTTTCCTTTAAAATAAAAGAAAATAAAAAGTCATAAACACCAAACTAAATTACCCAGTATTTAAAAAAACATAAGGTTTTACTTTCTCCACCGTATGTGAACATAATATCTTCAACAAAAGATTTTAAAAATGGTACTTTTTACAAAGACCATTTTAAGGCTGTTCTCTCAGGAGCTATAAAGTTTATGTAAATTTATCTCGCTTATTTTCAGAAATGTTTTCCTGATTTTGCACAAACATATAGCCAACATTATTATTTATGTCGTGCAGGAGAATTTTTTTTTTCGTGTTCGTTGTATTTAATTTAATTAAAACGCAAAATAATAGAAAAATGGATTTCCCAAATTTCGACTCCTGCGCGACATAGATAATAATTTTCTGACAAACCTACTTTTTTTTAATTTTCCTAAAAATCAATGGAGAAAAATTAACATTAAGTAAACGATAAATACTGAAAACTCTTGGAGAATTGTGAAATGAATGTACTCGTGGGCAATTTTCTGAGCGCAACAGGCCAGACTTGGAAGCCGATTAATATTAATAGATAAATAATATATTGTTGAATTGTTGATGTCAATTTTTTTGTACATGACGTGCATTTTAAACAGTTTTAGAAACAAAAAAACAACAAATAGCTATTTATGTAACAAGAAATAAAAATAGTGAACCGCCTACTAGAAATCTGAAATTGCCCTGAGTGATAGAACAGCCTTAATGTTTGTAGTATATTTACAACATTTTTTTTTCATATAGAAGCTGTTTCAAAATTGAATATGCACAACTTTTCCCAAATAATGTTTTGGCCTGATAAGTAATTACCAAGACAAAATATATTTAATAATAATTTGAACAACATTATACTCCAATTTCAAGTTTTTAATATTAAAAAAATTAGTTCTCAAATAGACTTCTAAGTCAACAGGTTCTGCTAGCTTAAAATACATAAATTTGGTGCCAAATATTGACGTTCAACTTACGGAGTAAATTTACGTGGTCACTCAAAATTGCAGAGTATGTTAAACAACCCACTACGAAAGATTTATTTTTAATTGTAATAGGATTTATCCAAAACAAAAATAACTGTTGTCATGTATCCAGCATGTGCCTGAGCTTGAGTCACTTTCTTTTAAAATTTTTTGTTTATTATAAACCTAAAAAATTTCTGAAAAAAATAGGAAAATTACAAATTCGCAAATGACCCACAATCTTAACATTCAATAGAGTTCCGTGCCAGTGTAATTCAAAAGAACCTTTAGGATTTGTTTCTGAAAGTCGCTACCCTACACACGAATTTCACTCGCTACCTTACGAGCTATTGGTCTCTATAAAATCATTTGAGTAAGCACTCTATCATATAGCGAAAGCAAACTAAGAGTGACGACGATTATATATATTTGCCTTAAAAGGCTGTTCTATCACTCGGAACAATTTCAGATTTCTAGTAGGCGGTTCACTATTTTTATTTCTTGTTACATAAATAGCTATTTGTTGTTTTTCTGTTTCTAAAACTGTTAAAATGCACGTCATGTACAAAAAAAATTGACATCAACAATTCAACAATATATTATTTATCTATTAATATTAATCGGCTTCCAAGTCGGGCCTGTTGCGCTCAGAAAAACTTCGCCCGCGAGTACATTCATTTCACAATTCTTTAAGAGTTTTCAGTATTTATCGTTTACTTAATGTTAATTTTTCTCATTGATTTTTAAGTAAAAATTAAAAAACCAAAAAGTAGGGTTGTCAGAAAATTATTATCTATGTCGCGCAGTAGTCGAAATTTAGGGTTATAAAGAAACCCTTTTTTCTATTATTTTACGTTTTAATTAAATTAAATACAACGAAGACGAAAATAAAAAAAATAGCTCCTGCACGACATAAATAATAATATTAGCTATATGTTTGTGCAAAATCAGGAAAGCATTTCTAAAAATAAGCAAGCTAAATTTACATAAACTTTATAGCTCTCTGAGAGAACAGCCTCAATACTGTTATCATAGTCCGATACTGTTTCAAAGACACACAAGACAACATTCCGAAGCATGTTTTGGAACAAATATTTTCTTCGTTCTCAATTTAACTTGAATTCAACACTAAATTTTCGTACAATCTGTTGATATCATAAACGGTGATTCATTCACGAGAACTTCCCTTAATTCAATTTTTGGGTATGATTCTTCCAAAACTTGTTGGTAGCATTTCGGTAGCATCAAAACAATGAAGATGAACATAATTGGAACACCATCTACTCTTTAATGACCAAAAAATAAAAATCTCAAAATGTGATGTTTAAAAAAAATTTGTACTCTCTTTAGATTTGATAGTAACTTCCGGAATTCAACTTCTAGCTACGAAAAACCGATGCCAGAAACTATATCACAATAATTTGTTAAAGCATCAACAGAAGATCGGCGATTAAAATACCATCTACTGCTTTAGAAAAGATTAAAAGTGGCCATAAATTATATCGTCGACAATTCTTACGTTGCTATTGCATCCGCTTTACAAGTACACAACAGGTGCATTCTTCTTTCAGAAACTACACCCGCAGAACGTTCAGAACGCATGATCGCGAACTTTTCACTATGTACTATGCAATCAGACATTTTCAACACAAGTAATCATTATATGCTTGTAGGTCAATTTACGTGCAAGAACGTGGAAACAAAAAATATCCCAAAGATGTCAGAATTCGAAGTGAAATCAGAATATCGTATATAAAATAAACCTACAATCAATTCAGCGTATAAATGATCAACAGAAAAAAACATCAAGCAATAAAAATTAAGCCAATAAGTGTTGCGACATTTAGTGTCGTCTCGTGCTATAGCAACAGGTCCAAAAATGAATTTTTTAAAGCAACTTGTTCGACAGATGTGTAAGCAGTTACATAATTCGATTCTTCAGCTATGTGTTGAGGAAAATAACAATTTCAAATTTCCTACTGTAAGTTTGCAAGTCTCCTGAAGAGTCCCAAAAGGACGAAACAGCTGTCGATTGATTCTCAGTTTTTGTTTGCTATTGTACAATATCTTGCAAACTTACATCAGGCGATTTGAGATTGTTATTTTTGCTAACACATAGTTGGCTATATAATAAATGAAAAATTTACCTATGTAATTCATAATAAATTACACATCTGTCGACAAAGTTGCTTTAATGCAAGAATAAAAAGGTGTTTTGTTAAGAAATATGGATGCGCTTAGAGGTGGTATTAAAAACTACTACCGCGGTGGTAGAAGAGGGCTAATCAAAGAAGCAACATATAAAATGATTAAGGAAAACAATAATATTGAATGTACTGTATGTAAAATACTGAAACAAACTAAAAATCAAATAAAAGGAAATCAGAAGATTATGCATAGGTACAGACAACAAAATGGAACAGCAAATCAACAGCTTCATTAAAAATAATTAAAATGAAAAGAAATTCTATAATTAAATCTAAACACCATAAAACCTAAACAATAAATAAAACACAATTTAATGAGATACATAGAAATAAAACCGATTAATATCAGAGATTAAAGAAGTTAGTTAGTCAGGAAATAAAAGAGGGGTAAGACATCCTGTTAAAATGCCAGAACAAATATAAAATAGAGAATGAAGGAATAGACTTTACCGCAAGATAAATTCAGATTAAGTCTTGATAACTAACATAAAAAAATGAGAGATAAATTATGATACAAAGTGTTGCATTCTGCGTGAAAAAGTTATGGCTATTCTGTTATAAAGGAAGTGTTTGTTGTTTTGAAAACAAAGCTCTCACGTGATTTTTCGCCCTTATTGTTTGGTTTCGGTATTTTACATACGTTATAAAAAACCAACTGCACTGCAATAAAGGTAAAGTTATCGGTAGAATGTATGATCATTATTAACAAAAAATTATAACAGTAATCTCGCATCTAACGTTGCTGGTCCTTAACAGTTAATAAGATTAACATAGAGAAGTAAACGGATTAAAAGTTAAATAGGTTAGAGACAAACTTTCATTAATTTTTAAACACTGTGATTTATGAACGTTTTATAAAATTTATCCCACCTAACATGAATTTCAAAAATATTTAAGTTATTAAATTTTAAAAAAAAATAGTTTGGCACTTTTGATTGTTATTACAATCGAAAACAAATATGTTATAAATACTTAAGTTTTGATTTTAAAAATTAAATCAAAAATATTTATTTACTATGAACATGAAAGTTTTCACCGCACGTACACTAATGTGTTAAGATCTAA
Source organism: Abscondita cerata (assembly GCA_030710515.1). NCBI lineage: Eukaryota > Metazoa > Arthropoda > Insecta > Coleoptera > Lampyridae > Abscondita > Abscondita cerata. The sequence goes on from JALBCR010000353.1 coordinate 94,681, forward strand.
TGTAAAAGCACGTAGTGTACCATTTACTAGTCAAGATTTGGTTATTCCCTGGCAAGCCAATAGTATTTTGAACTTTTTTTAAAGAAATATAAACAATTCAGGGTGTACCTATTTTTTGTTGTCACTCTGTATTCCAAAAGTATTAAAATGTTTTTTGGACACGACCAATTTTTAAAAATATAATCAATTTTTAGGCGTTAAGAACTAAATACAAATTTTGCCATATTTGTATAAGTTTTCTTTGAGTTTACAAAACAATACTTTTGCTTAAAACGAAATAGGACAAAAATTATTTCAATTAAAAGTTATGGAAAATACCTCAAAAGGTAAAATCAAAACCTAATCAAATATCTGATATTGTATAAAAACTGCAAATTTTAACTATTGCATTCTTAGATGAAATGAAACTACCAGCAGCTTCCGAGTTTAGTAAGTTTTGAAGTAACAACACCTACTGAAATCAATAGCCAATCAGAATGCAATGACCGAATAAGTAGATGAAAACAAAAACTCAAGGGTAGTAGATTAGATTACACAAAACAAGATTATCACTTCCCAGATATAGACATTTTAAGAACACTCTACCCATACATAATCATTGAAAATGATTATATTGTAAATGCACAACTTTACGTCATTATTGAATAAACGAAGAGCAAGAGCAAGATGCTAATAAAAAACTAGATCAGAAATGTATGTTAAAAAATAACAATAACAACGCGGCGCGAGGCGACAGATATAGTAGTGCGCAATAGTATATGAAGATTGAAAATAAGATTTTATTTATTTATATTTATAGAGATATTTTATTTCTCAATACAAACAGCCTACAGATTAAATTTTTTGTTAAAAAAGTGTTTTCTTATCATAACATTTTTTGTTTGTTAAATTTCAATATTTTAGTTGTTTTACTGTTAATTTTGAAAAATTAAAGTCCATACTTTATTAAAGAATCTATTACTATGTAATTAATAGCATAACTGTTTAGTAATTAGTTTAACTTTACATAATAAATGCGCAAACGTGCGATTACGTATAGTACTTAATAGACACCAAATATAAACAATCTATCAATAAACCTTAAACAGAAAATTCATAATAAAAACGTAATGCTATAATACTATTTTATTAGTATTTTAAGTCAAAGCAGGCATTGATTATTATAAAACTTTTCCGTCAACAGACTTTCAGTTCAGTATTCTATTACAAATGTAAATTTTCTGTTTATTTCTCTAAAAAAAAATTAAACATTTTTAATTAGTTTCATAATTTGGTTTCCGTTTTTAACTTTCATTTGTAATGTTGAAATTCAAAGCAATTTGGTACTGTACGAATGTTTACTAAAGAAAACATTTTATTAATGATTCAAAATTCAGTTACAATATATTTTCGAATAGATATTTAACACTACGTTAGTTTGCTCTTAAATAAGCTTACGATTTGTTAATAATCCACTAATTTGTAATCGCTGAGTCGTAACAATTTACTTTTGTGGTTTTAAATCTACATCTAAGAATTTGTTTCACTTGCATATCAACAATGTAACTTAGCTAGTAATCTATACACAACTCATGCAAATATAATTTAAGTTGTCACCCGTAACAGTAGAGAAAGTCATCGTAATTGTATTTAAATCATTTCATTAGCATTAATGATTTTGACACAAGCAAGATAAATATCTACAAACAATAGTCTCCCAAAAATAAATTTTACTTTTAATAAGGTTAACCGTAACTGGAATCACTATCTGTTCTCTTAACTAATTAAAAATATTTTTATATCAGAGTTCAATTTTCAAGAAGTTGCTGCCATTGAACCGGGTAATGATTTAGCTAATTATAAAATAATTTATTTACAATTACGTAATATACATTAGATCAAGGTAAATATACTTGTGCGTTAAGTACATAAATTGAGGGGAAAAAAACGAAGAAAGTCACTTTGAAATTATAAAAAAAAATTACCGAGTTACAAAATCAAGGCTAAAAAATATTAAGCAACACCAAATTAAATTTTTAGTTTTTATTGACTCGTAAAACTTAATCGGAAGTATTACGACATTGTAATTTACTGCTTAGGTATATATCTAAGATTAGTATCTGAAGCAACTTTCTTGTAATCAATGCGTTGTTTGATTCGAATCGAAAGTAAAAATAGATATTTTCTAATTTTTATTCAATACTTTCATGTGTTACGATTTAATTTGTACTTCAAACGTCTATTAATTTACTAGTAGAAGTCCGAAATCAAAGTTACTGTAATTTGTAATTATGTATGCAAAGAAGATGCAGTTACACGAGCAATGTTATTACATCAATAGGAAGTCTGTATAAAGATTAGTGAATGTTTTCCTAAACGTATAGTTTAAATGGAACTAATTATTACATTGATTGATTGGTATTGAATATATATAAATAAAACGTGAAACATTACCACATATTTTCTTAATTATAATGAAGAACAATATCAATTTTAACAGTTTACTTATAATAAATGTATTTAAATCCTTTTTCATTCGGAGTATTCTGGGAAACTTCTTACTTGTGTTAATTATTACTAAATACAACTAGATAAATTTCTTAACACATAGTTTTGTTAAATGTTTACAGTATTTTGTAAGTTTTTTAAATTAATTTCATTTTAAATATTATGACATTTACGAAACAGAATAGAATGTTACCATAACTAAATGTTAAATTTTAACTCTAATATCTTTATTTTTGTAGACATTATTATTATTTTAAGTCTTAAATTATGTACATAATTTTAATTCCGAATTAAATTCATCATTAGATTCTAGGGAGCTTTAATATTCTGTACAAAGGTGTCACTGTTATGGGCACACTTAGTTTCTAGTGTTTAATTAGATGACGTCATTTGCATGTTAAAATTATTATTACATACATACTTACATAATGAACAGAAATTCAATTAATTTTTATTTTAAAAATTAAGAATTGCGGTAAAAAATTATATGATAAAAGTAGCTAAAAGAAAATTCTGTGAAATATTTTTGAGTATTTAAAATGGCCACCAGGAGGCGTAATTGCTATGTAACATATCAAAAACCCGTTTTCTGAAAAATTCCCGATAGGGTGAATGTTGTTTTAAAACCGAGACAACTGCAAGGAAAGAGGTGGGGAGTTTAATGTTTAAATTAGCGTTTTATTTGACAAATTTAGAAAAATTAAACATTAACAACAAACCGTAAAGTGGGAATGTCTTCCAAAACTAATATTTATATTAAGTTTTAAGTTATTTTAGTCATTATTTTAGGGTACGATAAATATATTGATTATTCATCAATTAAATGACGTAAAAAATCATATATCATTAATTTTTTTTTACGAAAGTATTTTCTTTTTCTATTATATAGCAAGGTTGATAGCACAGAAAAGCCCTTTAAAACAACACAAAGTTAAGCAACATACGTTAAGCCTTTTTGAAGTTATCGACATTTATTTCCAAAAATATTCGATTACTCCCACCATTTCCCGTTTAGAGATAGAGAAAATCGTATTTTGCCCTTGCCAACTAATTACATTGATTTAGAGTATGTAAATATACAGCATCAAGTTTGTATATATATTATACTGAAGTATGCCCAAGTGGCAGTCATGGCAAAAGGCAAAATAGGACGGAAACATATAGACAAAAAAAACAAATACGAAATAGGGAAGAATTCAGATAGATTCAAATGCTTAAACTTCATTTGGTAGATCATTAATGTCTAAAAAGCTACCTTCAAACTTTGTCAACATACATACTTAAGCTTAACAATAACATAGAGTTGCATTTTGCATAGGAAGTTCTTATGGCATTGAAGACATTAACTCCACCAACGCAACAAAATTTTCAGTTTTTCCTCTGTTTCCATTAAAAAAAAAGTTTCATATTCGGTATATGCAAGTTGTGAATATTTTTTTTTTAAATTGAGAGTAATTCAAGATTTAAGAAGTCTTTATAAAGCTCACACAGAACGGGGTAAAACGTCGGCTAATTAAAACCAAGGTAGTGGTTTTTAATTTCATCCCTCCACCTTGAGAAATCCTTACAAGGATATTCAGCTGTAATCAGTATCATGAAAAAATGTTACCATATTAAAATTTTATTTAGAACTAAAATTTATGTTAACTGTTAACTATATCTAAAACATACATGTTTTATCATTGTTTAAACTTGTAGAAAAAATGGTTGTTAGAATATAACTTTGTGTAATGAACTTCTAATTTTAATGATTTTTTGTTGTTGTAGTTTAAATTTTGTTTTTAATTGTTTTATTTTCCTCAATATTGTAATATTTTTTTTACAATAATTGAACTTAATAACCATAAAAGGGGCATATTTTTATCATATTTAAAGATAGAAAAAATAAACAAAGACAAAAAATAAATTCAAAATTCATAGCTTACTGTAATGTGGAGGGGGATTTTAGCCTGGTTGCCTGCACATGCACTTTATTATTAAATTCGGCATTCACCTAGTATGGTATCAGATAAAGCCAAATGCTCCACAACAACCCACTACACAGTATTGTTAGAGTGATTGAACTAATGCAAAGTTGACCAATTTGATAGAGGACAAACAATTCTTAATGTTATTATTATCATTCTAAATACCTGATCTGGTCCACTCGCTCCAGACGAGTGCAGCTGCAGACAGATTGTGGATATTGGCTAATAATCTCAGAGTGAACAAGCCTCCCTGTTGGATAGAGAGAACGTCATGTATTTTGTTCATTGTCAAGGTATGTTTTATCATCAATCGAATGGGGTCCGTGACAAGTCGCTGAAGGCGGTTTTGCCTTCGATCATCTCCCTGTCAGGACAACTCGCTATTAGAGCAACTAGCCAACGGGACAACTCGCCGAATAAATTTTGTTTGCGCACACTACTTTGAAATATTTCGTGCTCGCTTTGTAACTGATGATCATATCAATCATTAAAACAATGTAACAGGTTTTTAAACAATCAAAAGTATATCGAACTAAAAATTTTAATTACTTATCCGATTAAAATCTCCGGTTTCATAAGTAACGTTTACGTACCAGGTTTTATTAAAATATGACTACCGGTTTTGTGTTCTTTGTTCATATTTATAAGGTTCGTAATTTTGTTTGCACTTCAAAAATATTTTTCAAATAATCCTCAAAACAAAAGTTGTAGGTAATATTTACAATTTAAAATTTTCATAATTTTTTTATATAATTAATGCCAATTTGGTGAGACAAATTACGCCCAAAACTTACTAAATTCTCCAATTTTATAATTAACGTCTAAGTAGTGAGTTTCATTAAAACCGTATCAACGATTTTTGTGGCGTTTACTTATACAACATTCGTGAATTCCAAAGAATTGGAAAATTACGTCCAAAAACTAATATCCACCTGCATGGCAAGTTTTATTATAATTGAAATAGTGGATCTTTAGATATCTTGTTTACATAGACCGGTCTTAGGTCAAAACATTTTTGCTTATTTATTATGAACTCTAATTTATTAAAAAATGAAAAAGGAGTTTTGAAAACAATCTTATAGCGTCTACGGCGAGTTGTCCAATCCCGCACCGAGCCATTCTATCTAGCCCAAAATTTGTCAGTCAGTGAACTTCGTTCCAGCTACTTTCTTCAAATAACAAAGCAGTGTCGTCTGCATAAGAAATTTAATGACCACCCTGTAACTCAATTTGATGTAGACTTACCAAATAAACCGTGGACATTGTTGGGTCTAATATAGTGCCCAGGGAAATAAAAAAAAATACATGATGAAGAGCTACTAAAGAAGCTGCCAACCTTGCACATTTGCTCCCTATCTTCTAGGTAAGTTTTAAACTAATTTTATCATAGTTCCATCTATACCGATTTTACTTAAGAAGTGGACCAAGTCAAGAAGTGGAATTTTTAAGATTAAAAATAACTAGGTATAGTTTTTTTAATTGTCTAAGAGTTGATAAGGATTGTCGGTAATTGCTAATAAGGCTTCATAAACTTAAATTTTTTGGTGGAATAATATTATTTTATCAAGACGCTAGACGAGTTGTTTATTGAAAACTATTTCTAACGCTTTGTTAATATGTCAAAGACATCTTTTTTACATCCTTTTTATACAGTGGAACAATAATTATCAGTTTTAGACAGAATTTTTAAGTTGAGGATTGAGTTGTAGAGGTGAGTAAGAAAAGGAATGAGAACTTCTGTATATTTTTTTAATACAGAGATGTACAAAAATGTTGTCTCAACCTGGGCATGATCCCCCTTTCAACTCTCCCACACAACCACTCACTTGATCTTCTGTGTCTCTATTAAAAGTGGTCCATTTTTCTACCTAAGGACCAGCAACAATCTGCTCTTCTATTAGTTGATATTTCAAATTATCCGCTAACTTTTTTCAACGCTTAGAAAATCTTTATTAACTGTTCCGTACAATTTCATAATCTTCGATGTTCAATACTTCCGTTAACTTCACTGAACATTTACTGCTACAAGTCTTTACACCTGATTCTGTTTTTCTTTCGAGCGTTAAATTGAGTTTTAAAATGGTTCGCAAACGGGTTGGGGTCTTTTATCAAATACTTTTTATTCTTTGGCTAATACAAACCTTTGATTATGCTTTTTATCCAATATGACTCCAAGATCCATTGGTCAATTGATTGACATAAATGAAGTAACTTTTAGAGGAAGGAACGCTGCTTCTAGTTTCTTAATTTGCAAATGCTTTGTGTCAAGTTGACACATTGTTGTCGAGAATAATGAGTTTTTTAAGTTTTATATAAAATAAAATTTTAATTTAAGTATTAAACAGAAAACTTTCTTATGAGTGAAAAAAAGTGTGGAAATTCCATCCCAATACCTGTTATAGTATATACAAAAACAAATCCGTCTGTATCCCTTGATCTTTGACTAGACGTTATAGAATCAGAATAATGTATAACAGTTGCTTCAATATGTGAATTCTAAATCAGATTTTTGATCAAAAATTTATTGTTTCTAAAATAATGTGGGATATATCCATGAACATTTCTGGTGAAGTTAACTGTTAAGTCAGTATTACTTTTGTCTCTATCTGAAGTCAGTTTAAATTTTCCAATTACATATACAGTTTTAAAAGATTTTGAAGGAAACATACTAGTTTGTATGGTATTCTCGGTCAAAGAATGAACTTCTCTCAATTTTGATATACTCTCAGTTTTGCATGATTTGTCTTACAAACTACTAATACACTTTATTTTTCGCTAATTTTCATTTTTTTTATTTAATGGTTTTCCAATATTTCCGCAAACTGTAGATAATTTCAAATGTTCTTTAACCATAGTCTGGTTTGTTCCACATTTAATTCCAAAGAAGTTTTAACCTCTTAAGTGTATTCTTTAGAGTAGAATATGAATTAAGGTTTTTATACACTGTTGCGAAGTTAGAACTAAAATTTCGAATTGGAAAGAGGCACTACAACTAACGAACGCATGTGGTTCAATTTTTTTTAATTTAAATATTTATTTAATTACGTTCCACTTTTAATTTTTTTATTTAAAAATTAATGAGATGGTTATTGGCTAGATCTAAACAAATTAAGTTTCCTCATTAACTAACTAAAAGTTAATAATATTTTGTGCATATTGTTTTGTATACAGCATTATTTAAAGGCACGTCGCGTAATATTTTAACCTTTTCAGAATTAAGATATTGTCTTAAATTATTAAAAGTTAGGTTTTCTATACAAACAACTTTAAAATTGTTTGATATAACTTATAAACTTTTATGATACTTCATAAACTTCCATAAAACCGTTGTAATATTCTACAAAAGATGTAGAATTTGTAGAAAAACTAAACCACAACGAATTTTCTCTTTTAATGTATAGAAAACTTTTTTCTTTGCGAACAGCTTTTTTTGTATTTAGAACCGCGTACTTCGTGCTTGTTTTTACAAAGTGTAGGTAGGTACATGTGCTCTCTACGGTTTTTCTTCGGTGTTTATTTTCTGCTTTTTTATTTTCCCAATTTAATCTTACATCTTAGTTTAAATTAATGTAGATTATTTACATTAAAAAATAATTAACCTTAAACACTAATTTTATAAGATAGTTAAAAGCTCAAAGAGAGTGAATTTCACTTTAAAATTTTATTTTTATGCAAATGTGAAATGTGCAATTATTTGTTGGCCAAATTAGTTATTAATTAGTTCAAATTATTATGGAAGTATATAATGTTGTAGGAGTTGTTATCAGAATACACTAAAGGATTTAACAGAGATTAAAAATTTCACAACTGGAAGTGACCACAGACCTATAGGAGCAAACCTAAAGTTTGAAAAATTTAAACCATTTAATAAAAAAGAAATACAAATCGACACGATACCCTCCGAGGCAAGGATTAAGAATACCAAATTAGAGTAGAACAAGAGATATCTAACCTGCAAGATTTCGAAAAAGTAAAAATAGAACAAAAACAACGATAGTTCAATACATAACTTGAAGAATCGACAAAAAAAAATTTTCAAACAAAAAAAAATTTTTGATGAATCAAAAATGATCAAAAATAGAAGAAATCGTAGAAAAAAGAAATAGAATACCCAAAAACCAGTGAAATGGCAAGAAAAATGTGAAGAGAAGCACAAGAAATGAATGAGACCCAATAATTCAAAAACAATGAAAACATCTAGTAAAAACCTGTACAGTGTGTCCCAAGTCTTTTTAGAAAACGTTTAATATTGTCGCCATCTTTATAAATTTATGTAAAGTACTACTACTACTAGTAATCAAATAACTTAAACGATTTTTCTAAACCTTCTAGGTTTTGTAACCATAAACAACTTTGTTATTAAAATTAAATAATGATGCATCCATTGTTGTATTGGTAAATTTTGATAAATAAATTATAACTTCCAATCAAACCAATACCAAATATATTTTTATTTGAAAACTTAACTATAGTTTTGACTTGTTAATATTTGCTATATTTATTAATATTTAATAACTTTGTTATTGTTTATGGCAGTCGTATTGGATTTATACGTTATAAATTGAGCATAAAATAAGCTTTTAGTCATGTTCAACAAGTTCTTTAGCAAATGTAAATTTATTTTAAAAAACAGTTTTTACTTAGTGGACTGTAAAACAAATTCTATCTGTCAAAACTTTGTTATTTATTTGCGTTTATCTATTAACAGTTTTATTTTTTATTATTTATATTTTTGGATTAAATTTTTACAATTGTGATATTTTTGAGTTACTGAGTTACTAAAGTACTTTTCCAATGAAAAATTTTTCAAAAAATTAACATTTAGGATTTTTTCATTTTGTGCCATAGGACCACTGAACAAACTCAATCTAAGTTCTTTCAGCGATATTCAGAAAGATGACAATCAGGTTGTTAAAAAAGTATTGTCCACATGTAAAACATATCAAATCCAAGACTCCAAGATGGTGACTTAGAAAGGAGAATATTGTTTTGCAATTAGTTTCTGGAAAAAAGAGAAGAAAATTTTCAACTTCTAACTACAGTTCTGTAGTTCAGGCACAACGACGTGTATTGGGCCGATCAAAATCTGTTCCTAAATGGTGAGGTGCGGTTTTAATGTAGGACAAGGAGTCAAAAATCGACACGTATTATTGAACAATTCGACTACACCTCAATATCTTGAAATATTACAAAATGATTTCAACAAATCTTTGGGTAATATACGTCTTCAAGATGTAGCGAACATGTGGTTCTAGGAAGATGAAACATGAAAATAACTAGATTGGAAATCGAGGTTTCCTGGCCTGCTCGCTTGCCGGACTTTATGTCCCTCAAATTTTGCAGCCGGAAATACTTAAAGGATAAAAAGTCAGGGGCGTTTAAGGGCCTTGGACTTCTTATGGAAGGTGCAAATATTTCGAAAACAACTCAGATAGCTATTTGAGAAAGGAGTCCAGGGTCCTTAATACGTCCTTGACCAAAATCTTAAATATTATACGAAATGATATCAATTTACACCACACTTAAAAGATAAAGCTTATTCTACTACTTATAATACGACAAAAAAATCCTGAGACAGCCTTTATTCAAAACATTGAACAAATGCATGGATAAATGGTTATGCATAGCTGTAATTCACCTATGCAAAACGTGCATTAATAACTACGGTGGAATTTTTAAAGATTTAAATTAATCGGTTTCCATTTTTTTGTTTTATTTTAATCTTAAATAATGTTTCGTTTGTTAATTTAATATAATAAACAAGATGCTTTAAAATTGCAGTAAATAAATTTACATTTTCCGTCATCCAAAGCTCTGTTTATGCTTATTAAATGACGTATAAATCCAACATGGCAGTCATAACAAATAACAAAATTGGCTGTGGTTGCCAAATATCTGGATGGTCTAGAAAAAATTCACTTAAGTCATTTGATTAGCCGTAGTTGTTTATTGAAAACTACTAAGTTTACTAATATTTTTAAAAGATGGGAACGATATTAAAATTTTTCTAAAAGCACAATTTGTTGATTTTTCTCAATAATTTGAAAATCCTTAAATTTATATTTTTAATTTCGAAATTTCATCTGTTCTGTCGATTTTGTCCAAAATTGGATCAATTACCATTTCCAAGATCTCCATGTAGTTACTTTAATTTGAGACATCCGGTATAGCTGAAAGAAAAAGATTTCTGTTGCCGTAATTAATATTAACTTTGAAGAGGTACCAGATATATAAAAAAAGTAGATATCAAACTCTTTAAGTAGCATGAAAAACAACAAAGTAGCTGGGCAAAGACGGAATTCCGGTGAAAATGATAAAAAGTAAAGGCAAAGTTAATGGTAGTAGTTTTACAACAGTTCTTCCAATCACTAGGAAGTTCGCTTAATGCCAACGGTGTTGTTCTGAACGAGACACCATCTTAATTGAATTGTTTGACAGTTTATATATTTTAAAACTGTTTTACACCATCATATTTTTACGTTTTGATTTGTTAACTAGATTTTGTCGAAACTGGAATATGTTATTCATGTGTAAATTTTGAATTTTTTAAATAGACTATTAACCCGGTTATTTTAATCTGGGGGTCTATAGTTATGCTGTCGTCCATTTTGGATGCAACTCAAAAAAAAATTGTTACTAACTTATATATTAGTTGTTTTTGTTGCCACTGTGTAGTGTGAGTTGCAGGATGTTATTTAATTTTGCAATTGCACTAGGAAAATATGTCTTTGGACAAGAATAAAATTAGTACCTAAAAAGCGAACTGTACTTATTGTTTAGTAAGTGGTTGTTAAGATAAAACGAGAGTCATTGAGATTTTAGTTTGGTTTTTGATTAATTGAAAATTGAAGACCTTTAGGGATTCAAAAATTTACTTGCATTAGAATTCATACGTTTCATGTAATAATAAATAATGACAGAGAATTGTTACAAACGTCGGGTGATGTAAACATAAGATACAACTGATGACAGGAAACAAATAGTCCGGTATCTGAAATAAGGAATCTGACTAATTGAACGTCAAATCTGTTTAGTTTGAACAGACAAATTTGAAGTCGATTACGTGTGCCATCGCTAAACTATGCACGATAAGTACTACCATTAAAGCAACTTTTAACTTTACATTTTTGAAATGAAACTTAATGTTTTATAAAAGACAAAACTTGGTGCTTTGTCGCTGTAGTATTGCTTTTTTTCAAATAGCTTAATTTTTGTTTATTTTTTGTTTGAATGTGTATAGCATATTTAACACTACAATTTTAATAAAAATAAATAGAAAATCAAAATTCTACCACAACCACGACAAAGTCCCTTCTTCTATCTACCTATTTAAATCAAAGCATTGCCGATAACTTAAAAATTTGAGCCAAACTTATTGGTACCTTAAGACATTAAAATGCTTACTTATGGTGAATGATTTAGCTATGGTGCACTGCGAGTACATATGCCAACTCTTTATGCTATAAGATTTTATATATTTTTCGCCACAACTACATTTTAGAAATACTTAAATATTTTCTTTATTTAACAGAACAATAAGTACAACGTAATCTTTAATTTGACCTCTTAACTACCTTCTGTACACTCTTCACTTATAAATTAGATTGATTTCTCTCAATTGATTGCTTTAATTTTGTACTTGCTTTATTTTCTATACTGCCCTTCTAAGCCAAAACGACTTAATAAAATTTATTAAGTTTGTGAAATGACGACGTAGGCACTTAAAAGCATCTGTAAAATTTTAACCATTTAGATGTAATTTGCTTTCTTAAGCGAATTACTCACTAAATCATACGTCTTAGAATTCACAGTAAAAGACATCTTCCACCAAACAACAAATGCTAAGCGGAACGGAATAAAAAGTTTTCCCTTCCACCATGTCTTAATAATTCATTAAAATCTTTAACTTGAATGCAAAATGTGCATAATAAAAATCGAACATAGTTTTTAATAAATTTATTCCAAGGACGAGATTTCGATTCCCGACGATTGATAAGCGATTGCTTTGATGGTTTTTTAAACCTTACGGATTCTGTTTAGTAATTGTTTATGTAACAATTATAATATTCTATTAATAAAAGTGAAAAGTAGTGTAAAAAAAACGTGATTTTTTCTATAGAATAATTTGTATCCTGTATCAACAAACTTTTTGTAATTGATTGCACAACTCAGTTTCTACAAATCATTGACGTTAAAACATTCATTTGTTTTTTTATCTCATGTATGTTTTAACGCTTTACGCAAAGATATTGTGAATCAATTTTGAATACAATCCTATTTTAAAAAGTAAAAACAGCTTGCACGATTGTGAAAAATTTTCTGTTTTTTATTTTTCTCAAAGGTTGTTAATTTATTTTTTTGTGTACGTTATTTAATATCTACTTTTTATAAACATCATTAGTTGATGTAGACTTTACAAAAAAAACTTAAATAAAAAAACTTGACAGAACTTCTCATTTCCTCAATTAACAACCATACGTATTTTTTCAAAATATGTTATTTGAAGTGAAAGTTTCAACGGTATTCTATTTTTAATTTAGCCAAATATCTAATCAATTAGTAATATTCATTAATTCAATTAATAATTGGTAATATTGTATCTGTTAATTAAGAATTCGATCCCAAATAAATAAATTTATACCGAAGATATAAATACAACTCTTACAAAATCTATTTACAAGTCAAATTTTGATCTTCTGAGTTTCAGATTCCAATCGGGTGTCGTGTATAAATAATTACCTAGTCATTTGTTAAAAATGTTGTTGCAGTTTCGTGCTAATTTGATTTATTGTTGATTGTTGCTTATTAAATGCACATGCATTTTGACGTGAATTGCACGCTTTTAATACCTATATTGAAACAAAAATTTACGATTGTATTGTAATATTGGTGCAGGCCAAATATTTCACACTTAGCATGCAATTATAAAACCATTGTCGTGGGTGATTTTAAATATAGATTATTTGCTAATTAATGATACAAAATATATTTTAAAATGATTAACAATACATATTTGAATTTAAATGAAGAACAATATAAAGTTTTATTATGCCATAGTTTAAAAGTTGGAAATAAAATATACAATTTCTAACAGAGACCTTCGCGTTAAATCAAGATATTATTTATTCAAGTTTATATTTACTTTATTATGTAAGTGCAGTTTTACTAAGTTTTCAATTACCATTAATAATAAAGGTTTCATATTTTAATTTTAACAATTAATTTTTAATTAGAAATTGTGGTACCCAGCTCCTTTGGTTATCTTTCCGAATATTGATTTAAATAATTTTATAGTGAATTAAAAGCATCAGACCAAAAAAACTAAACCAATTATTTTCAAACAAAACACATAATGTTTTAATTATAACCGTTAAAATTCGAGTCTTTATAGTTGTCTATATCTCGATTTTCTCAACGCTACGTATAAGATTAGCGGAACGACCTAAAAAACTAAATAAATATAGCGTTATTAACAAAAAGCATTTTATAAATAATAAACCAATTACAACACACCGAGATAAAAAAAAAGGAACTAGTACATAGAAAATTGCTTGTAAATATATATGCGGCAACACGAGCTGATTTTCTTAATGCACGCCACCCACTGTTTACAAAACAAAATTGGAAAACGCAACAATTGTGTAATTTTTCTTTTATTTACTGTTATTAGTAATTAGACAAAATAATGGAATTCCATTTATATTTGGACATAAAATTCTAGCACCTACGTAAAATGAATATGGCCTTACTTTGTTTAATTGAATTTAAATTTAGCATTAAGTTTATTTAAATTTGGTAGTTTTTGTGACGATCAACCACGTTGTTATAGTTTAGATCGATTATTCATATTGTGCTCTTATTTGTTAACATTCACTTTTGTTTTACCTTCAAGAAAACTTTCACAACAGATCAACTAATTTGTTGTTCGAATAATGTAATTAGACACCTATTTTTCAAAAAAAAAAAAATGTTGCTGTAATACGATCATCGATTTGCTTATTATGACACACAATCCGCACAATTCCAGATACATTCACAATATAGTTCTAATATAATTTTAGCTACAAGTGAGTGATTTTCTACATCAATATTACAAAAAAATTAAAACTGCATTAATGTTTTTAATTTACAACATTAAACACGAATTTCTATTATGGAACGTTGGAAAACGCGGAAAAACGGTTAATCTACTCTAGGTTAAATTGATAACAATTTAAAAAAAAATTGTTACGCAATTTGCAAATTAATTCACTGGAACAAGAAGTAATTGCTAATTCAATCAATGCCTTCAAGTTCCGTGCTTGATTTTTTTAACTTGGTAACGCTTCAATTAAAGTTCATTGTAAAAATAATTTAGATGTATGTGGTGGTGGTGTTAAAATTGTTACGGAATTTATCGTAACTTAATTAAAAAAAAAATTGAACTGACCTCTTTATTCGAGCGATCCAAATTCATTTAGCTTAAAGAAAATAAGCACAATTAACTTCAACACATTTTACTTGTTACCGTAATTAAGGAAGTGATCAACGTGTTATAAACAAATAAGAAGCAGAAGTTAGCGGTCTCGCAGCTAACTCCAACATATCGCGAAGGCAACTGAAGGCCTCCAGCAAATTCGTGCATATCACAACGAGCGAAAGAATTTCTTATGCTACTACAGTAAATGGTAACTTTAATTGGGTGAAACTTCCGAAGCACTGTACGATTTTTTTTTCTGTTTATTTCAGTTAATCTTTACTTTATTTACAAAATAAATACATCTTGTTTTTGTATTTAAACACGTTATATTAAACGGTTTTTTCTAATTTTAAAATAACCTTTTTAAACCAACAATTAATGTTTTAAACATCTTGTTAATAACGAACACAGCACGAAGTGTTGATAAATTTTCTGCTTGGTTTTCAAAAAAAAAAGGAAAGGCAATGACCACTGATCTTGCAGAATTATAATATTTTTTACATTAAATGTTGTATTGCATTAAAAATAAATGTTGAAAAGGATTCGGTATCCCGGACCAACAGTGTGATTAAAGCTTAAAGTTTGAAAAATTATGACGTTTTTGACCTGCCATTAATGGTGATTGTGTTAAGATAATTTTGATTTTAAATTGTACATAATAAAAGTTTCTTTTACGTTAATTGTTTTGTTTATTTTATTCTGATTTATTTAGATCTAAGTAGAATATAGATGTTTCATAAATTTTTATGCACCAGCGTCATTAAAATTCACTTGTGTGAATGAAAAAAAGGTGCTAATTAGATACGAGGGGAAATTTCAACATTTACAACTCAATCGTCACCTTCCACAAAACTTCGACTAAATCATGACATCAACACCAACTTCTTGGATATCCATCTTACTTCGGGCCCTTGAAGAAGAACGTACTATGCAGGGTGATCTGCGTAGAGCGTGCATTCAAAGTTTTTTAACTTGCAGATAAACCAGAAACTTGAAATTTGGTACTCGGCCATAGTCGATCATTTTTGTTCTACCTAAAGATTTTCAGACCTTCAGCTATACAGGGTGTGCCAATAATTGCTATCAATTTTCTTATTTTAAAAACAAACCTATAATTCTTTTTACGTGTGTTGATTTGATTGGCCATCTTATCCTTGACGGTTTTTGACGTATGTCATTTTTTAACAAAAAACTTGTATCTCTCAAATCAATTAAGATTATAAAATTAAATTTATGGAGCTGTTGGCTGGAAATCCAGGCTTACTCCTGATGTTCTACTAGTTGTTCCATTTTGTAGCATATGGGCACAGGCAATTTTCAAATATCACATTCAATAACCATCAAAAAATAATTTTTTTTAAATGGCACCTTTTGCTTTTTTACATCATTCGAGTGAAAATTGAATTTTAGGGTTAGATTGCTTAAGCATTTCCTATAAGGTAGAAGGCCCAAATATCGCATACGTACCTGGGACAAGTTAAAAATGAAACAAGCAGTAATGTCTGTAAAAAACAAGGAAATGGGTCTATTAAAGGATTCCAAGATTTTTCAAGTTCCCAGATTTACACTTAAAGACTATGTAAAAAACCGGTTAAAGAACTTAAAAAACAGTTGAATATGTCTTTAGACCGTAAAACTGTTCTCTCCTCTGAAATTGAAGTTGAATCAGTAGAATATTGTTTAACAATGGAAAAATCTTATTATTCGCGATGGATACAAAGATTTTATGGGTATGATTGTAGAAAATATTCAATTTATGATGGTCCATTTACAAATACCGGTTTTTGGTCGCCATATCAAACCCTAGATGCTGTAGAATCTTCAACATCTACCGGTGTTCATGACATTGTTTTGTTACCTCCGGAATCAGGAGATAATGATATAGAAAGCGATGAAGAAGAAATTGATGATGAAAATTTAGAAACTATAAATCCACCTCAAGAAGTGCCTGGACAAATAGAGTTACACGAAGATGAGCATAGTGACCTGAAGGATGAAGAAACAAATTGTTTACAACCACCCAAGAAAAAGACAACTATTTGTAGAAAAACAGAAAATGTAGCCATTACAACTTTTGCGACTGAACCTCCACGTGTAGGAATAGAACACGCTGAAAAGTCCGAATACGAAATTTTTTTGTTATTTTGGAGTATCGAAATTGTTACTTATATTAGAAACCAAACAAATCTTTAAGCAAAACGAGATAAGAATCAACATAATTTTTCAATAACGGAGGAGGAAATGTTAAAATTTTTTGGTTTGTTGTTAATTAGTGGCTATCATAGTTTGCCTCAAAAAAATGATTATTGGTCTACTGTAGAAGATATAACGACACCAATTTTTTCCCGAACAATGAGTCGCGACACTTTCAAACAAATAAAACGTTATTTAATGTAGTAGATAATAGAAATCTTGCGCAATCAAAGGTTGCAAAAGTATTACCAATATATGAAATGCTGAATAACAATTTCCAACAATTTGGAGTGTTTCAAAAATTAAGCATTGACGAAGCAATGATTCCGTATCATGGACATCATTAAGCAAAGATGTTCATAAAAATAAACCAGTTCGGTTTGGCTACAAAATATGGATGCTATGTATCACCGATGGATATCCGTATAATATGGATATCTATTGTGGTAAATCTGCAAGAGAAACAAAAGAACCACTAGGTACACGAGTTGTAAAAAACATGTTATCTATAATCAAAAATCCATCTCAGCACGTAGTGTTCTTTAATAACTTCTTCTCCAGCCATGGACTATTTTGCCACTTAGCGGAAGAAAATATTCGAGCATGCGGCACATCTCGCGAAAATAAAACAAATAAATGTCCTCTTGTTTCATCAAATATACTAAAAAAGCAAGATCGGGGTTCTTATGACAATAGATCAGACGTAATTTATGTCAAATGGAACGACAATTGTATAGTTACTCTTTAAAGTAATCATTTTGGAATTACACCAATTCAAAAAGCTTCTAGACGAGTCAAAGGTAAAAACAAGAAAGAAGTAGCACAGCCTTATCTTATAAAAAAATATAATGACGGAATGGGTGGCGTTGATCTATCAGATCAACTCTGCGCCAGTTATCGCCCAAAATTACGGTCAAAAAATGGTGATGGAATCTTTTTTCACATTCTTTGAATTTATCTGTTGTTGCTGCATTTCGATTTTACCAACACCTTCATCCTAATAACAAAAATACTCATTTAGAATTTCGTAGGAAAATTGATTGCACTATGTTTGCTAAAAGTAAATGCAACTCAAAGAAAAAGAAAAGGAGGCCATACTGCATCAATTCCACAAGATATTAAGTACGATGGAGTCAATCATGTACTGCGTGGATATTCACAAGGAAGATGTAGTGTATGTCAAAAAAATAGAAGACTGCAGTGTTCAAAATGTGATAAGAGATTACACAAAAACGTATGTTTTGACTTATATCACAAAAAATAATATAATACGTTCATTTTACTTTGTTGAAATTATATTATGTTAAAATTAGCCAACAAATGTTTTCAGTGAAGTAATAAATAGTATTTAAGTTTTTGAATCATTATAGGTAGCAAGAGTGTCTAACGTGCCCATAAAGTGAACATGTCTTTTTTCAAAAAGTAGCAAAATTTTTTATTATTTAAAAGTAATGTATGCTTTAATAGAACCAAAGTAACGAACTGTAAAAAAGTTAGACCAAATCTGTAATTTTTTCTATGGCCCGTCACTGTCATCAATAATATGCATTCCATTCATAAAATAACAAATCTGTGTTTAGTGGACGATATTTGGGCCCTCTACCTTACCCAACTCCTATCCCTATCAAGGTATTCAATAAAAATCAAAAATATTTCATAGTAAGTATGCTGATAAATTCCTTAGCTTTTTTAAGTTAGTAGCTATGCCTTGGAAACAAAAGACAATCGAAATTAAGTTGTGGTAACATTCTCTCAAATTAAAAACGCGTTCTGCTTACAAATTACACACTTTATACAGGGTGGTGCTTTTGTAAACAGGTCATAGGTAAATGGTTTTGGTATCAAAATGAAACTAAAATTAGTCCATATAGCTGTTGCTATTAGGAGCCATATTTGTCAATAAAAATAAAAGTAAGCATTGATAATGAAAGAAAAATAGAATTTGATTGTCTAAACAATTAACATTCTTGCATTTTGACAATAAGACTGAAAGGAAAGTCATTACATACCGACATCATTTATGGAATTTCTTAAAATCTATTTCCTCACTTGAAATACATACTTAAGTATTTTAAAAAGAAATTATATTTTTTTACATTTTATAATTGAAAACATAACTACACCAATCTTACAGTTATTATTACCTAAATCTGTACAAATTTTCAAAAAATACAGAGAGCATATTCCTTAATACACTTACGACTTTTTACTTGTCTTTTTGCTGTAAATTATGTGCCATTTAAAAATTACCCGCCGATCGGTAACAGAGAATTCTACGTTACCCTCTAGCAGTACTACTGCAGCATTCCCAACGGCTGTAGGGGCAACTAATTATTCAAAATTGTTCCATAAAGCTTATATTCATCTAAAACATGTGATTTGTGGTTGTGCTAAGTTTATTGTTTCATAAATTTGATTTAAAAATGGAAAAATATACAAACGAAGTTATTTTAGACTTGTTTATAATTCATCGAATGTGTCAGAAAGTTCACGCATAAAAAATAATTTTATAAATTTTGGAAAAGTAAGTAAACCCATAACAAGAATTAAACCAGCAACTAACAATGAAGATAATCAAATAACAATTTTGGGATATTTTCAAGTATATCCTCAAGCTTCAATGCAACTCTATGTTGTTTAAATGGGGTGCGATTTCTAATCCAAATTGTGACTGTGGAAACAAACCGGAGACCGTTACACATATTGTACAGGATTGTCAATTAACAAAGTTTAAAGGAGGGTTTCCAAACATTCATAATTTAACGGATGAAGCTATATTATGGCTTACGAATCTGAAGAACATCTGAAGTTCAGCAATGTTTTGTATTCTTGTCTTGTTTTTCCATTATTTTGTTTTGCTAATTCTTTAACCTACTATTTTTTTCGTCATTGTCGTGACTGGCGTTTAGACCGGTCCATTATATGTCGTCATGCAATGGCTGTGCTGTCATATTTTATGTTCTTATTTACCTTCTATAATGTTTACACACTTAACTAATATTATTACATGTGAAGACTAGAGTGGGTAAGGGTTGGCATGTTTAGGTTTTAGTGGTTTTCATAAACGGTTTTGTCACTACACTATACAGGTTTATATTGATCTTCTGGGGCATCATACATAACACTTTCATCAGAATACAATATTTGTATAATGTACCATACGAATAATACGTCAATGGAATTGGGATTTTTATATCATGTAATACAAACAATTTTACAACTCCATAAGCTACATCCCATAAGGCTTCAAACATTACATCCAGGTGACTTTCCCCGTAGGATTAACTTTTGTGAGGATCTTTTGCTTAAAATACAAGAGCACTATAGATTCCTAAAAAATATAATTTAGATTGATGAGGCAAAGTTTTGTCAGCAGGGAGTTTACAATGAAAAAAATCAACATTTTTGGAATTCTGAAAATCCGCATATGGTGCTCGAAATTGAAAATCAAGTACAATTTAGAGTAAATGTGTTTTAATTGGAAGTTGGAAAATGTTGTAGAAACGTTTTTTAAGAATTTGCCACTGGTCAAAGCTGCACGTTCATGGTACCAGATGGATGGGGCACTAGCGACCATGTTTGATGATCATTGGTGGGGAAATCAAAGGTTATTTAAGTGGCCTGTTAGATCCCAGATCTAACTCTTCTAGATTTTTACATTTGGAGGCAAATAAAACATTTGGTTTATTCTTCACCAATTCGCAACATAGATGATTTGAGACTAAGAATAGCAATAGCTTTTGATAGTCTCGATTCCAACGAAATAAGAAGAGCTACGCAATCTGTGAAAAATAGAATAATACAATGTTTAACACAAGAAGGTGGTCATAATGAACATTTACATTAAAGAATTCTGTCAATATGTAGTTTATGTATCCTGTCACAACATTAAAGATTTAACGGAACGAACTCATAGTAAACTGGGAAGCAATGGGTACATTTCCTAGCACCTGTGTAACCAACATACCTATAAGTCTTAATTTTTAGGTGATCAGCAACATGCACTACTTTGTTAAACATGGCACACCAATTCAATTTTTTTCAGATTGTTGTTGTTGGATTTATAATATTAAATACGAAAAAAATGTTCGTTAATAATAGTTTGTTCTTTAAAATTAAATAGAAATACATATTTTTCATTAAACAAGTTATGATTGTTCTTTATTTCCATGGCATAGCTACTTACTTGAAAAACCAAGAAAAAAACTGAATAAAAGGAATTTCTTGATTTTTATTTAATAACTCCATAGGTATAGGGAATTGGGTATAGAAAATCCTTAAGCAATTTATCCTAAAATTCAATTTTCTCTTGAATGATGTAAAAAAATTCAGAAGGTGCCATTTAAAACAATTTACTTTTTGATGATTTTTGGTTGGCTTGTGCCCATATGGTACAAAAAGTAGGGCATTAGGAGTAAGTTTAGATTTACATCCAACTGCTTTATAAATTTAATTTTATCATCTCAACTAATTTGCGGGATACAAATTTTTTTGTTAACTATTACTAAGACCATTTTTTTTGGGGAAAAAAACATGTCAAAAACGGTCAAGGATAAGATAGCATAATTTAAGTTATATAAACTCAAAATTATATGGCCAATCGACCCATGTAGAATGAATTATAGGTTTGTACTTAAAATAAGAAAATTGACAGCAATTTTTGGCACACCCTGTATAGCTGAAGATCTGAAAATATTTTAGGTAGAACGAAATGATCAATTATAGTCGCATACCAAATTTCAAGTTTCTGATTTATCTGCAAGTTAAAATACTTTTTTCTACGATCGCGCAAAAGAGACTACTTTTGCAGCAATTGCTGTGCCAAAAGTTTAACTTTTTTGCATTATTTCAAAAAGCAATTTATGAGTGCAAAAAGTAAATAATTTTTTGCACTAGTGTTAAAAGTAGTTTTTTATTTTTTATTTTATATATTTTTTTATTTTTTTGATCGTAGAAGAAAGAATGTTGTGTGCAATATGCGCAAAAAGCATTCGTCTCGAGCTGCAAACTTCATGCATCGTGCAACAAATATGTACTTTTTGGACTAGTTACACAAATAACTATTAATGCACGATCTACGCATATCACCAGTATTTAAAAAAACGGTCGAAAAAAACGGTAAAAAATTACATAGAGTTTCTCCAAATAGAAGATCTCACACAAGTTGGAAAAAAGATGCTAATTAGATACAAGAAGGAGTAATTTTAAAGTTATTAAACTTGATGAAAGTCATTGGGAGATGAATGTTGTGAATACGTAGGAAGAAAAAATGGTTCTGTAATTGATGTGAATGGCGTTGAAAAAAGGAAAATTCGTTGATGCTCATAATTTTGGTATATCTGCATTATTTTGGAAAGTGTATCAATTTGTGCATGTTGTAGTATATTGTGTCAACGACACGAGAAAAGCCTTGTTAACAATAACATCTTCAAATTTATCTTTTTCAAGTGCAACATTTTCTGCAAGAGTATTTGCTTTTCCCCGTACGTCATCACTTCTAAAGATGTTGTTCCTGTGCGACACCGTTTTGGTTTTAATGATTGTGACGGAGGTGATGATAAGGTACCGGTAATATCGATGGCGCTACTTTTTCTGAAGAAGTTGAGGCTTGTGCTTCTTCCTTCTAATTTTATGTTACGTCTATTTTCGGGTATTTCCCTAGCTTCTTCTGAAAATTTAAGGTACGCTCGCGGTTTTCCAAAGTAGAAATTAAAATTAGCAACTGATTGAAGTATACGTATTTCTTTTTTTCCAGTGCTTTGTTTACTTCTAACTGTTTCGCATGGATTTAAAAGGACAAAATTTACAAAAATAAGATTTTAAAAAAATCTACTGAATTATTGTCGATAGAGATGGCGTGATAATGTTCAGTTTCAAAGTTTTGTTATGTATGTTTTTTTGAACGGGTGTGGGCATCGATCATATATTGTCTCTGTCCCCAAGACATAAAGTTAAAATTATTTGCTTTATTTGGTTAGTACTAAAATTTATACTTAGTTGAAATTCGCAATTTCTAACTTTCTTCTTTCTTGTAAAGATGTTTAGGTTTGTTTTATCCGGATTTACTGATACTCCACCATAAGGACAATAACCCACCACCTTGTAAGCATTCTTCGGTGGTTTTTTTTTAGTCAGGGACCTATTCCAAAATGCAATAATACAGGTTTACATTAATATTTATTGTTTACGCTTAAAAATTATATAATTAATAATTTGGTTGCACTAATTAATTCCATCTGCTGATTGAATGTTAATGAATAGGTTAAATTTGTAGAAAAAAAATCATGTCCATTTGTTTGACGTATCCCGATGACGTCATGTATGCATTAAATCACGAAATGATCGTCGGCGTCGTCTGTAATATAAAGCATAGATATTTATGGTCACTGATACCAACCGTTCGGTATTTACTTATTTGTTGATTGTGATTATGTACTTGAATTTTGGTCTTTTATTTACAAATGACTTTGACATGCCGTCATTTAATATTTACATGTTATTAAGTTGGAATCAAAACTGTTTGTACAAAGAACCGAAATTTGTTGTTGATGTTATCCTTGTTAGTTACTTGAGTTACTAAGTGAAATATAAAACGTTATCTAATAATTTATACGTATATGATTTGTAAAACAATTTCAGCCTGCAAAACCAATCTTTGGTAAAATTTTATCGTAGCTTCTGTTGAAATAATTTTGATAAATATATTATATTATAAACTTTTAGAAATGTTTTTTAATGTAGTTGACTTTGTTAATATTTTTTATTGAATTATGAACTACGTTGATCTTTTTTTTACTTTGTTTTTTCCAGAAACATAAAATATCAAAAAATAAACGAATGATTTGTGGATAAAAATAACTTTGAATAACTGATATCGACAAGTTTACAATTTTCAAGTTGAGTTTGTCGACAAATATTGGTATACTTCACAAGAGGTTTGTAGAAATCCAAACAATATAAACATTCTTTTTAAAAATGAAGACGCTTTCAGTATTTTCGAGATTATAACAATTTAATTATAACGTATTTTTTAAAATCAAGCATAAAATTTACAATTTACAGAAATATCTTTTTGTTTGCTAAGTAACAAAATATTACACAGTTTCGGTTTATAGCTTTATTTGTGCTTAAGCTCTGAGTGTTAAGATAATCTTAATTAAAAAACGAAAGCGTGAAACATTTAACTTATTGTTTCGAATTCATCAAATTATTACATTTCAAGTCAAAAAGTAATATCTAAAGAAGTTGTCTTAACTGAAAAAAAAACATAATATTTATCTACTTTAACTACAACTGTCCACTATTTAAAGGCAAGTTTTCTTGTGAATTTACTTTCATTTATTACCCGTCAATGTTTCCACAACAATTTTTGTCTTCCTCAAAACATGGCAGGTGATAAATAAAAGTAAATTCAGAAGAAACTGTCCAAGTAGCCCATTTTTTGAACCTTAAGAAATTTCTGGCTGGACGTTAATTGAATTTCAATAAAAATTACGATTTCAAATGGTTACGTGCCACATCAAATAGAAAAAATAATTCAGATGAAAAGTATTCAAAATCTTTTTAATTGAATTATTTTTTTTTAATTAGTGCTCAAATTTGGACGTTTTACAATTTTTAACAAAACTACAAAATTCCATATTTTTTATTAGTTTCTATTTTGTAAGGGTTTAGTAATGTTTTGAAAAAAATATATATTTATCTCACCAGTGACAAAATCATGTGTTTCTTTCTAATAAAAGTGATGATTGTGGAATAAGACACTTACAAAAAATCATATTTTTTCGTAATTTTTTTTAATTTTGAAAATTACTGTATCTATACAGGATATAATTCAACGTCTTTGAAATCATACACTAAACGATTGTGATTATCCCTAGCATTTTTAAAATTAATGCCAAAAAGATCGATCCAACACAGGTTTAACTTCACACCCGTTTTTATCGAAAACCGCTGCTTTTAGCGACAAATAGTAAGGGTACCTTTTCTATGTAAAATTGAGTAGAAAATACGTCTGCTCCTTCAAAAATAACATTCAATGCGACACAAAAAAAGTTATTGTTATTCAAATTCAGGAACAACACACTATATGGGGCTCTCTAACATTACAAAAAAAAACTAAGTTTCTAGTCATCAATATACCCAGCAGCACAAATTTTGTCTAATTGTCATGTTACTTAACAAAAACATAAGCAAAATACCAAATAAAATAGTTTTTTTAAACGCTCTGTATCTCAGAAACTAAAGCCTTGCGGACTCATGTCCATATAAACTTTTTATCTTAAAATTAGTCAAACATTCACCCTTTAAAGTTTGTACAAGTACTCAATTGACATCCTGTATACATATAAATCTGCCATATAATATTTACCTTATTCTCTACTTGTATTTTACTTCCAAGTAAAATATCCGTCAATATTATATTTATTTATTTATTTATTTAACGGGCAGGCATATCCTAGATACAATAGATACAATATTAGAAATTAAACTATTTCATAATACAACTCTACTTAATATTAATACTAAAAAATAAAAATTAAAATCAGAGTCAGCAATAAAGAAACAAAGAGTGTGTTTAATTATTGCACTCAAAATGAAATACATTTACATTCTTAAAGGTAGATAAGTTTAAAAACCAAAAAATTGAAAACAAAAAACAAAAAAATTGAAAATAAAGTACATAAGAACACCGCAATACATTTAATATTTAATATTAGAACACAGAATAAACATAGTTACTCACAAACTTTTTATAGTTTGTTAAGGTGAGAGAAAAACAAACATCTCCAGAAGCATTGGCTGCATTGAAAGATCGAGGGAAAAAACTATTATATAAATAATTGCTTTTATAAAAGGATTTTGCAAAAAGATGTGTTGAGCGAGTACTGATATTTGGTAAATGCAGTTTTATCTTACTTAATAAATCAGGGCAATCAACATGTGAATAAAATATTTTGTATAGAAATACTAGATCTAAGTACGTTCTACGATTCTTTAAGTTTGACAAATTTAAGTTCTTGGCAAGAGATGAAGATGTACTTGTTGGAAGATGTTGATCTAATTTATATGCTAGAACTCTTAGAAATTTCTTCTGAATATTTTCAATTCTATTAATATGACAAACATAATGTGGCGACCAAACGGGGGAACAGTATTCTAATGAGGGACGAATTAGAGTTGTAAATAAATATTTGAGGACATGTGGACTTTGAAAGTCTTTAGTGAAACGAAAAATAAAGCCCAACTGTCGATTACATCTTTTTATTAATGTATCAATGTGCACAGTAAAATCTAATTTGGAATCAAAATATATACCAAGATCTTTGATTGTATTTACACGAGAGAGACGTTTTCCTTGAATAAAATAATCATGTAATATAGGAGCATGTATTCTATAGTAGGTAAGAATGTTACATTTTTCAATATTAAGTTCTATACGATTTTCAGTACACCAGTTCTCTATGTAATTAATAAATAACTAAAGATTTTGAGAATCTGCAACTGAAGATATCTTGACAAATAACTTGATATCATCTGCAAAAAGTAAATGTCTAACAGAGGTTTGGAGTTTATTATTTAATGAATTTATGTTTAAAGAAAGGTCATTTATAAATATAAGAAAAGGAATGGTCCTAATAGAGATTCTTGAGGTACTCCTGATGTGGAAAAATTGTACTAAACTTTTACATTTTGTATACGGTTTGACAAATAACTTTTACACCAATCCAGCAATGCACCACAAATGCCATAACATTTAAGCTTAGCTATAAGATGATTATTACTAACCTTATCAAAAGCTTTTGCAAAATCTAAATATAATGTATCTACTTGACCCAAATCATCAAAGAAATTTAAAATGTAATCTTGAAAAACTAGCAAATTGCTTAAAGTGCTTCTGCCTGAAGTAAAACCATGTTGATCAAAGCTAATTACCTGCCTAAATTGAGATCTAATAAAATCTAGCACAAACATTCAAACGTTTTAGCAATGGAAGATTGGATGGTGATGGGACGGTAATTTTTTACGTCACTCTTTGAACCAGATTTTTGAAGAGGGAGAATATAACTAATTTTTAAATCATCAGGATAGATACCATATAACAAAGACTTATTGAATATTATATAAAAAGGAAAAGAGAGAGAAGTAGCACACTGTTTCAAAAACTTGGGTGAAAGACCATCCAGACCTGGTCCTTTTTTTACATCTAAGGAAGACAATTTTTTGTTATTGATTCAACAGAAATTAAGATATTGCCAAGACACAAGTTTGTTTCCATATTATAATGTACATTAGTATTTGTCGAAGGATTAAAAACGTTACTAAAGTGATCTGCAAACAAATTAGCAGATTCAGATGGAGAATTTGCTTCATTTTCATTTAAGAACATTTTATCGGGAAAGAAGGATTTATCTTTGCGGTACGCATTTACATGATTCCAAAATGTTTGATATTACATATAATAGAATTTTCCACATTTTTATATGTAATTTAGTCACGTCTTGATATTGAATTACATTTAGCTCTAAGAATCGAAAAATAGTTATAGTCATCGTCCGACAAGGATATTTTATATCTTAAATGTGCTAATTTTTTTTTTAGTTACAAGTTTTTTTAGCTCATTGCTGAACCAAACGGGATAATTGTGATTTATCTTGATAAATTTTATGGGAACAATTAAATCTAAGATATAATTTAAAATGCTTATAAATAATTTATAAGCTTCATTGACACTAAAACTACGTAAGAGACACCAATTTGTAGAAGCTAAATAATATAACAATATACCCAATTATAATATATTATGCTTGCTATTCACAGTCTGTAACTGTACTGTAGTAACAATCGTATTCTTAGATGATAAAAAATAGAAGAAGGAATGGCATAAAAAAGATTATAGAGGAAAGTCAAAACATATTACATTTACCAAATGTGAAAAAAATAATAGTGTTCAATATTTAAGTGCCAAATTTTAAAACGATATTGTTTTTCGGTATTAAATCTCAGTTTTTAGTATGGAATAAACTGATTCAATACAAAACTTTCTTCAAATGTATGGGTTGCTCAATAATTAGCAATAAAAAAATATCTATAGTTATTTAGGGGTGCCTAAAGTAAGGGAGATGGCTACAATGTCTACTGCAAGATACAAACTGCTGAAGCTTAAGGCACCACTAGACTTAATATAATAATTTTTTTTTTTTTTACTATAATAAACTTCAATAATTTTCTTGCTTCTATTTGTTTCCAAAATATTGGACTTATTGACGGAGAATGTCAAAATTTAATATAATTTAAATTACTATAGTAAATTTTCACGTAGAGGTCACGCTTCACTAGAGCATGATCGCTCTGCCATTTCATGTTGACATTTTACAAAAATGCATTGGGCTATTTAAACTAATTGATTGCATTGTAAGCAATAAAAAAAAAAAAATTATTGACTGGTGTAATATGTTTTAAAAATAATCTAATTATTTTCACAGCAAACTCATAACTTTATAAGTTTTATCTTCGTTAGGATTGTGTTATCTTAAGTAAGATTTTAAGTCATTGAATACATGGATAATTTTTTAAACTAAACTTTGAATTTTTAATTCCTTATAAAATAGGCTTCTACTATTTAGTACTTGCATCAGGATACAGCTCTAGTTTTAAATACTATTAATTGTAGCACAGTTGCTATGTATTTATGTATTTTAGAAAAAGTCAATATTGTTGAATTTGGGGAGTGATACAGACAGTCAGAATAACTAGCATTATGCAAGACTAAATGAAAAAAGATACATAAGAAAAACAAGTGCGTACTGTAAAACAACTTAAAAAAACAGGGCTGGGACAGGAGCAAAAGTATACTCCAATATCCAAAAATATAATTATATATTGCACTTGGGACAAACACAACAATACTGACTGAAAGGCAAACTATATGCTGTAACTGTTTGGCCAACTGAATGTAGAAACACTAGATGGATTAACAAAACATCAAGATTCTGACTGACAGTCGTAGAGTACTAGTAACAAAAAACAAATAAAATCCAAAATTATCAGGGATTTCGTTCATAATCTCAGTGAGCTGGCAAAATTCAATAGAATGTCTCTGGGATTGGTGTTAGCACATAGAAGCATATCAAGCAACAAAATCTCAGATAGACTAGACAAATTGGATTCTACAAAACCACATATGGTACCAGAACTTGTACTACCACTACAGGGGAAAAGGGCACGCTCAAAACAAAAAATTAATACCTAATGTAATGTTAATAAACTTTTTGTCAATGAAATACTCACATTCAATAAAAGAAACATTGAAACTATTACCTAGATCGAGAGCCAGCAAGAAAATCGTCCGCCATACTTGTGTTCCATGTTATTCCTAAGTGTAATGTACCTTTGCAAAGATCTCGACTTTCCACAAAAGCATGTGTAATCGCTCCAAACTGAAAGTATATGGCTTTGATATAACAGGGTTCTATTTATGTCATAATATAAGATGTCGCTAGAGTGAGATATTCACCTGCAAAGTTGACATACCAATACCAATTCAAAGATGTGGATTTTTCACTAGGACATGTATAATCGACCCCAGTATGGCGCTATGGTTTTATTATCTATATGGCATTCCTTAACATACAAATACAATGTTGTGCCGTTAAAAGGGAGCCATACTCAAAAAAAACATTTCTTTGCAATTTTACAAAAAAAATTGAGGTAGTTAAATAAAATTATTTTAGAATGCTGTATATTTATGCAAATTTAATAATCTTCTTTTTAGATTTTTATAAATAGAAAACAAATAATCGAATTGTCGTCTTGACTGGATAAAGACTCATTATTACCAACTGACTCATCTGACTTGTAATCACTATCTCCGTCCTCACCAGAATTTAAATTTCTATAAATGTATATCGTTTTACTCTATTTGTAGAAGGGATATACAGTCTGTCCTAAATAAAATCGCTACTATTATTGTCAAAATTGTCATTACTAACGACACCATCTTGTTTAAATTACCAAAATAATAGATATTTTCTTCCGATTATAATAGTAATTTTAAATACAATTTAACTTCTTGTTTTCAAATTATTAAATAAAACAACAATCTAAAAACGCATAAAAACCAAACTTCGCTACTTTGTAACATATTAATTCGGGCGGCAGTTTTAATTAAAGATAACCATAGTTTTTTTTTAATTTGACTCTGCAAAAATTATCTACTTAGTACTAGTACTTATATGGAAGTTTTGTAATCATTTAACATATGAAAAGGCTAATTAAACACGTTAAAGACATGCTATCGGTGTGGCACTGATATATATTCGTCTTTTATACATCCGAATAAACTTAAAAAGTCTATTATATTGATTCCATATATGTACTTTCAGTTTGTGGCAGATTACATATGCGTTTGTGGAAAGTCGGCGTCTTTTCACGGGAATAGCGGGTTCTTGGCGACACGTAAACAATATGGCACTTTTAGAATATTGTACTGTAGTTAATTTTAAACACGTTTGACCTAAGAATAACCTAAAACACATAATTAAACGCTATTCATTTCAATTAATAATACAACTAAAAAAACGAACCGGATTGAGAATAGAACCCTCGTACGTAATAGCAATATTTTGGCGATAATGCGCCTAAACATCCGATCCCTGTCAAACATTAATAACGCATCTCTTACATGCTTTAAGTAAGCTTTTTATACGTAATACATTTTTTAAAATATTGTTGAAATGTTTCGTTAAATTTTAAAAATTATTGCACAAAAAGTTTTCTACTACACACTGTAGTGTGTTCTGACACTAGAAATATTCTAACAGTGTTGGCAAATAAGTCAAAAATTTGGCCGAACTATGGCATTTAAAATAGCAAGCTAAAATTAGTATAAATGTTACGGATAATGTTTTTGTAGTGTCTAGGGTGTATGCTAGACGCCAGTTTGGATCAGAGAAAGAACTGGCGTTGAATCGGTTTAGATGCGTTTATTAACTACACTAAGAGTAGACTAGGTGTTATATTTACGTAAATTGAAGAATGTTTGCTTAGGTCGTTAAACATAGTTATACCGTACTATGTGCTGCGTATAGGATACCTGGCGCCGTGGTATCACACTGTCGTGCTGATACGCTAGTCAACGTTGCGAACTGGTCAATGCGAATTAAGTGTCGAATTAAACTGGACTTAAACTCTACTCCTGGCGGATTTGCTTATCGTACCTACTCTGTTTTATATGTGATAAGTAGGTTGTTTGCTTCGTGTGTAAGGTCGGGTAAATGTTTCGCGATCGTCAACGTTTCTTAATCGGATTTGTTATGATAATTGAGTGTTTGTTATTTGCATTCCGATTGTTACTTCATGCCAATATGAATTGATGATGTCGATTACAATTGGGTTGAAGAATTAAAATTCTTAAATTACCAAAAAATCTATCTTTGGAAAAATCCGCTATCCGAGAAAAACTGGCTCCATATTGGAGTCTTTAAATTTTAAGCATAGCAATTGAACCGAGCATCTGATTTATGTTCCAAATTGTTTATAATCTGTATTATACTTGACAAAATTTTCAGCTATTGCTGTGTGTTGTGCGTGGCGATACTTAAAGAATACTTTACTTATGAACTTGCAGCAGCAGCTTTAGCGCTGCTTGACCGGACGTTAATGCGAAAAGGCACTAAGTCAGGATTGATAGACGTTTTAAAAGAAACAGCGTTGTCTAAGAACAACATTTTAGTGAACGCAGAGTTTACAGTCGGGTTTAGTATATGCACAGGGTTGTGTTTGCAAGTCCTACTAACTTCAGCCAAATCTGCCTCCAGTATGTGAAATACGTGAAAAATAAGTACGGGCAAAATGCTACCGTAGTAGACGGTTACGAATTAAGCATTGCTACCATTCAAGCCCCGGGTGATGAGGATACCGTCATAGTGAAAAATGCTGTAAAAGCAGCTAACAATAGTGCTGTGTCAATGATAATAGGGGACGACACCGATCTGCTAGTCCTAATGGCATCAACATCCCGTTTTAAAACCAGCGTCTACATGCTGATGCCGGGAAGAAAAAATGCTGAAACCTGGGTCTTCAGTAGTGAAGAGCTAATCGCGGCTCTTGAAGACCTCCATAACTATCTTTTGGTTTTCCATGCAGCAACAGAATGTGATAACTATGCTACTCCGTTTAGAAAAACAAAAAGGGATCTTTAAGAAGTTCAAGCAATACCCTTCTTAAGGGAAATAGTATCCGTTTTTAATGTATCGAGTGCTACGCACCAAAATATTGCGTTTGCAGAAAAACGTTTTCTTCTTACATTATACTGCTGTAAAGATGAAGGAAACTTAAACAACGCCATAAATCGGCTCTTCCAGAGGATCATTGCCCCACAGTCAGTCACAACAACGTTTAACGTAGCTACGCTTCCCCTACATCTGCAGCGGCCAAACAACATTTATATCCAGTTCACCACAAGGTAAGGAACAAATTGTTTATCATTTGGTTACCACGGGACTTGGAACTGATAATTTTAGGTTCAAGTATGGAATGGGAATTGCCTACCGGAGGCAGAATGGTGATGGATGGCGCAACTAAAATATAAATTAAATTGTCCAATGTATTCAATTGCTTAAGAAAAAAATTTTTTTTTAAATATTTGATGAAGGCTGCTAGAGGGTTGCAAATGATTTGTATTTAGCAACTCTTTACACATAGAAACCTGTGTTTTGATATAAGTATTATTGAAGAATTTAGAACTTTCAATCCGATGAAGTCAACTGTGCAACAATTAGCACAATGATTTTGATGTTGTCAAAATTTTTATTCAAACCAGATTGGTGAAGTGGCAAGAAACAGTTCTGATCACAAATTCTTGCACACAGTTGAATTTTACAACAGTTTTTTTGCAGTGGACATAAATGCTGAAGATTTTAAATGTCTTGTAGAGTGGAGACTGGAAATTTTTTTTTGATGGACTTCAAGGGTCAAATGAGATAGTATTGATTAATTCGAAGTATAGTTGAAAGGGTTGGGTAGAAACGTTTACGTATGCATACAAGACGTATTTTTTTTGGTATTGTAAGTATTAGATCTTACCAAAGTAATCTTGCTTAACACGATTTTACGAAATTTCTAGTTTATGTGCATTTAAGACTTTAATTTACTTTCAATTCGCATTAAGCAATCTACGTTTAATATAAAGCTCTTTGTTTTGAACGGCAAGTAAAACAATAACTACATGTAATAAACTTTAAAGAGAAAATCGATTTATTTTAACGTTTTACGTTTGCTAACACAATAACGTAATGTTTTAGACAGAATAAACATCACAGCGTACAAACGCTTTGTACGTTTACACAAAGCTTTTCTTTCAGCTTTAGCACTGTAATGCAATTTAAATTTATTGCAGTTAATATCCTCCAGATATGTTATATTTTAATTGCGATTACTATTTGTTATGTTTCCCAACAACCGTTATTTTTTTTATATTTGCCATAAAAATATAAATAAATAAAAGTTACTGAGTTGTGGGAAATGTTCTAAAGAATTCTATATCTCAACGGAGTTATTCCGGCATTAATTAAATATTATTTCTTGATGAGATGTAATCTTCTATTTACTTTTTATTCAATCAACTTTACTTCCGTTTATCTGATGTATTGTGACGTACAAAATAATAACATTTTCTAACGGATTGATTTGTCTATTTGTGAATCTTTTGTATTATATTCAACCTTCAAACCTTGTTAAATTTATTAAAGATGATTTAATCTTGAGCGTTCCGTTCAAAACAAACACAATCGTGTTAATTTTAATGACCTCATTTTTTTAAACGTAAAATTATTTTGTATGAACATACAGACGTACTTTGGTTAAGTCAAAGTCAAAAGTCTATATCGTAAATATGGAAACGTGGTTAATTAAAATTGTTGATTCTTTTTGACTAAACAAATTGATTTGTTGGCGCAGTTTTTGGTAAAATGATATGTGCCTTAACAGGAATACGTACTACCAGTACGCTATCGCTAAAAAATACACTATAAGTACCATTAAAACATCTTTTAATTTTAAAAGTTTGAAGTGAAACTTAATGTTTTATGAAAGACAAAGCTTGGGGCTTTGTCGCTGTAGTATTACTTTTTTTTCAAAATGTTTACTTTTTGTTTTTTTATGTTTAAATTTCTACATTTTATATCATTTTTAACATCATAATTTTAAAACAAATAAATACAATATCAAAATTCTATTACAACCACGACAAAGTTCCTTTTTATATCTACCAATTTAAATCAAAACATTGTTAATAACTTGAAAATTTGAGCCAATTTGATAGGCACTTTAAGACTATTCGATCCAATATGCGATGGCGCAGAGCTAATACAAATTCTTTTTAATTCTTGGTTACTAAGCGTTGCATACATTAGTTCAATTTGTGGTTTAGATACAACTGAGTGTTACGGTTTTAGTTCGTATTTTTATAAAAACATTAATTAATATAATTAATTAAAAAATAATTAAAATCGAACACGATTACAATCTAGCATTGTCTAGTCTTTGTATAAATTTTGAGATTAAGTGTTTTATATGAATTTATGTAGTTTTGTAAGAATGGAATAAGGTCAAACTTAAAATTACTGAATTCCTAAATAGGTACAAAATTATCATCTGTAATCCTTTATTTTTATAGTACAGGGTACGTAATTTTGATGTAATTCTAGTGAACGATCACATAAGCGAAGTTTATAGAAATAAATTAAATGAATTTTTCTGTCCTTGTAATCGATGGTTTGATCCCTTAGTGGTGCAAAAATTTAAATTGCCATGGGAATTCATAGTCTTAATATTTTCATGTTGGTAAAGATGATTGAATGATTTTTGACATCTGTTTGGAATAACATTGTATTACTTCTATAAAATTTGTTTAGGTTTTTATGAATAAAAAATATTTGATACAAAAATTATTAAACGGTACTTCTCGGTCACCCTATATATGAGTGCTACTTTATCTCCCCGGATGTGTCTTAATTCAGTTTTTTTTGACGTTTACAATAAACTTGCAGTTCTTGTACGACGAACGTAAACTTTGTATTCAGACACATCCTTCAACCTGGTAAGTAGCCGATTGTTGCTGAAATGTAATAATTAATCGTGCGTGAGAGGTTTCAGGGTTCCGTGGTTAAACGATAAGCGTAAGTTAGAAGATAAATAGTACGGTGTTCTAGATTCTACCGATACGTTCAGCCAAGTCCTTACATCGAGGAAACTGACTCCATTGAACAAGTAAAGGCAAATGCTACAAAACAAATTTAATTACTTTGACAGGTTTGCGGTTTATAAAACAAAAATAATCTATCCTATTAAATTAAATTACTTGCTCCAGACTACCACGTAACAGAGAGAAATAGTAGTACTAGGTAAGTAAAGTGAAAAAAGCAGTTTAACGGGTAATTATTTCTAGAATATTTAAGAAAATGGGAGCATTACCAAGGTTTTATAATTTTAGGGAGTAGAGTCACATCCAATATTAAAAATAAATTCCAACAATAAGCTTATAAAATACATCTTAAAATCAATTAATCAAAATATGATTAATGACAGTTAATAATTAAAAATGGTAAAAATCAATAAATAAATATTAATGTGACACACTTCTACACGATTGTGATTGTTACTATCCATTTCTAAGTTATAAAACTGTTAAAATATTAAATCATTCATTGTAGAAGTTTCAAGTTCAAGATCAAAATTGTTATCGACATTTTGTAGAATTATTTATTTAAATTCCTTTTGGAAAAATAGTATTCGGGACAATTAACAATTAATTTGATTGTTTATTCGAAGAAGTTGTTTATCAAATAATTGCTTTTGAAGAATTTATTTCCGTATTTTCATTCAGGGTAAAGAAAGACTTCAAGGCATACAGATTTTTTTGGTTTTTGCTTTCATTCTAATTAAAGCGTTAAAATAAAAATAACTCCCCATAACAGGTACTATTAATATGTGAAGTAAAAAAACTTCATCTTTTTGATCGATTTGTTTAATTTTTTTAGGTAAGGAAAGATCAAAACCTAACTTAAAGGTACATACTTACTGAATGGATCTTTGTTAACGGTTTTGTACCACTGCATTAAACAAACATTTTGAACAAAATTTCAAGTATATAAAAGTACAATCAGTTTAGGTTATATTTGTCTAAGATTTATAAGAAAGTCTTTGACAAAAGAGGATCGTACAAATACGTTGCTTTTTAAAATTTTCTTTAATTTTATAACAACTGACCCCTTATCTCTACATTACCTTTTGTAGGACTCACGACAAATGTAAATATGATTTTTTTAACTACAACATTGTTTGCCTATTGTTTACAATCAGCGCCTTTGCATGATAGAATATTTTTTACATCTTTCCTCCTAAAAAAAGAGACAGGTACAAGTTCGTTTCCACAGTCACAGTTTAGATTAGAAGTTGCACTCCATTTAAACAACATAGAGTTGCATTTTGAATGGCCTGTTCTTATGCGGTTTACTTTTGAGCTATTTTTTTTTCTATTTTCTACTCTTTAACTTTAGAAAAAACCGTATTTCGACCATAGAGTACTTTGAGATTTAAGTCTTTTACTTGGAGGGTTCTCAATATCACTTCAATTTGGTAAGCTTTTGTTACGTTGGTATTTATTCCATTCTAGTTTTTACCCAACTTTTCGTCGAATTTTCGATGGAGTAATATTACAAAGAACACATAGCCAATCGAGAGGAGTGGACTTAATGATCCCACTAATTATATGCTTAGTGCAATTTAACTCTGCATTTTTTTTGTATGAAAACTATTCAACGAGACTAATGCCAATCTAGCTGTACGAAGTATCTTTGCATCTGCCAAGTTGTTCTAGCTAAGTTTTTAAAGAGAGTATTTCTGTTTTCATTTTCTGCTTGACTTTTTGTAAATAATCTTTGTAAATTAAAAACGTATCTAAAGTTACGTTGTATTATTAAAGACAACATTAAGTTTTTATTATTTTTTCTATTGCAAAGAAAGAAGATCAGAAATTATACATTAAAAAGAATAGATGCAAGAACTGATCCCTGGGGAAGACCATTGCTTAAAACTCAAAATTTACTGCTTTTATCTTCAATAAAAACTCTAAACTTCCTATTAGACAACATACGTTCAATAAAAGAATTAATTTTGCAACAAGGAATAACGTGAAACTTTCTTTCCACACTATATCGTATTCAGCAGTTAAGTCTAAAAGTACAACTCCAGTTTTAAGTCTCTTTTGAAATTCAGTTTTGATATAGGTTGTTAATGCCAATACTTTACCACAACAACTTCTACCGGAACAAAATCTTGCTTGTTCAATTGGTAATTTTTCTGTGATTAATTTCTTTAAAATATTCATATTTCCAAAATATTATAAATTACACTTAACAAACTTATTAGACGATAAGAAGTAGGATGTTTATTTTTTCTTAAAAATTGCTACGATTTTACATTTATTTAAATCTGTTGGTAACTTACTTAAATAAATCAATGTATCATTGAGAAACATAAGTCGCCACTGTAAAAAAATGCTGTTAGTGACGCCCCCTGCACTTTACCCCAATTTCGTCCAAATAGTACAACTGTTAAGAAGATTATTCAAGGAAAACTAATAAAAAATAATAACTTTGATGTTCTGTATTTTGGAAACTATCAACTTTTGGACTAAGGTAGATACAGTATATTTATGCACATGGAATATCGGGACACCCTTTATAACCTCAAAGTGAACTACATTATTTTGGAGAACGCGACCTTCTCTTGTTTCATCTTCAAAAATTGTAGAAACAATTTTCTTATGCTCATTTTACGCCATATTGGACTGGGACCTTATTTGTATATTGTTACTTTGTTTATGTCGTGTACGACTTTAAGTAAATGTCAAGTAATATCTAAACATTTAAATTTTATGTAGCATTTAACATTTTTAGTAGACAGATCGTAGAATACGAGAGCTATCAAAATAGGTGACCGCAGGTCACACTCTATCTGTACGTATATTTTACTCTTAAATAATTTATTCGCAAATAAAAATCTTTTTCTTTTGCGAATACCAATATTTAAACACAAATAAAACGTAAATAACATTTATTGTTTCATGTCATGCAATTATCTAAAACATATTTTTATTGATTTTCAAAATGCCAATCATAAATATTGATGTTTGCTCAATGTGCGAAAATGATATTGAGGTGTCTGATAAGCCTATAATTTGTGAAAATTGCAAAAATGCTATGCATGCTGACTGTACAAACCTTAACCGGTCTGAAAAACTACTATTCTGTCTGAAAAAGCGAGTGTTTTTCTTTTGCAAGAAATGTTTCGATAAACGGACATCGACACAAGATTTGATGTCTATCATTGCGGACTTAAAATCAGTCATAATTGAATTAAAGAAAGAAGTAGAAGAATTTAAGAATAAGTCTAGATATAGTGAGAACCCATCGACAATTGAATCCGTTATAGAAGTAATGTACGATCGGAGACGTAGAGAAAAAAAGTAATTGTTTATGGTCTGCCGGAGGAATCTTCTGACAATTCCAAAATCATGATGAAAAGGCAGTAAAAGAACTTATTGATAAAGTTGCTCCACATATTTCAGCAGAGAACCTGAAACCATTTAGACTTGGAAGAATTGCAGATTCCTTGAAGCCAAGACCTTTAAAGATAAGACTTAAAAACGAAATTAATTGTCTTGATTTATTTCGTTGTGTATCAACTGCTAAAAAAAAACGCTTAGCAAAAGAAATACAACTGGAGAAAAAGATCTGACTATAAAGTATATAAATGGTATTCCAAAAATAGTACCTCTGAAAAAAAACTAATAACTGGCAGGCAAACTCCTCTTCTTATTTATTATCAAAATGTGCGTTGGTTAAAATCTAAACTAAAAAATCTTTCTCTTTCTGTATCTTGTTCTGATTATGACATACTTATATTAACTGAGACAAATTTAAATGAACACATCAAAATATCTGAACTTGGACTTCCACAATACAAAATTTATCGTTGTGACAGAAGTGTAGATACTAGTAATAAAATTTGTGGCGGAGGTGTTATGATATTAGTGCATAAAAGTTTAAAAAGTACCCAGATAATATTTCAAGAAAAATCAGTCGAACAAGTGTTTATCTCTGTAAATTTTTCTCATGGCAACATTCTTTTGGAGGCGTATACATACCTCCTGCTTCAAACATCGAAAAATATGAAAAACACTGTACATCTCTTGAAACTATACTATTTGCCAAAAATGTGTACAGAGAAATTTTTATATTTGGTGACTACAATATTCCAAAATTAAATTGGTGTTGTCCCATGGAGGTTGATAAACTTTCTGGTGCTGCGAAAGTACTTCTAGATTCATATACTTCAAACGGTCTCTTTCAAATTAATACAGTTACAAATGTAAATCAAGATATGTTGGATTTAATTTTCTCATCGATAAATGACATTGAAGACTACCATCCATCACTAAAAGTAGTAATCAATAATAATAGTATCTTACATCTAAATCAAAATTCTGACTCACTAATTGCGATAAGAGACTTTGATAATTGTGACTATGGGTTGTTAAATTATTATTTAGCTTCTACAAATTGGTGTATCTTACGTAGTTTTAGTGTCAATGAAGCTTATAAATTATTTATAAGCATTTTAAATTATATCTTAGATTTAATTGTTCCCATAAAATTTATCAAGATAAATCACAATTATCCCGTTTGGTTCAGCAATGAGCTAAAAAACTTGTAACTAAAAAAAATTAGCACATTTAAGATATAAAATATCCTTGTCGGACGATGACTATAACTATTTTTCGATTCTTAGAGCTAAATGTAATTCAATATCAAGACGTGACTACAAATTACATATAAAAAATGTGGAAAATTCTATTATATGTAATATCAAACATTTTGGAATCATGTAAATGCGTACCGCAAAGATAAATCCTACTTTCCCGATAAAATGTTCTTAAATGAAAATGAAGCAAATTCTCCATCTGAATCTGCTAATTTGTTTGCAGATCACTTTAGTAATGTTTTAATCCTTTGACAAATACTAATGTACATTATAATATGGAAACAAACTTGTGTCTTGGCAATATCTTAATATCTGTTGAATCAATAACAAAAAATTGTCTTCCTTAGATGTAAAAAGGACCAGGTCTGGATGGTCTTCCACCCAAGTTTTGAAACAGTGTGCTACTTCTCTCTCTTTTCCTTTTTATATAATATTCAATAAGTCTTTATTATATGGTATCTACCCTGATGATTTAAAAATTAGTTATATTCTCCCTCTTCACAAATCTGGTTCAAAGAGTGACATAAAAATTACCGTCCCATCACCATCCAATCTTCCATTGCTAAAACGTTTGAATCTTTAGTGCTAGATGTTATTAGACCTCAATTTAAGCAGGTAATTAGCTTTGATCAACATGGTTTTACTTCAGGCAGAAGCACTTTAAGCAATTTGCTAGTTTTTCAAGATTACATTTTAAATTCCTTTGATGATTTGGGTCAAGTAGATACATTATATTTAGATTTTGCAAAAGCTTTTGATAAGGTTAGTCATAATCATCTTATAGCTAAGCTTAAATGTTATGGCATTTGTGGTGCATTGCTAGATTGGTGTAAAAGTTATTTGTCAAACCGTATACAAAATGTAAAAGTTTAGTACAATTTTTCCAAACCTATTTATGTCACATCAGGAGTACCTCAAGGATCTCTATTAGGACCATTTCTTTTTCTTATATTTATAAATGACCTTTCTTTAAACATAAATTCATTAAATAATAAACTCCAAACCTCTGTTAGACATTTACTTTTTGCAGATGATATCAAGTTATTTGTCAAGATATCTTCAGTTGCAGATTCTCAAAATCTTCAGTTATTTATTAATTACATAGAGAACTGGTGTACTGAAAATCGTATAGAACTTAATATTAAAAAATGTAACATTCTTACCTACTATAGAATACATGCTCCTATATTACATGATTATTTTATTCAAGGAAAACGTCTCTCTCGTGTAAATACAATCAAAGATCTTGGTATATATTTTGATTCCAAATTAGATTTTACTGTGCACATTGATACATTAATAAAAAGATGTAATCGACAGTTGGGCTTTATTTTTCGTTTCACTAAAGACTTTCAAAGTCCACATGTCCTCAAATATTTATTTACAACTCTAATTCGCCCCTCATTAGAATACTGTTCCCCCGTTTGGTCGCCACATTATGTTTGTCATATTAATAGAATTGAAAATATTCAGAAGAAATTTCTAAGAGTTCTAGCATATAAATTAGATCAACATCTTCCAACAAGTACATCTTCATCTCTTGCCAAGAACTTAAATTTGTCAAACTTAAAGAATCGTAGAACGTACTTAGATCTAGTATTTCTATACAAAATATTTAATTCACATGTTGATTGCCCTGACTTATTAAGTAAGATAATACTGCATGTGCCAAATATCAGTACTCGCTCAACACATCTTTTTGCAAAATCCTTTTATAGAAGAAATTATCTATACAATAGTTTTTTCCCTCGATCTTTCAATGCAGCCAATGCTTCTGGAGATGTTTGTTTTTCTCTCACCTTAGCAAACTATAAAAAACGAATACATGCATTAGTTTGTGAGTAACTATGTTTATTTTGTGTTCTAATATTAAATATTAAATGTATTGCGGTGTTCTTATGTACTTTATTTTCAATTTTTTTTTTTTAAATAAATAAATAAAATAAATAAATCAATACCCTTAGACCACTCTACATTGTTGATCGTACACGACATGACATTATATCAATTGACAAGCTACCCTGGAAGTTGTGAAATTGTAAAATTCATGCTTGTTTCCGTGCTCCATCTTGTTCCAAATTCAGGTCAGCAGCAACTGTTGTTCCTGACATAATTCAGAGATCGGATTTCACACTCCGCAACAAATTGGAAGCAGGAATTACAAAATTCATTTTGCTATATTTTTGTTTCATTTTGTTTTAAGTTTCAATTTTGCAGCATGTACCGTTGCCGAGATACATAAAAAAGAAAATTGGAAGTCTGCAAAAATCTGTAAGCAGGAATTCCAAAACTCGGCCGTGCTTGTGCTGCTACTTTCCTGCTTCATCGTACTTTAAACGTCAAGGCAGCAGCACTTATCATTCCTGGAATATATCAAAGAAAAGTTTTGGAAGTCAACAACATTTTGGAAGCAGGAATCGCCAAAACCATTCCTGCAGCACTTATTTTTACCATGATATTTTAAGGAAAAGTTCCACCGACGAGTGTGAAGTTTATCGCAACACTTTGGAATTGTGGATTGTGTGGTTCTGCTTTATTCTGCTTCAAACCAGAAGCATCTGGCACCCATCGTTCCTGAGATACTTAAAAAAAGTATTTTTTTATGTATATCGTTTGTTAACGGTGCATTGGGTTGTATAAGGGGTTGCATAAAAATATCAATACAGACTATTCTTATAGTTCCACAGGCAGTCAACTTATGAATGAATGAAGTGGTAAGACTGGATTACCTGTAGTATCTGTACATACTTTTCAAATTCAATAATAGTTATTTGTTTAATTAGACAAAAACACTGATTATTTAACACAGGGGTTGGTAGTTTCAAAGTCAGGATGACGCCACATTAAATCAGCTTTATTGCTAAATTAAACATATAATGTTTGCGCTCCTTGAGGCTAATTTTGATATTTAAGACTTTCACTTGATTCTGACATGAGTTACATTCGGGGAATAACAAACGAACTTCAAAGAGAAGGTTATGTTTCCTAGAAAAACACCTTTTACTGCCCGGGCAAAAAATGTTCGACTCTAGTGCTACGATGCGGTTAATATCAATTGGCGAAAAATATTTTTAATTGAATTTGTATTAGAATATAAACATCCGCAAAATAGTCTTTTAAAATTTTAAGTATTCGCGCATTCCATTGAACAGGTCTTAACTACTGTGTTGTCGGTGTCTGAATAGTGTTTCTGGAACAACACGTATTGCTATTTTTATGCAACCTCTAATACAACCCAATGCAAGATATACATAGGTATTCTCCAAAAAATATTTTTTTGCGATATCTCAGGAACGATGGGTGCCAGATGCTT
The DNA here is from genome assembly GCA_030710515.1 of Abscondita cerata. Taxonomy (NCBI): domain Eukaryota; kingdom Metazoa; phylum Arthropoda; class Insecta; order Coleoptera; family Lampyridae; genus Abscondita; species Abscondita cerata. The sequence goes on from JALBCR010000353.1 coordinate 137,927, forward strand.
CTGGTTTAAAGCAGGGATTTAGCCACACAATCAAGAATGTGTTTCGTAATTCCTGCTTCCAAAGTGTTGTTGACTTCACACTTGTTGGTAGAATTTTTCTTTGAGTTCCAAAACTTTTCTTAGATATATCCCAGGAACGGTAAGTGCTGCTGACTCGTAGTTTGAAGCAAGATTAAGCATAAAAGTAGCAGCAAAAGCAGGACCGAGTCTTGAAATTTCGCTTTCAGATTGTTGCAGACTTCCAATTTTCTTTTTTATGTATCCCGGCAACGGTACATGCTGCTAAATTAAAACTTGAAACAGGATAAAGCAGAAATATAGCACCACAAGCAGGAATAAAATTTTGCAATTCCTGCTTCCAAACTGTTGCGGAGTGTGAAGTCAGCAACAAAACTTTTTTTTGAATTATCTCAGGAACAATAGGTGCTGCTGGCTTGAAGTTTGAAGCAGGATGAAGCAAATATGTAGCAGCAGAAACAGGCACAAATTTTACAATTCCTGCTTTCAACGTGTTGCCAACTTCCCGGACATGCTACATACATCATCATTTTTTTTCAGAAATCACTTCATCTGTCAAAGTTTTGATAAAACGTTCACGGTGTTGTCAAACTCATACTAACCATAAATTGTAGTACGCGACTGTACGTGTCGAGTGGTGTATCAGAATACACTATTAGAAGTTCATACGACATTACTATTGTAACGAATCTTATCTCTTTGTCTGTTTTTCTTATTGCATTTAAAAGCGAAGCGCCAGAATTAATAAACACTTAATGTTAAGTTAACACACTTCAACGGCATTAAATTTTTTTCATACATCAACTATTACACGTTTAATTTGTATCAACTTAACATGACCAATAATTTGGAACTTATTCCTAAATTTATGATAACGCTTTTATGAATGAAAGAGAATATTCTAGAAGACAATTGAATGTTCTCGAATAAAGTTTTTGAAACGCAGCGATTACTTTTATTTATTTTGGAAATTCCAATGGCGTAACACAATTCTACAAATGTCAACTACTACAAAGCTTGTTCGACATTTTAGAATAGGAAGCATGGGATGGATCGAACTAAAGAATGGTGTTACAATTTGTCCTTGTTAAGAGTGAAATAATTTTTGACAGACTATACCTTAACCTCATAAACAATCTTGCACCGAGCTTGCAGTGCATTTCATGTACATAACTTGCCTATGAAACTTGTAACGAAGGCAGTAGATCTTTTCTCATTAAGAAACATTTTTTTATATTTTAAATTAGGACAAGAAATTATACTATAGAAATACGCACCTAATAAATATTTTTTCATGCGATTTATAAAAGATACAATAAAATAGATCATAAAAATTTTAATTGGATATTTTATAACCGCAAGTGGAGACTATTTACACAAATACAAACAAATATGTACGTATGTCAAATACAAGAAAGCACATGTAAAAAATTTGTAAATAACCTACAAAAAACGTTTTATTAATTTAATAAATAAACAGAAAGATATAAAATAAAGGTTGATGTTGATTCAAACAAATGTAGTAGATGTTACGCATACACAAAAATTTGGTCTTATTTAACAACTGCTTTGTATTAATGTACACTTAAAATTGAGTAAACTTAAATTTGAATATATTTCCCAAACATTATTAGTTATGGGCAAATGTGCAGCTTGTTAATATCTCTGAAATTGTTAGAGATATTGAAATAAAGTTTGAACAGTAGGTATTGCAGTAAACGATGTATTTGTTTTAATTGTGTTTAACAATTTTAAACATCCGGTTTACCCGAAAATAATGTCAATTTTAAAATTTGTAAATTAACACCTTATATTATTTTAGTTTCGAATAATTTTATTACGAGAACAAAAACATAGGGTGCGATGTTTTTTATTTTAATGCCGACCAAGCTATTAACTCCATGAAAATCATAGCTTGTCCAAATAAACAAGTAGTGTTTGAATTTAACTTGTGATCATATGATCTATTTTATTTCACTGATTTCATAACTTACATGGTTTTAGATAATAATAAATGAATAGTTAACTTATTTAATAGACTACTAGATGTCACTAGCTTTTTCTTTTCTTTAGATACTGTTACGGTTTTATTTCTCGTATTTAGGACGTAGGTCGTAAGCCGCCTTAGAAAGTGTGTCGCAAGTAGTACGGCGAGATGAAAAGTCGTACTTGGCGCGCACGCTGCTAATTTGCTATTGGTGGAAATTTAATTCGATTAAATTTTCGAAACGGACCGCGGACATTTTTTTCTTTTTCGTTTAATACACGTGGGTGTTTTAGCATCTTCTCTGAAGTAAAAACTATTTAATGTGGGTTTCACAATTTCCAATATAAATTGGGGTTTACGTTTAATCTGGCTACATTTACCGTGAGTATTTAAGTTTTTTTCCTATTTGTTTTAATTCTGATTGCTACATATGCTTCTAGCACGTTGTGTTCAGCATCTTATACTCGTTGTGTATGATACTGGGATAACTCTCGAGGGTGCTGGAGTAGCTAACTAAGAACCTCCTCTATTAATGAACGACAACACCACGGCTCCGCAGTAATCAAGCCGCAGACCAACGGTGAATACCACGTCTACAGAGGTTGGCTATGTTGCATACTTCTAGCAAAGGAGTCACTTGTGTGCTGTTCTTCTCCCCACGCCACTCATAGAGGAATCCTTGGGTCTATCTACCTTCCCCGAACTGTCAATACCGTCGCTAGCAGAATACTTTCATTCCCGGAACTACACTCAACGTGTTACAGTTGAGTTTTAGTATTTAAATCACTTACTCATAAATTAATAAGGCGTATGAAGCTCAAGTACAAATGACATAAGCGGCTCGATAGTTAATATTTAAGTAACTTTTATTCGGTGTATTCTCGTCCGCGGTTGTCGCGGATACAAAAGGCCTTTTGGGTTTGCGAGAGGTACTTACCATTTTTTTTGTTGTTTAGATTTAGTGCAACTTGCCGTGTGTAAATGGTATGTATACGGAGAGCCTTAATAGCAGCTACTTTTTCTGTTAATTTGAATAAGAAATCTTAACTCAAGCGTTTAATTAAAGCTTACCTAAAATTTGACATTTTAACTAACAGCCTGATTTACTGCAAGCAAAGCTGCTGCTAACGCACGTGACTATATGCGATAGTCTCTCTATTTCTGTCACATCATCCTACTATTTTTCTATTAACATTTGTTTGTTATACTGTATTGTTTGTCTCTTTATTTCTGGTTTGTGTTCGATTTAGCATATTAGATATTAAGTAAAACCTGTTGATCTCCTGTTAGTCGGTTTTATTTCTTTCTTTACCCAGCAGGTGGCGCCTTGTTAGACTAACCGTCAGAATTCTTATAGATATTCAGGAATCCCCGACGAAGCCGGACGCTGTTGCTCTAACTAATATAAATATTTTTATCCTCCACTAATTTAGTGCGTTACATCCAGCCAAATTTCCTTACATTTTTTTTCTATGTTGTACCGCTAGAGCCGTGGCTTCTTTTGATATTTTGTAAACTACAACCGTTACAATACTTTTTTTTTGATATTTTGTTGGCATTAAAATTTAAAAAAATATCGCACACTGTATTTTTGTACTCGTAACAAAATGCTTTATTTAAAACTTAAATAATATACAAATTTGAAAATTGAATTTAAGTTCAAAATTTAAAAAAAAATTAAAAACAATTGGGCGATTTACTGTAATATCTATGTTCTCAATTTTATTTCAAAATATTGCAAAGATATGAGGTTATAAGGTTTATAAAATTTTTTTTTGTTTTTGAAATTTTAATAGTAAGTAATTTTTACCTTCAAAATCATCCAAATAAATGACTTTATTTAAAACTTATTGTGCTTTTATTTAAATTATTTATTTCTGTTTAGTTCACTTTCTCTTTACATTTATTTGTTTGCATGCAATTCGAACTAACTTCTACAAATCACTTTAAATTTAATTATTTGTTTATCGTCTTTCTATTTTTACTAAATTTCCGTCGTTATTTCAGCACGGTCTAAATACGGAAAATCTCTGACGTCGGTTTGCACCCTTATTTATCAGTTTTCTAAACATAGCCTGCTATTTTCTTATTTTTAAATTTAAACTTATCCAAGTTCGCAACATTTCGTACCTACCGCTATCTTTTGGTACTTTTCTTCATTCACCCAACTTTTACTAGTTTTCTGTAATTTTGCTTTTTTTCCTTTGAAGTTAATTACTTTTATGTTCAATAATTAGGAAAACATTTCCTTATTCTTCATTTACACGCGTTTGGCATGAATTCGATGTGCCACAAAGTTGTCGGTTGTTGATTTTTGGCGTTTTTCTCAATTGTTTTGATTTATTTACTTTCGCGGACTGTTTTTAGCATTAAATCACGTTTCTAAATCACTTTTGCGTCAAAAATACATAGTCTCACATACGCAGATTTAGTTATTAACTTCCCATTCCATTATAAGACCAGTGATCTTGACATTTATCTAATTTCTCTAAAAACCATTACTGAAACTAAATATTCCAGGGTTTGGTACTGGACTCGACCTTTGGAGCTGCTGAGAAATCATAATCAATTGATATTAACACAGGAACATGGATAAATGACATCAAATTACTAACAGCTACAAAAAGCTTCTCCTACACCTCCGATGATTACAATATTTTCAAGAGTGGAGTAAATTTATACGGAAATCGTCATGGAATTGTTTTAAATTTTTAAATTGGACATGGGATGCGGAATAACATCACAATATATAACTCCAGAGATATGGTTTTTGTTTGTTTCACAAATTTCTTCATCACTGTATAACGTTTTGTGCCACTAGGGAATCGAAAAATGAAATTGAATTCAAAACAAATACACGAGATATTAGAAAAAGAGGAACGGATTAATGGAGAATTGAATAATGAATGTTAATTAAGATATATAAGAGTAAGAAGAAGAACATAAATATTGAGAAACATACTATAGAAAAAAAACGAATTTAAATTAATACAGAAGGAAAAGAAATAAATATAAAACAATAATACACAACAAACAAGATATTATAAAGAAAGCCATCAAGAAAAGGAATAAGAAAATGGGTTTATGTTGGAATTAAAAATTAACAACACATAAAATTGTTAAATAGCTGTATTTACGAAAGGTGTGTAAATGGTAATAAATGTAAGTCAAAGGAATAATTACGATGATGAATATATTTGATTATTCTCTTTTGGTTATGTTTTGTTCAAGTTTTAATTCTTAATACCAAAGTTTTTAAGTTATTGTTGCTCAACTTAATGTTAGTTATTATTTGTAAAAAAAAAACTTTATTTCATCCAATATAATTTTTGTAACAAATATTACATAATACGTTTAATATAAGAATGCGTTAAAAATCTTAACTAAACTTGAATTTAATTTTTTTCGTTCCTAATTTAATATAAGAAAGGTTGATTAATTTTATCCTGAGGGCGTTTTGTTGTCGGCTTTATGCGTGGCATGAATTAAAAGAAATCGATCTTAAATGTGCGTTACATAACGGAAGATTCCCATCAAACCGTAATTTTGATTATGTAATAATTTTTGCTTGTGCGTCAACTTAATTATTATTATTTATTATCGTTTTGCTTCTGACTTTTTTTTTATTTTAATCGGAAAATTGTTTGTAATTTTTTTTATTGAAATTGTTCTTGTTATTTACGGATTCCATCTGTTATTAATTAAGCGCAATTATTTTTAATATGTGTCCAATTATTGAGATATAATTAATCATTAAATAATTAATTGTCATTCGTTGAATCTGTACCTGTCAATTTTACATTGTTTATGTTGATTTTATTTTGAGCAATAATACTTTCTAATTCAAGGTGAAAAATATGCTAATATCAAAAACATCTATAGTAGCTCTTTTATTCAAAGTACCTGGTAGTTTATTTCCTTTGAGTTGGATATAAACTAATAACAGTAACGATTTTTGTGGCGATCAGATTCACTGTTCATTTAAATTTAAATTTACTATAAAAGTACCTAATTGTTTTGTTATAGTTATGAAAAAACTTTATTTTATTTCCAAAAATACGAAAACGAACCTTCCGACGCAATATTGAACGTTTTTAGTTTAAAATTAGTACTCTGTTATCTACATTTATACAATTGCTTTAGAAACTAGGTTCCCAACTATGGATTTAAACATATAGGTACATAATAATACCAACGTCACATTTAATGTGAGAAAATCAAATCTTAGTATTTGCAATATTTTTGAAATATGTCAGTTTTATATAGATTTGTTTAGAAATACCTACAATAATTGTTAAAAAGAGAAATAAAAAAAGTAACTTCATTTTGTAATTGTGTGAATCATTCCAGAAAATCATATTATAGTAAGTTTTTTTAATAAATAAAATAATCGGGTCAATATCCAAACCAACTAACACGACCCAGACTGAGAAGGTAAAATAGGGGTTCGAAAACAAACAAAGAAACTTATACTACAAAGTCATAAAAACGGCGGAAAATGAAGATTAGAGAAATTTGTAGAAGAAATAGGGAACAAGGAACTATCAACAACCGAAATTCAAACCTTTCCACAGTAACAGACAGTCAGACAGCACAACTACAACGGACTGGCGCAGCACTAAACGATGAATCGGAATCGAACATGATAGAACAAACTCACATCAGAAAACTAGCTGAAACGCCACCAACCACAAATCAGGGGATACCCATGAAAATATGAAGACCGGGAAAGCACCACGCCCCGATGACTTAAATGTGGACATAATACAACATGCAATGCTGACCATGCCATAAACAGTAATTAATTTAATGAACCCTTGCCAATCATTTAGAGTTTTTCCCTCTGATTAGAATATTTGTCGCAAAATCGTATAGATCAATAATGCTGATACCCACGGTAAGCAAGCTGTTAGAAAAAATAACCTACAAAGTTCTCTACCCAATTATACAACCTAATCCACAACAAGCTACACGGCAAGACAACCAAAGTGCAAAAAGCAAATCAATCGGTCACAAAACACATATGCCAGTGCTGTACCCAGGGTTTCAAAACTGGGTCTATTTTTGTGGAATGAAAAGAAACTTGTGCAAAAATTTAGAAACCCGAGCAACAACACCCGCGAATAGTGCTAAATAGCGTAAAGCAAATAAACTAGTAATATCAGATGTGTTACTATACGGCGTGCTCTCATGGGGCCCATTTGTAAATAAAAAGCACATTAAAACCCTAGCAAGCGCCGAAAAATTAGAGGAATTGTCATTACGAGACCCTTTTAAAAGAACTCACAAGCACAAGCTTGAAAAAGGTCACAGTATGACCATAAACCACACAAAAATTAAATCAAAGTGACAAGTATCCAAAAGGGTTATCCATCAACACAAGGAAAAATTACCAAAACAAGAGACTAAGGCATACCGCAGCTTGCAGAACATGAACAACACAAAATAACGCTAATTCTATAATTCTTAGTTCACACAAACTAAGAATACTAGCCAGCAAAACTACGAAAGATACATTACCTGGCACCAAATAAATAAACAAGCTGATAACGATAAACAAACAATCAACAAACAGCCACTATAAAAGGAGAAAACATTTAAAAAACCTAGAAGATCATGTAAAAAGTCGAGGCACTTAATATACACCAAGTTAGATAACTATCTACCAACTTTGTAACAGGGGATAAGTATTTTCCACCCACAAAAGCAGCAGATCACAATTTTATAACCAAAACCCAACTTAATAACCAAATACTTAATACCAAAGATAATTAGAATTTTATTTCTTCTAAATTTTTAATTATTTTTTAGGTTGTATGCTTAATTGGCGATTGGATGTAAGAAAATATTTATTACAATTCAATTTTCAGGGACGTTTTGGAGGCTTTATTTGCACGACGTTTCGGAGGCTTTATTTGCTCTTTTCGGAGGCTTTATTTTCGCTTCCTTCATCTTTCATTCATGAAGGAAGCGCAAATAAAGCCTCCAAAACGTTGCTGAAAATTTAATTGTAATAAATATTTTCTTACACCCAATCTCAAATTAAGAACACAACCTAAAAAATAATCAAATAAAATAAGTAACCTTAAGGAGATGACAACAACACTGGTCAAACACCACAAAAAGAAGATACCTACATAAATTTCTACTACAATATTGGCAAAAGCGAAACTAATCACTGCAGTTGTAATCTCGGACACAAGACAATATTGTTAACAATTACGACTCTTAATTACGGCACTTACTTTCACAGCAGCAGCCGGATCCGAAAGCATAAACTGGCTTCCAACGGAAAATACATTCATCAACAACAAAACACTAAGAAACGCCACATTTTGTAACCAGGTGTTTCCCACAAAAAAGATAAAAAGATGAAGAAAAAGTGTTTACCTCTACAAGGTTAGAGATATTAACAAAGGCAAGGTCACCCTACCCATTAGAGTAAGTTCTCATCACCAGAAAGAGAAATATAAATTTTAGCCATGGCTATAAACGCAATTAAATAACTGAAATATGCAAAAAAATAAAAATAACTCATGAACTAATAAAACAAAATCAGGGATATAAGCTTCCGCTCTAACTGCAAAGTCAAATAAAAAAATTTTTAAAAATTTTTCTCTTCACTGTAATGTAGTATAGAAAAAGACAAACAACATGTAGTAAGATTAGAGAGTAGTAATTGAAATAAAACTTAATTTATAAGGTAGTTGTTGAGCGCACATTAGCACATTAGCATCATAGGTATTTGCGCAATTAAAATATGAGATGCGTTTTCTCATTTTGCGCCGATAAAACTGTCACCGTTAAAGTAATTTTGTTGTTGGCATTCTAAACAGAAGTCCTTATGACACAAACAAACAGATTGTACAAAACTTATCTAGAAAATCCAAATGAGGAAACTGGAGATTCTGTACCTACTGTTATCTCTAAATAATGGAAGAAAAATAAATGGAATTTATTAATGAAGAATATGAATACCGTACCATCAAGTTGTAAAAAGTGGATAATTTAAATAAATTAGGTCCTACAAATCAATCTGCTACAACGAAAACAAACATTTTTCCAAATTTTATTGCTCAATAAAAGTAAAGAAATCGATATCCAGATATCTAGACCTTTTACTGTAGAAGAGCCAAAGCATGCATTAAAAAAGACAAAATTGAAGAAAACTGTCGGTTTTGATGGAATACATCAAGAATTTCTAACAATTTGGGAAATTTTTCTTTGGAGTGGATACTTATGTTCGTTGATTTTTTTTTAAATTAATCCAATAATCGAAGATACTTAAAAATTGAACAAGCAGGATTTTGTTCCGGTAGAAGTTGTTGTGATGAAGTATTGGGATTAACAACGACGCTGGATTTCAGAAGAAACTTAAAACTTTTGTGTGGAAAGAGGGATTACTTTTTAAATTGTTTACCAATATTCTATGTTCCAAAGTTATTTCTTTTATTTACAAGAAGGCATCAGTTTTAGCACCTATTCTTTTTTATGTATATATTTGTGATCTTCCTTTTTCACAATGTCAAAAATTCGTCTACGTCGATGATATGGCAATTCCATTTCAACATTCGGATTTTTTCAAAATTATCTGATGATTTGCGTATTATGGAAAGTTATTTCACAAAATGGCGATTATGCCCCAATCTTAACAAGGCAGAGGTTTCTTGTTTTCATTTAAGTATTAGAGAAAAAGTAGAAAACTTAATGTCATCTTTAATAATACAAAGTTAAACTATAATTTTAACCCAGTTTTCCTAGGAGTAACTTTAGATACGTCTTTAATTTACAAAGATCAGTTAGAAAATGTCAGGCCAACAGTGAAAACAAGAAATAATGTCATTCAAAAATTAACTGGAAGAACTTGGAGAGCAGATGCAAAGACACTTCAAACCGCTGCATTGACATTAGTTTGTTCCACGGTAGAATATTGTGCTCCTTTCTGGTTGAATAGTTATAAAACAGAAAAATTGATGCACTGTTGAATTGCAGTATGGGTATAATTAATGGAACCATTAAATCTACTTCTTTTGATTGGCTTCATGTTTTTTGTAATATTACTCCATCGAAAATTCGACAAATCGGAATCGTATAAATGACATTTAACAAAACCTACAATTTAGAATGATTTTGAGAACCCTCTTTCTAAAAGACTTAAATCTCAAAGTCCTACATGGTTGGAAGACTTAAGTACGGCTTTTTCTTAGTTGAAGAGTGATATTATGGTCTGGAGTTGGTGTTTTTAATAAACATCTTATTGATGATCCAACAATAGAAGTCCCAGACCTTAATAAAAAAAAAAAATTGGCCAAAAGTAAATTGCATAAAAACAGGCCATTCGGAATGCAACTCTATGTTGTTTAAATGGAGTCGATTTCAACTGAAAATTGTAAGTGTGGACCATTGCACATATTGTGGACGATTGTCAATTAACAAAGTTTAACGGAGAATTTGTAAACATTTATAACTTAACAGTTCAAGCTTTATTATGGCTTAATAATTTGAAAGACATCTAAAGTTAAGTTTTGTATTCTTTATGCTGATTATCTGTTTTTCCATTATTTTGTTTGCTATTTCTTTATCCTGCTATTTTTGCGCCATTGTCATGACTAGGGCTTGGATCGTCATGCAATGGTTGTGCTGTTATATTTTATGTTCTTATTTACCTTCTATAATGTTTATACACTTAATTAATATTATTACATATGAATACTAAGATGGGTAAGGGTTAACATGTTTAGGTTTAGTAGTTTACTTAAACCTTGAAGCCAAAACGAACCAATCCACACGGTTTCGTCACCACACAATACAGGTGTAACTGATCTTCTGGGGCATCATACATAACACTTACAGCACAATACAATAATGTGAATGGTTTATCAATGATCTCAACAAATCTTGTCTAATAAAGTTGAGCTACATAAAAATGCAGACAGGTATTAGTAACATATATTTTTTTATTTATTAACTAGTCTTTAAGCACGTCCTACAGACGCATGACCTATAATTTTTGACCTTAAGGTCATAGGTCAAGATGATGTATACAAAATATGTTTGTCTTGTCAAAACAACAATAATATAAACAACAATAAAAACAAAAATTAATTTTGAACTTTGGAGAGAATGGGTGTGGCCAGCCCTACAGTGGGTTAAGTTAGAGTTTCAAAATCCAGACCTCCTTAAAATCCTCTATCGAATGGTGTATTCAGTTTTTTTTAAAACGCCTTGGAGGAGATGAACAGACAGACAGACAGAGATTTCAAGGAAATTATAATAATTAGATGCTGTGTAATTATCAAAAAGTTACAGAATTTTTGGTACAAGAGAAATTGGTAATAAATGTAATTAACATTTAATTAAGGCTTTCCTAAATGAAACGTCTATGAATTCTTAAAGGTATATAACACTTGTCTACCGAGTAAAATTTCAAATTTATAAGAAATCTTTTTGACTCACAATGTACCTACGTTTCTGCGCTCTCTACCTATGAAACAATCAAAAACGCACGTAAAGCAGGCACCGAAACGCTATTATCCCGAACATGTGTTTTAAAAACGATAATATTTGTTGTAATTGTTATAAAACAATTCAAACCTTCAAATAAAAGTAAAATAGTATATTATACACCAAGGTTGTGAAGTCTGTCATTATTGCCTTAGCACCAGTTTATTTCGCGAGGGGCAGGTAGCCCGAGCGAAATAAACTGGTGCTAAGGCAATAATGGACTTCACAACCATGGTGTATATACTATTTTTTCCACTACTAGCCAAATTTAAGCCAAAAAATAAAAAATAAACATTTTTCTTGTAAAATCAAGTAGCACAGGAATGCAAATAAATCAAAAAAGCATTAAAAGCTCCATACGTTGATAAACCAACTGCAACTGATTCACTAAACGCTTGTGTGGTATATTCCACCTTCATTTTCTGAAAATTATTCGGAGTAATATGTAAATTAGTTGATTTAGGAGCCAATCGCAGCGGTTTAGATTAGATTAGACTCGCCTGGTTAAATCTCCTTTGAGAAACCTGAAAGAACTGATTCTACCATCATATTTAATAAATAAATAAATTCAGGTTATGTATTTGCGGTTATGGGATGAGGGCGCGAATTAAATAATGGTATTTTTTTATTCAAATAATTTTATCGTGTTAGGTAATTTTAAGCAGCAAATACGTTAAAGATAATCACCTGGATATACAAAATTATGTTTCACTCGTTTTTGTTAAACAACTATTCTTAGATTTTCCAAAAATTTTAATTTGTCCATTATTAACCTAGGTCAACAATAGAAAAATTATTAACCACTAATAGAGAAATTCAACTTCTCAGTTGGCTAGGAGACGCAATAATTGTCCACTTCACAGCTAGTAGTGGAAAAACAATTAAATAGGTTATCTGGATGCCAGATGATAATTGCATGCGTCATGTGCATTTGCGTATAACCATAGCTTACTAATTAATTTTTGTGGTCTGCATGTCACAATGAGATAGATTTGAAAATTGGGCAAAAATATAGCATACGCTACTTGTGCGTAAACAGTATTCGGAAGTTCGTGCCAGTGCTACCCCTCGTTCGCTAACACGCACCAGAGTTTGCAAACGGGCACTTATTCTCAAAAGAATGTGTTTCCGCACATGTTACGTAAACAACAATTGTTAATGATCTTAAATATTTAAGATACAGTTTAATGATATAAAATGTAAGTGAGTGTGATTAAACATTTTTAAAAAGTATTCTTGTATATGCTATTCGAATTACGACAGCAATCGTATTTAATTGAATCAAAATTTACAAACATGGCTGATTATTTTAAATAATTTAATTTTAGTTTAGTTGATAAAATGATTCAGTTTAATGGATGGTTAAGTAGTATTACATGCGTAACATATAAATTGAAATGATTTAAATATACATCATTCATTCCATCACGGAACTCTGAACTGTTCAGACGTGTTCCATTGTGCTCTGTATTTTGCGATTCTTTAGGCAGATTACAGCCTGTAACATAGTGCTTTGTGATTGCTCAGTGATGCTAAAGTGTCGTAAATTTGCCTGCAGAAATCCGTAACCCTCTAGCCCCTATGGGGCTTGAGATATCGGTTAAAATAGGTTATCTTCGTTCAACCTTTAAAAACGTAAGTTCTGTTACTTTTTTAGTGTGGTGTCGCCTATCAGCAGGAAGGGCAATTCACGCCGCGTCTCCTGAGACCTATCAGACAAATCTAAGTGTTGTGTGTGTCCTAAATCTGAGCAGAATCTGTTATCGTCCTCGAATTTGATAAATGATTTATGAGTCTCCCAGACCGAATTTGTTAAAAACAACCAGTTCACCAAATAAACTTCTGGAAACACGTGGTTGACATTCGTAGCTACCGTGTCGCTTCGGATATCGCCGCCCGACCTCATATTTTGGTTATTTCAGTTCACTACGGAACTAATCGAGGTCAATATACCTTACTTATAAGATTAGGAACCCAGTTGGTTGTTACAACCCCTTTGAAGCACAACATGGAGAATATAGACCATTGCAACGTAAATACTAGTAGCCAGAATGACAGGTGTACCGATGACGAGGGCACTTATCTTCAAACAAAAACCAAGACTCACAAGATCACCCCCATACAAGCCCAACGTTTCCATTTCACTCCCGGAGCTGAACGACCCGGCTGAGCCCGAAACAGACTACGATGCAGAAATCTCACGTAAAATTCTTCACAAGGATACACCAGAAGGTAGACAAATAAAAAAAAGGCGACGGGACTCACCAATCCAGGTCACCCCCCTGCACTGGGACATGAAGGAATACTCACAAAAAACTGTCAACGCCAGTCAAATAATCAACGACATAATCTTAACCAGCAAAAAGATTCTTAAAATTTGTGAAGAATCCCAAACCACTAAGAAAGAACTCAAACAAGCTGCTCTATATCTGCATCACAAAAGCGGAAAGCTTAATAGTATACAAGATCTATTGCAAGATATGAACAGGGAGCTTAACATGCATCACACAAAAACCAAAAAAATAGCCACGCAGACTCTCTCTAGAAAAGATCAAGAGGAGGAAAATAGGATTCTCCAGATCACAGCCATTCTAGCACAAAATCCGTCAGACGAAGATTTTATTAAACTTCTTGACAATAAATGGCCGGAAAAGTTATTTACTAAAACGCTTACAACAGGAAAAGTCAACACTGACCGACAAGACCAAGACTATTTGGTGTTCTATAATAGAACACAGCCCTCCACGGACCCTAGATGTGAAAGGATCCTAAGAAAAATACCTGGTCTCAAGGAGAGACTAATGAACCTTAATGCCGCCAATAGCAATCCACTAACTGGGGCCATAGCGGCCTACATTAGAGATGATGACGATGACACAGATGGTCATCAAGAAATTAATCTTGGAACTCCCGCATTTATCTTTGTGGTTCCTTACGACGACTCTAACATACAGACCACTTTCCCCCGACTTAAGAAAACCCTGCAGTTATGGAGTAAAAAATGTAAGCATGATCTTGTGGTACTTACAAATGACAGAGACAGCCACAAAATAAGACAAACCATCGAATGGTTAGCACTTCAGAAAGTCAATATAAACCCAATACTGGTACTTGAAGAGAAAGAACCTGACAGGAATACTGTTCCAGTCTCCAACATGAACACCTACGTCATACAACCTGAGGAAGGGCACTCTTACGCAAAGGTTATGAGAAGCCTGAAAAACAACGTGGCTACATCTGGCATAACAGTGAATAAAATCTCCCGCACCACCAAGGGTGCGATCCAACTGAGGATTCGGGGCGAAGAGGAGCAGCTTAGGAACAGCTTCAGGAAAGCGCTTAAAGAAAACATCTCCACTCTTGCAAAAGTTGATATTATCAGTGCAAAAAACTCTAATGATCATAGACGTTGAGGAAAGTACTACCCACGATGAAATTGAGCAAGTATTAATCAACGAAATAGGCAGCGACAATTACCCCAAGGGCACGAATATTAGAATCACCACTAAATCAAATAAGTATGGCAATAGACTGGCCTTCGTTACACTAGAAGCACCACTGGTTGACCGCCTTTGCGAAAAAAAAACTATTGGTTCGGGATGGTTTAGATGGAGAGTGAAGGAAGCGGTACAGTTACCCCGTTGCAGGTAGTGTCAAAGGGTCGGACATGCACCTAAGGACTGCAAATCTCAAGAACTAGCAGGAGCCTGTTATAAATGCGGGGGGCTGGACCACAATGGTAAAATGTGCTCTAAAATACCAGTGTGCTATCTTTGCAAAGACGAGGGACATAAAGCAGAGTCCATGAGCTGCCCTGACGTACCGTAGGCTAATTGAGGAATACAAAGCCCAACAATACAACAAGGCTCATCACACGTCTACAATAAATTCGAACCTTATAAATTAATAACCACCGCCAGTCACCCAAACACAGTCATAAAAATATTGCAGATCAACTTAGGCAGATCGAGAGGCGCAACAGATCTCATGGTCAAATCGTGCGCGGAACATAATATAAACATCGTACTGGTGCAAGAACCCTGCATTTCACGCGTAAAAAATAACAAAAATTGGTACTGCAATTCAACAAACAGTGTTGCTATTTATATCCCCAGAGGAAAAACTTCACCCAAAAATAAATCATGGCGACCATTACATCATGGCCCTGATTGACAACATCGCAGTACTGTCCTGCTACGTTCCCCTAAGTATAATGATGAGGAACTTGCAAAGGTACTTCATGATCTCAAAGCCATCTCCTTACTACATAATAATAACCTGCTCATAGGCGGTGACTTCAACGCAAAGTCTTTCTCATGGGGATCCAACATTGAAGACAGAAAAGGAACAACCCTGACCGAGTGGTGCAACGAAAATAACCTACTCATACTAAATGAAGGTGATACACCGACTTTTAGCAACAAAACGGCCAGTCCATAATTGACATCACTTTGGCACCTACACATTTAGCATCTAAAACTATAAACTGGCGAGTGTCCCTTGAGGAAAACCTTACTCAACATCGAAACATCTACTACGAGGTCACAATAACGAAACCCACAATGATAACTCCTCCCAGAAAAGACCACCGACTTTTCGGTACGATGAAACGGCCATAAACCATATCATTGAGCACGTTAAAGACTCTCTGAGTTATCAAAACGCAGTAGTTAACACACCTCCAGAAACATTACTCATTGATGCCATAATAGCGGCATGCTCGAAGTACCTTAAATCTTCTAAACCCAACAACACACTTGCAAAACGATCTGTCTATTGGTGGAACAAAGACATTGAAAACGCCAGAAAGGAATGCACATCGTCAAGAAGAATACTACTAAGAATCAACAAGAAACAAAATTCTATACTCTTTGAAGAAGCACATGAGAAATACGTGACCTCTAAATCTAAACTCAAAATACTTATTAAACAAAGTAAATCTGAATCATGGAAACAAATCTGTAACGAAGTAGAACACGACATTTGGGGGAGAGGATATAAAATTGTCACCCAAAAACTTACAACCTTACCGGAGATAAACTTCAATACCCACGAGGCGCTTAAAGTGGCAAAATCGCTTTTCCTCTTAGACCAGTGACAATCTGGACGAGAATTACTGTTGAAAGCCCTATTCCTTCTCTTACTTGTCCTGAAATAACCCTAGCTGCTATTAACATCAGATCAAAAAAAGCACCAGGACCTGACGGAATCCCACCAGAAATCATCAAGAATCTTGCAATAAAAACACCTGAGACTATTCTTCCGATATTAGACAAACTACTGCAAGAACAAAGGTTTCCAAATCCTTGAAAATTGCCAACTTGGTATTAATCGAGAAGAAATCCAAAAATGCCGAAACTAAAGCTTACCGACCTATCAGTCTTATAGATGCGACAGCAAAACTGTACGAAAGAATACTCAACAAGAGACTGATTGATGACCTGAATACTAAAGGTGGAATGTCTGACAGGCAATTTGGATTCCGGAAAGGACGCTCGACGGTAGATGCCATTAAAAAAATTCTCGACATCACTAATAAAGTCAAGCGGGCAAAAGTACCCAACTTCGTCATATTAATCACCTTGGACATCAAAAATGCATTTAATGAATTGCCGTGGCCAAGTATAGTTAATGCCATGGTCACGAAAAAAGTTGAAAGCTACCTAGTTGAAATAATTAAAAGTTACCTGACAAACCGGCATCTCTATAAATAATGAAAAAAAACTCAAAACCACTAGCGGAGTCCCACAAGGATCTATACTGGGCCCCACCCTGTGGAATATTGTCTATGACGATGTGCTAAACATTAAACTCCCCCAGGATCAACAACGGTCGCTTTTGCGGACGATCTGGCCCTGCTTGTCTGGGACACAAACAGAGAAAGCATTGAAAATAAAGCCAACGTGGCGATTAAATGGATTGAAAGACGACTAGAACTCATTGGTCTTAGATTCGCCATACATAAGTGCGAAGCCCTTATTTTAGCTGGCAGATACAAATTTAAAGAAGTGAATGTCAAGATCGGAGGAACGACAATAATAAACTCTAAAGTCATAAAGTATCTCGGTTGTCATATCGGCCACAATGCAAAATTAGGAACACATATCACTAATACAATCAAAAAAGCGGAAAAACTTGTATCTGCACTAAAACGCCTCTTCATAAAGCATGACTTAATTAAAGCAAGTAGAAGGAAAATACTACTCCAGGTAGCAAACTCCGTAATGCTCTACGCCTCACCCATCTGGGCCGACTGGCTAAACATCAAAAAATATAAAAATATGGTTGACAAATTCCAAAGAAAAATCGCAATTAACGTCTCACAAGCATATAGAACATCTTCCACCGAGGCCTTGTTTGTGATCAGCTCCACCATCCCCTAAGGTATCTCGCGTTCGAACGATCCTACGCACCATCTGCTAACGCAACTGCGGCAAAACACATCAGAAGAATGGAAACAATCAAAAATGGGAAGAAGATTGGGAGAAATTGCATAATACTGCACAGTGGACTAAACGCCTTATTCCACTGGTGACCCCATGGATTGGTAGGAAACACGGTGAAATTGGATACCACTTAACTCAACTTCTCACGGGTCATGGCTGCTTCAACAGCTATCTCTACCGCTTTAAGATCAAAACTTCGTCGGCTTGTGATTACTGCTCAGACTATAACGACACGGCTGAACACACTTTTTATTTGTCCTAATTGGAAACCGCAGAGAGACATTGCCGAAGACCAATATAAGGCCAAAGTAACTCCCGATAATATTATCGATTACATGTTATCCTCTCCCGTGGGTTGGAGTACAATAGAAAAGATGGTTTACAGCATCCTAAGTAAAAACAAGCAAATGAAGGATGAGAGGCATACTTAGAACAGCATACGAACACAACGCCTAATCTGACTGACAACTAACATCACCGTACACCTGAACGATAGGCATCACGCAGTACATCTTAAAATTTTATCGACATCCCATTACAATAAACACACTTTAAAATCTCATTATCTCTATTTCGACATCGCCCACATTAATACAACTTATAGCTAAGTTAAAACAGCATGCTACATTGATATAGTGTACATAAAAACAAAAAATCCTTTTCAAATCTAAAAGGGTCTTGACCATAAGTACCTAAGGTCATTTGAACCACATATCTCAAGAACACCCTGAATCCTTGTAGTGCACCTACAACAGCACAATTTTTGCATCGCAGATAATATGAAATACTTACCACACTCTATGTAGCTACAGCCTAAATTTCCTCACATCGGTTTGGTTTTAAAATCACCTGGACTTCAAATTAATTTATGCTAACCTACAAAAGTTAATTACTGCAGCCATAGTAACAGAGCATATCCTGATCTAATACTACACAAACCGCTCTCACACTCCAAAGTGACATCAACATTCTTAACTAAGTGTGCACCTGCAGACACATAATAGCGACAGGCAGCAGACACAATGTGAATTTATGCTAATATAGCTAAACCTTTCCTGCATCCAGACAGCAACCCCGGGAAAAGCCCTAATGATAAAAACAAACAAATTAAGTACCAATCAACGGAGAGCTCTAAATTACTTTCACTCCACAACAACAATGAAGATAGCTACTTTCATGTTTATACGAATACAACTACCGAACATTTCATATATGGGTCACTTATTATACTACAAAAAAAAAAAAAGAAGACAAGAACGTAGAACATAAAATCGACGTGTCGAAGAATCTAGCCCTTACACAACCACTCATTTAACATCTGTAACACATATGCACAAATCACCTAATTCATTGGACTGTAGACATAATCGTACTTTGTTAACATTGTTAATTACTTGTATGTGTGAATTAAAAACCTGTATGACGAGGCCATGTCCCGGCGAAGAATACCGAAAGGTGATACCACGGGCATGGCTGACCGGGAAAGGGCCACTTGAGCCTGTCAATGAGGCAGGCCAACGCCTGGGAAAAAAAAATATATACATAATACTATCATAGCCAAAAAATGTTCTTTTATGATTAATAACTATTGAACCAAATCTTAAAAGTTTAATAAGAAATAAATTTATTGTGTTTGTTTAAAGCTTTTTTTTCGTTACATTAAAAATTTAAATTGAGAAGAATATCTGTTATATTCGACGCCTTTTCTGTATTACAATAAGATTCAAGAATTTCAAATTACATTTTCTGAATTAACTTTTGCAAAATCGATATTCTACGTATAAAACGGTTTTAATACACCAAGCACTATCTACAAATATTTATATTAGCATTTTGTGTTCGATTTAAATCATTCTAATGGCAAATATAGGTAACACCTTTAGAAGTAGTGATAAGTTATTTATATTTAATTCAAAGTGTAGATGCAGAGTTGTTTTTAAATTGAAATTTACACGTATAAGTCGAGTTTTTTGTTTAAAGGAAACTAAATTTATAGGCGTCCTATATGAAGGGTATAAAAATATAAGATTTACAAAAAGAGAGAGATTTGTCAAAAAAACAACCAAAAAAGAGAATTTATAAATCAATCAAAGTTGAGTTCTTTGAAATGGATGGATAAAAGGTCAGACACTAAGAAGAGAATCCACAAATTGTAAGTAGTAATTAAAACTCTTTTGTCAAGAAAAAAACTACACGGATGTGTTTTTTATCCGTTGATTCATTGTTTATTCAATTCCGAAGACAATTAACTTAACGTTAAAATTGTTATTACATTTTTATTTAACGCTTTGTTGAATCTATTTAATTAAATATTAATTACTGTATTAATGCAGACAAAATACTTACCACCACAATTTCTTGCTGACATGGCAAAATAAAAATACCCAAGAGGAGAGAGAGAGAGAAAGAAATTAGAACAAATTTGATTTTAATTTTCATTTACAAACTTGTAAGTAAGTAAATTAACGTTTATTTCGAATATTAAATGTGCTTGCACAAATTATGCATTTATATGCAAATTATTCAGGGTTTTTGTGTTGGAATAAAGAACAGAAATTTTAATTCTTGCCGTGTTACACAATAATAGTGTAATTAGACACTGCAAAGAAATCAGAAACCTTACGGTCATTAATTTAATTTATTTTTTGATTAGAAGAATCAAAAGTTGACAATTTATACATTGTAATTTGTACAGTTAGGTTAATAAAGTTGTTTCCGCACCTCTGGTGTAGAAACATAATAAACAAATTTGTTTTAGTGTTTTGGTAGTTAAAGATGAAGAAGTTCGCTGCCCCGCTATGGAATTAACAAATTCCATTACTTTGATGCCTAAAGGTATTATGTAACGGTTGCAAGTAAACATTTTGTAGCTTTTATTAAGAGCGCAATCTTAACATCTCAAACAATGTTTGTAAATTAAAAAACTTCAGAATTGTTGTTGATTTTGTATACTGTTTTATTCAAAACAAAACAAAAAAATTAATATTTCAATTTTAATCTGACGTTTGTTACGCTACAATGAGTCACAACGGATTTTTACAGCCAGGTATAGAATTTAGAATATCAGCAGTATAATTAATTACAAAGTAATAATAATAATATGTGTTTATTCGACAATTTTGTACAATAATTCAACATAATAGCTTATCGGAATTTATGCTGACCACTAAGCCAGAATAATTTCTAAATGGTTTATTGATTTTGACATTGTCTCAGACACTATCTTAGTTGGTAAAACAAATAAATACGTGCTAGTAGAATTAAATGTAAAAATTGTATTGCTACTATCAATGAAACCCAAAAAAATGTTTAATGGGTTAACCCAATTAAGAAGCAGGACACTGATTATCAAATTCTGCTGCTTTGCTAATTTACTCATCTTAAAGCTAGAATTTGATTTTATTCCATTTTTTAAAATATTTTGTAAAGTTTGTGTTTACGTACACTAATAAAATGTGTAAAACTAATATTAGTGTTTTTTAAGTTTAAATGTAATTTATTATTAAAACGTAATCATTGACATACTTGACTTAGACAACCCACTTTGCACTCTAAGTTCACTTCCTTATTATATACGATTTTTTATTCAAGAACCATTATTTAAGAAAATACAAATTTTAGATTCTATAAAGCATTTTATTAAGAAAAACTATTTTTCATATACTTTTGATTTTATATACTTTTTAAATTGTACAATTAATTAGAGGAAAAACCATTTTTTTCTATGACTTTATAAAAAGACAGTTTTCGTCATCACATACTCAAAAACATGATTTTCGTCGTTAGTGAGAGAAAATTCCATAACGTCATCTTACGTCACTAGAGACGAAAATAAACCACTAATTTTCACCAATGTCTACATGCCTACCACCACTATAACGTTCGTCTCACAGAAAAGTTTTTATGTTAATGAATATCTTTTTTCTGTCACTATTTTATTAGATAGGTAAATAAGTACTAATGTATGTGATAATTAACAAAAAACAGTAAAATTTTTATAATGATTTAGGCCAAAAATCCGGGTTGGATCCTAATTGTCGTAATTTTTTTATTAATAAAATTTTATGGAAGTTATTATTAATATAATTTTTATAAAATCAGTTAATCATTTATTGAAGATATTAAATTCACTTTACAAAACTATATTACAGTGATAATAAAGTTAATAAAAAAAATACTGCAATCGAAATCGAACTCTGGTTATGAAGCCCAAAACATTACTAGGAAACAAATTAACCAATTCGTCCACGAAGGCCGTTTAATAAATAAAAACTCACAAAAAATAACTTTGGGTACTCACTATTATTACACTAATTTGTTTTATTTTATCTATCCAACATAATATGTTGTTATACTGTGTTCACATTGTGCTTATCTTCAAGCTGGGTTTCTTTGTGTTGTATTAATTTTTGTTGGGTATTTTAGACGCTCCGCAGTGACACGGACCTGAGCTTCTTGAAAAACGCAGCTGACGATGTTCAAGCATGAGCGTTAGAACCGCAAGTCAAGTTTACAATCAAAAAGATACTTGATGAAACTTGAGAGCAATACCACCCGGCAAGTATTTTTTCAAATACAAGAAGAGGAGATACAAAAATTCGTTCTGCGTGCGTCGAAATGGTGCTTCGGACTCGCAGTCCAGGAAATGTGAATACTGACATATGAGTTTAAAGTAGTTAAATTTAATAAAAACTTATTAATTTCTCCAAAACCCTTTTAAATTTTAAATTTGTTTACATGTATAAATCTATATTACGCAATTGGCATAGTTTCATAATGTGTGTAGCCAGCATTTCAATAGCTTGCACTTTTAGAGTGGGTCACAATAGCACAACAATGATCACTGTTAAAATACTTAATTTACAATTCAAAACGTAATGCTTATTAAAATTTAAAATTAATATCATTCAACGGTAGTAGTTGGTCACTGCCACTACCATAGATTCTGGTACGTTTAGGTACTAAGTACCTTGGCTAGTGGTTTTTATTCAATATGCTTCTTCAATCACATTGAAATACCCACCATTATGGGATAGAGACAAACAAGCAGGCGAGATGTGATACACCTTCTCCCAAAACATACACTGGGCTGTTTCATCTTTAAAACTATAAGAGGCTCATAGTTTGGCTTGTTTTAATCAGGTGAATGTTAAATGTTTTTTTAGCAAATTAATTGAAGTATATGAAAGACAAACTGGGTCCTCTTACAGAGTGTGAAACCTGGATGAAACTGAGCGTCCAACCGTTCATAAACCACTTCGGATTTCACCTGGTAAGAGATACAAGCAAATAACAGCTGTTGCTTCTGGCGAAGGAGGCATAAACGTGACAATGATTGCAAGTACGAGTCCTGCAAGGAACTTTATACCTTCAGCTTTAACCTTTCCTTGTGAGCATGCCAAGGATCACATGGTTAAAGAGACTTCTGCTGACACACTATGAACCTTGCCTATCTTCAACATTGCTTTAAAAATGTTCATCGTTTACCTGACAATAGGATTTTACTTGTCATGGACAAGCAATCAATATGGCTCGAGAAAATTGAATAATCTTTCTGAGATTTCCACCCCACACAAGCCACAAATAATTAATAATAATAATCGGAATAATTGCCGACTAATCTATAGGATATCTTGAGTTACTGTTGTTTGCTGCCGACAGATGGTTGCCGATTAAGCGACGTCAAGTGGTTGGCCCAGCGTTCCGTTGTGATAACAACCATCTTGGGAAATTTCTGCTTCTGACATCATTCTAGATCGTATGTTAGAGGACGTCGTCCACCGAAAAATCTTTTTTTGAAAAATCATTTACAAAACTTAATTGCTACATGCAAATTATTAAGTAATGTTGGGGACGTGTCGGGGTTGCACACTACATACAACGTTTTACCCCGTAATAAAACACAATTTGACCGGCGATTGGATCAAACGTTTATTATTCTCGTCTAACAACAGATATAAATGTTTATTACAGACAGAATACACGCCTGGCTACGTTCGTAAACGTAAGATTTAGAGTACCGCAGGTGATCCCCGAGAGATGCGTTTGGATACTTCTACTCTTAGCGATGCCGATCGTAGGATGCCATCGGTTAAGCTTCTTGACTGTTATAAGTGGTCTTCATCGAATGCCTGTTTCCGACCGGTACCGTTGACGCCCTCGTGTAGAGGGTGGATGTACTTCGTCGGCTGTTGTAGGGCGCGTTTGAATACGGGTTGATTAACCTGTATGACGCGCGTGTAAGCGGGGTTGCTAGTGCCGCGTTACAGACTCCCCTCTGAACCCGATAGGCGTCCCGACGTAGGGTTCAGGATTTTGTGTTTTGGTGGTCTTCCTCTTTTCTTAGGGGCATGACCGCTTTTGGAACCTCTTCTGCTCTTCCTTGATACGGTGTCAGTGCTGAGGTATGGTATCTCCCCAGAGGCTCTGTTGGCTTTTCTGCTGAGGCCACTTCATACGTAGTTGGAGATACTTGGGTTAGTATACGGTACGGTCCATCTCGTTGTGGCTGGAATTTTCCCGTTGTTTTCTTAGCTGCATTACTAAGGGGATGTGTCTTGACCCAGACTAAGTCTCCTGGTTGAAATGTTAGTGCATCTCGGCGACTTGGGTCTTTGGTGAGTTTTGTTCTGTCTTGGGCCAACTCATTGGTTTCTCTCGCTTGTCGTAGCGTGTCTGTTAGTCTTAACAAGTGAGGAGTAATTGTAGGTATGAACGTGTCTCGTTCTATGATTGCTCTTTGATCCCTGGTTACATCGTCGGTGGTACGCAGTTCTCGGCCGAACGTCAAGTATGCTGCGGTGTAACCGGTGCTTTGGCAATGCGCGGTGTTTAAGGCAAATCTTATAGCGGGCAACTTATCTGGCCAGTTGTCGTGAGTTCGCTGTACCAGTATGGCTAGTTGCGTTATCAAATCTCTATTCTTCCGTTCCACCTGGTTTGCTTGTGGGTGGTAGGCTGGTGTGAGGCTCTGGTGGATGTTTAGACAGTGAGTAACATGCTTCATGACTCCGCTTACGAACTGGGTACCGTTATCGCTGCGAATCCTTCTTGGGTTCCCATATCTCAAAAAGACTTCGTTGATCAAAGTTTTCGCACAGGTTTCTGCATCCGCGGTTCGGATAGCGAAAAGTTCCACCCATCTGGACATGACGTCTTCCGTGATCAGAATCCATCTCTCTCCGGAGGATGCTTCCGGGAGTGGACCGAATAAGTCGATAGCCAGTGTTTCAAAACGTTGCGCCGGAGCTGGTGTTTGTAACAAGCCTGCTGGTTTCTGATTATCGGCTTTGAAGCGTTGGCATTCTATGCAACGCCGCACGTATTCCGCTATTTGTTTTCTCATGCCGACCCAATAGTATCGGCTGGCTATGCGATGATACGTTCGATCTTCCCCGTAGTGACCAGCTGTGGGAGCGTCGTGATATTCTTTTCAAATTGATTCTTGTTCGTGCGTAGGAACAAGTTGTTGAGCCTCTTCGCTTTCAGAGTCTGGTGCATAGCGGAATAAGATGCCGTTTGACATCAAGTATCCTCTATTCGTCCAGCGTGTGAAATCAACTGGTGCCGAATTTGGTTGTTCGAAGCATTCCACAATTTTTCGTAATTCCGGATCTCTCAACTGTTATTTTCGGATGTCCGTGCTGCTTCTGGTTGGAATGTCAATGGTTACCATGCAGACAGTGCACTCCTGTTCTACCGAGTGTACACATGGAGGTCGTGATAACGCATCAGCCACAACATTGGTTTTTCCAGGCGTATACTTATATAAAATGTCGTATGACTGGAGGGCAAGGGCCGAGCGGGCTAGTCTTTCTGTGGGCGATTTAATTGTTAGCAACCATTTTAGTGGCTGGTGGTCCGTCAGGACGGATACAGGGTTTCCTTCCAGGTATCCTCTAAACTTGTTAAACGCCCACACGATAGCTAGAGCTTCTCGCTCTGTGGTTGTATAGTTTTTTTCAGCAGGTAACAGCAGACGACTTGCGTATTCTACCGGCCGTTCGTCGGGTCCTTCACCTTGGCATAGTACTGCCCCGAGAACATAGCTGCTAGCGTCAGTGCGCACTATGAAGGGTGCGGTCATATCGGCTTGTCTAAGGATAGGCGCCGACGTTAGTAATTTCTTAAGTTGTGAGAAAGCGTTAGCTTGTTCTGGTCCCCAGCTCCAGGTGGTGTTTTTCTTTAATAACATGGATAGAGGACGTGCGATCTCTGCGAAGCCGGGTATGAATCGCCTATACCACGAGCAGGTCTGAAGGTAGGACATCAGCTGTTTGATGGTTTTGGGTTCGGGCAGGTTCGTAATCGCTCTCGTCTTTTCCGGATTCACCTGGATGCCATCGGGGGTAATGTAATGACCTAGGTATTTCACTTGGTGGCAGCCGAAGGTGCACTTGGACCTTCGTGCGTGCAACTTATATCTACGTAATTGTTCTAACACTATTCTTAAGTCTTTTATATGGTCTTCAACCGATCCTGAGAGCAGGATGATGTCGTCCAGGTAAGCCAGCAAGGTTACCTGGGGTACACTTGCACGGAAGCGGTCTATAAGTCTTTGGAAAGAAGCGGGTGCGTTTCGTAGCCCGAATGCCATTCGTCGGAAACGAAAGAGCCCGAAGGGTGTCACGAACGCGGTCTTGTCTCTGTCGCACTCGCGGACTGAGATCTGCCAATATCCGGACTGGAGATCTAGGGTTGAGATTACTTTAGCACGGGCGGAATGTAGCAAGTCGTCCATCCGAGGCAGTGGGTACCTATCAGGGATTGTTACACTATTTAGTTTTCTATAGTCTATGCACACGCGCACTTCATTTTTGTCTTTGGCACCATCACCACCGGCGCAGCCCAAGGTGAGTCACACTCCTCCACTATATGAAGCCGTAGCATCTTGTCAACTTCCTGGCGCAGGAGAGATTTCTTGAGAGAGACGATACGGGGGCGTGGCTACCGGTTGGGCATCCCCTGTCTCAATCCGGTGCTCTCCGTATGAGGTGGCTTCTTCGTTTGGTTGGAAGATGTCGGCGTATTCGGCTAGTGAAGCATTGAGGTGGTTTCTTTCCGTTGGGCAAAGGGCCTCCCCTCGTCCGGGAGTAGCCTTACGTCTTCCATGTCAGCCATCAGAATTTCCACTCGCTGCGTCTTTCTTTGGGGTGAATGGGGGAAAAGATCCGGTTCGGGCGTGATGTCTTCGGTACTAGTCGCGAAGGCGTGGTATTGGTTCTGGAACGAGTATTCGTCGTCCTCTGGGTATTCATCATCAGGACCGAATAGCGCGTTCATCTGCACGGTTTTGGACCGGGGGTCGATAGGCGCCGCGAAGTCGTATGACGTGCCATGATACAGAGGGCGATCTTGTACGGGTACCAGCTTCCAAGATTGGCTGGGTGTTCCTTTGGAGTCAAAGGGATGTTGAGCTTCGGGCTGATCCCTAAACCACCATCGTCTTGAGGGCAGGTCCAGGATGAGGCCAGCATCTTCGATGAAGTCGACCCCTAGTAGCGTTCGATTTTGGGCATCGGGTAGGATTATAAATTCCGTCGGAATTGTTCTTCCTCTGAGCTCTATAGCAACCCGCGTGGTTAAGATGTTTTGGGGCCTATCTTGCCCGTCTGCCAAAACCAGATTGATCCGGTGGCGTCGAAATTGCGCTCCCTGGCGTTTGAGGGATTCATACAGAGTGTGTCCTGCAATGCACTGGCGGGCACCCGTTTCGACGTATGCACAGCCCTTGTCTGTGCCCACGTTGATGTGCAGTATGGGACAGGTCCGGTGCTGGCTGGTAGTGGAGAGGAGTTCTTTTTTCTCTGCTAAGTAGAAGGTCAGCTGGGCTAGTGCAGCTTGGTTTTCGTTGCACTTTGGGCACTGACTTCTGATGACCCCTGGAGTCTGGCATCCGAAGCAGGAAATTTGCGAGCTGCTGCCGGCAGAGGTGGATGGGTTTAGTATGTCGGCCCTCTTCCTCTTCCGGCACTCGTCGACTGTGTGTCCCAGATTCTTGCAATAGTTGCATTTTCTCTTGGGCGGCAGATCTGTTTTCACTGGCTTCGTCCTGGGTGCTGGATCTGTTGTTTCTTCTTCGAATTTCCTGAGTTCGTTAATCAGGGTCTCGAAGGAATCAAATTGTGACCTTGTCAGTTTCTTGCGGATCCGTCGGTGTAACAGTCCGTAGACGGTGTCCAATTGAAGGGGTAGCGGCATCTTGCGGTCTTCTGGTAGTTTCGCGAGGAGAGCCCTTTTCTCACAGATAAATCTTTCTGTTGCCGTGGTCTCTGTCTGCTCCGTTGCGAATATATCTTTAAGGATCTGGTGGGGTGCTTTGGCTGTTGTAGGGCGCGTTTGAATACGGGTTGATTAACCTGTATGACGCGCGTGTAGGCGGGGTTGCTAGTGCCGCGTTACAGTAATCAATTATTTATCATTTTAGAGTAAGTACTCATAGAAATAGAGAAGGGTAAAAGTCTTACCTATCCTGTATTTCCTTTTTTATTTTTTTTAGTTAGATGCTTCTCTACCAATAAATGATAACCAAGGACGTGCCAAATGCTACGCTCCGAATAATTAAACAAATTATACCACTAATTTACAGGGTGAGTTTTGCTATATTTTTTGCTTACCCTAATATTATGTACAGGGTTATTCACTATAAACTACCCACTATTTATTATTTTGAATATAACGAAGTTATGCTTCATTGTAAACCATTTTGGAGTTTGAATTAATGAAATGTCAATTATCGAACACAACATTTGTCATTTACTTAGCTTACTTTGACAATGTTAACAAATCCGTAGTTAAGTAACTGTGTTACTACGATTAATAACACAATAACGGGTCAAGATAAAGACAACATATGATATATTTCTGAAACCAGAAAAAAATGATCTCTTTAAAAATGAAATAATATACATTTAAAAAAATACATCATATTTTTGTTTTGCCCTGTAAACGGCGAGTCAAATTAATTACATAACTCCATTTGTATTTTTTGAACAATAAGATTTAGAAACTTTAAATTTTTTTATAATTGCAATTTTATTTTGAAGTTACTCGTTATTCAAATTTTAATTTTTTTTTAGTTAATTATTTCTTTTCTTGTCAATTGTACTATTATTTACTAATTCACGTACAGTGCATTAGTGCATTAGGAATAAACCTTTATCATTGATTGAGATTAGTTTGAGACTTTCATCTTTTTTGCTTTTGATTTATTATTTTGAAGGACAGAACCTGTCACCTATAAACTATATTAAATCAATTTTTTTAAGAAATAGGAGTAATGTTTCTTCAAATTCCAACAAATGCTACCACGCCTCCGACTTGAGCTCTGCAGCATTAGTGACCACCCATGTTGTAAACCCCTAAGGTGTTTAGAGTGTTTCCCTCTGGCCGTTTACCACTTATGCTTTCGTTTGCAACCTATCAGGAAAACTGCAGAAAAGGAAAAATCTGCTTGCTTTCCGGAAGAAGTACACAAAGAGACAAGCCCTGCGGCTTGTATCTTACCAGAAAAGGAAATTCCGGAAAATCTCGTATTGTAACAGAAACGCCAGAAAAAAAAGAAATAAAAAATATCAATCTTAGAAAATCAAAATCAATACCAGCTATATCATGCCCTTCTCACCGAGTAAAGATGAGGTAGAACCGTCCTCATCTGCTGAGGAACACAAAACTGACTTTTATGAGGATCAAATGGTCTTCAAAGTTGGATCCTGAGTTGTAATCGAATACACAGCTTTACTGACAGGGGGCTTAAAATCTAAGATATACTTTGTTGGAAAAGTAGACAATATAGTGACAGAACGTAACTGTTGATTGTCTCTAAAGTCAAAAAGGCAAGTAATAAAAAAAAACTATATTTCTGTTTTTTTACCAGAAATACATCATCTTCCCGGGGTGTATAACATCCCATAGATACAAACAATAGATTCTCTATACGTGTTAGTGTTTCCTTCAGTCACCGATAGATGGCGTTATGCGTTGGCTTTTCGGCTTCGTCATTGATTTAATATCGCGAAATAATGTTACCACACGACGGAACAATGCAATAATTTAAAAATAGATTTTATTAAGTTTTTAATATTTCATTTGTATAAAGTTAATCTTAATTTTAAATTGAGTGTTAGGTGTAAAAATAATATAATAATGTAACACGTATCGCTATTACCTATCGGCAACTTCGGGAAGTTCATATGCAAGTATAGAATCATCTGGGCGTTATGCATTCCGGGGGAGATGATGTATTTCTGGATTTACTGAATAAACCCACGGTGCTACCTTACCGGAATAATTCAAAATATCAGCGACAATAGCAAAATGAGCATTTTTAACTGTAATTTAAGATCTAAAAAGTTGGGCAATTTTAAATTAAAGTTTAGCGAACTTATACTTATGTTGCAAATTTGTCATAGAGGTCAGTTTCCTTTTTTTTCAACATATGCTGATGTTTAATTACACTATGACTTGTACGAAACCTGTGAGTTACTATCATTTCTTGCCTGGGCAACTGGTAATTAAGACAGGCAGCAATAAGATAGTCAGCAATAAGCATGCAGATGGGAACGAAGCGTATTGCCATGTTTTACGTCCAGGTATTACTTAATAGTGTAGTTCTAAAATGATTAACAAAATGGCGCTTGTGTTGACAAGGAAATTTCTTTTCAACTTACAGTAGTATGCACAAACCAAATAAAAGAAATGCAGCATTTTACAATGACAGAACTCATCAACTACAAGTAACTAAATAATTTTAGGATTTTATTTAATAAAAGAAGGTATTTTACCACCACTGCTTCGAGTACGATAATGACGACTCCTAATCTCGCTGGAACTAAAATGGCGCACTAATGGAAAAGCAGAAATGGAGCGGCCATCTATCAGCGCTAGAAGAAACAACAAAAAGGAATATTTCGTGCATTAAGCAAATAAATCATGTAACAAAATATTTTCAGACTCCCTGCACTTTCTGTTATACCGGATATACTGAGACACCCTGTATCTATCATATTTTAATTTTAATAGTAAAAATTCAAAATAAAATATACAGGGCAAAACGAAAAATACTTATTTGTATAGGTATGTATCATAATGCCAAAGCTTACGTTTTAAGGGTAACTTCTAAAAAATTGTTTATGAGAAAAAGGATAATGGCAAAAACATGTAATTTTAAGTAAAATCGAAAAATAAAAACGAGTTTCTTAAATTACTTATTAAAATTTTATGTAAAAGACTTTATTTAAAATCGTAAAGTTTTTAATTGCCCACTTTAAATAAAGCACTGATTGAATACAATTTAATTATTGAATTTAATCTAAGAACGTACCATTTTTACTTTAACGGTTTAAATTTTTTATTCAAATGTACCTACTACAACTTGAATTAGAAATGAGACCTTTGAAGTTGAAATTGAAAGTAGCAATTTTCAAAGAAAATCAATACGGTTTAGAATTGGCATTAAATTGCACACTTCGATTTTTTTCTTCGTAGTCGAAAAATGCGTTACATTTTTTAATGGATTCTTTTAAGAAATAATTAAATCTTTTTTTTAACAAGAAGAGAACTTAAAGATACACACAGAATCACTTAAATTTAATGTTGATAAGAATAAAATGAAAATATAATGAGACGTTATTGAAATACTGAAAATGTATCAAAAGAATTTCATAAAATATATATTTAAGTAATTGAAAGAGAATATTTAAAAAACTGTAAAATAATTGATATCAATTTTACAAGTTGTTAAAGTGGATAATTTCTTAAAAAATTCTGGTGAAAGTACATCTTTAAATTGACATAATTAAAATTTAAGTTCTAACATTAAAAACGCACTAGAAATTATTTTCTTTCAGTTTTATTTTGTGACATTTTTCATTCATTTATTAGAACGTAAGAGACTTGAGCATAGGTAAGTAATCAGTAAATTTTGTTTTAAGTTATTTAAACAAATGTTAGATACGTTGTTTTTAATTTACTTTAATAAATAATAAATATTAAACCAATGAACGCGTGCTGTATAAATATAAAAGGGGACGAAAATAAAAAAAGTTTCCGAGGAATATTAGAAATTGAACTATAAATTTTCATCTCGATAACGTGGAGAATCTGTGAGTAATCAATCAATATTTTAGAGTACATCAACTTAATGCAGTGCTCTAGGGTATCTTACATAACTTATATCTATTGATTAACAAACTTGACAGATGATATCAAAATTGTATTACTCTGGGCAAAGAAACTTCACGAAATATCGTTTCTATATCTAAACCCTGAGTAGTGAAAACGTGCTCAAGTTATCTAATAATAAAACCTAAAATTTCATTTATCAATGTTTATGGGTTGATAAATTTATATAATATAAATTTTTGTTTATTTTTTTATTTCAATGGAATTTTTCAAAATTGTAAATAAATGTAAACACTAAGGTTACTAGAAGGGATTCAACGTCTCACCCAAATATGCTCTTTCGAAAAGAAACAGAAGCTACTGAGCGTTAATTCAGAGCAGTCGAACTTGAAAATTATTGTATATAGTTTATGTTGCCAATTGGCAAATTGTACAGGGTGTGTTAGACGAATAATGAGAACCAAAAAACCGATTCAGCTGAAAACTTGTAACTTTATACAAATGGGCATCGTCTACTTACTGAAAGTATTTTCATGGCGGTGTCACTTCTTATTCTTTGCAGCAATTTTTCTCATGTCCAAATTGACGTGAACCATATGATGAACGAGTTCGTATGAAATATTCAGTGCTTCAGATATCCGTTTTAGCCCAATTCAACGGTCTGATAAAATCATGTCATGAACTGCATCGATATTTTCGGAGACTGACACTGAAACTGGCCTTCCCGATCGGTCATCATCTTCAATGAAAAATTTACCTCTTTTGAAGTTTGCATTCCAATTTTTCTTCGTAAATCTGCTTACCTCTTAACCCTTTTAAATACAGGTACTTGATGATGACTCGATACTCCAATTTTTCGATTTTCACAATTTCGGTAGACATCTTTTTTCATTTAATTTATTGCGTGACTCTGGTTTACTTTTTTGACGTCAAACTTTACACTGACACTTCTAATAAGTTATTGTTCGTTGCTATAGTAACGCAATATTTTGTTTATGCAAGGAACTGGTCTAAGCTAACTAGATATCAATACATCCTCGTAGATACCAACTGTGTTATTTTAAATAGAATGCCCCAATTTTTATTTTATTTACGGTTTCGAGTAAAATTTTACACGTTCCAGGTTTGGCGTACCTATTTTATACAATTATTAAAAAAAAAATAATTTCAGGTCTTAGCAACGAAAATTTGTATATACGAAAAATTATTATTTATGAAACATAAAAAACAGATAAGCGAAACTTGTACATCGGTTATACATAGTATCTAAATATGTTTTGAGTATTAAACATTTTTAAAATTTATTTCTAGGGAAGGTCCATGAGTATGCTATCGTCGAGACACATCCTGTACAGTTTATATTAACCCGTAGCTGGTGAGCCGGGGTTTGTCAAACCCATTAAAACTTCAAAGGTTTGCCACGTTGTTAGGAGTAGTGGGAGATCGGTCACCGCTCACTACATACGTAACTTTTTATTTTTAGGTTTGAATTATGGCCTCTACGTCTTCTGCTCATAAAATGAAAGTAGATGACCCTCTTTTTGAGGAGTAGGCTACAAATGTTTATAACGAATTGGAGAGTGATTATAATGGCGACAAAGGGGACGTTGTTGACCCAAACTTTCATAGTGATCATGAAAGTGTGTCAGAGGAAGAGCTATCTCAATCCGACCCAGAAAAGTTATCTGCGGATTATGAAGATACACCATCTAAAATTAAATAAAGAAAAATAAGTGCCAAAACATTTTACGGAAAAAATAAATTTAAGTAATCTGAAGAACCTCCAAACCCCAATGTTCGCACAAGGCAACATAATATAATTACACATCTTCCAGGCATCATTGGCCCTGCAAAACAAAGTATTGTACTCAGCTTTCTTCTTGGGAACTTTTATTTACTGAAGAAATATTGAACGAACTCATTCTAGGAACAAACGAGAAATTATTACAGGTGAGGCAGATGCTTTCTACCCCTGATCGATACGACTACAGAGATATCGACATTGTCGAATTTAGAGCATTTCTGGGAATCTTGATATATTCTTCAGTTTTCAAGTCGAACATAAAGATGTTGGAGCACTGTTTGCGACAGATGGCACCGGACGCGACATCTTTTGCTGCACGATTTCTTTCAAACGAGTACTGGTTATTCTCGCTTGCCTTTGCTTTGACAATGCTGTGGACAGGGACAAGAGAAATAAGACTAATGCCACCGCTGCAATATCTTGGGTGTTTCATACTTTTGCAAAAAATTGTCAAAAATGTTACTCTATTGGTGAATATGCTTGAATAGATGAAATACTTGTTGGATTTCGAGGGCGTTGCAAATTTCGGATATACATACCGAACAAGCCCGGCAAATACGGTATAAAATCATGTTATTGAATGATGCAAAGACTCACTAATTTTTGAACGCCTACATTTATTCTGGCAAGGACAGCGATGGAAATACTCTTTCTGATGATGAAAAAAGATTGACAAAATCTACTCAACCTGTTATACGCCTATACCGAAATATAACGGCCGACAACTGGTCAACAACCGCTCGCACTGACGCTAAAGAAAATGAGACTGACATATGTTGGTACGTTAAGAAAAAACAGAGGAGAAGTACCACCGAAATTACTTCCTGCTAAAAGAAAAGAAGAGAAGTCGGTACTTAATGGTTTCATTAATGATCTTGCATTAGTATCTTTCGTACCAAAGTAAAATAAAGTTGTTCTTGCAATTTTCTCCATACACCACGATAATCGTACTGATCCAGAAACTGGAAAACCGGAAGTAATCGTATTTTATAATGGGACGAAAGGTGGCGTGGATGCTTTAGACGAAAAGTCGGCGGCGGCTAAATATAGCACGTATCCTCAAAAAACCCATTGGTACCAGACACCAACAACCTCTGGAAAAACAAGTTAGGTGAGGTAAATGCCCAAGAGGTAAAGATAAGAAGACAAGATTCACTTGCGCTGACTGCAACATTCCTATTTGCGGTAGCTGCATTGTGTGTCGTTGTGTGGATTGTGCCGAATAAGGTCTTGATAAATGATTAAACTTACTACAATATTTTTTTGACATATACTTTTTTCGAGACCTCTTTAGGTATTAGAATGTATTAGTTTCCTTTTGCGATATATTTACTAGCTTGAATAAAAGATTTGTATTCCTACTGTATAACTTTGCAATGTTTAATGTAACTGATGTAACCTAAAGACAAAATAAATTATTCAGTATTTTTTACTTATTGTTTATTGTATATATTGTCATTTAATACAAAAAGCTATTAAAAAACTTTTTTCATAGTTATGTCTTTCTCAAAAACGGCATTTTTTAATGGGGTTTATTAAACCCCACTTCACCAATTACGCCTCAAAAAAGTGACCTCACCAGCTACGGGTTAAATAACACTGCACAAAAAAAAGTGAGTGATGCAAATAGACCTTTAATAAAGTTATTATTTGCAAATTAAAAGTGCATTTTTGGGCCCACACGAGCGGGATTTACTTTACTACATGTACAAGAAATAACTTATGCAACAAAACACAAACGTACCGCTGGGTAAGCCCATTTTTTCTTCCTTTCCTGTTCAGTATCCTAAACCTGCAGATTGTCTACATAATTTATATTTCAACCGGATTTAATTGTTGTTGGAGTGTAAAAGGGGACGTACAAAATTTATAAACTGCCGCGGGTTAGCTTCGAGTGGAAAATAATGCCCAGGATTCGACTTAATGTTTCTATTAAAAACATTTACAAGTTGCAATTGGAAAAGCGGCGTTGAGGAAGCCACAGCCAACGCTTCTACGGTGACGGGTTACTAGGCTCGTTCACCCGCTGGTTTTACGCATGCCTTGGGGCCCGGTGGATTTTTGTGTTGAATTCTCGGGTAGTCGGTTCGGAGTGTTTTTGCGGCCTGTAGTGGATTACTGAAACAGTTAAGTTAGATTAAGTGTCGGTGGCGGTCCCTCACAACCACTATGAATATTATAGGTTAGAACTTCTTCTGACGGTGTTTGCTTGTTGAAGGATACACAACAGAGGTTACAATTACGGCTTTATGAACAACGGAAGTCCGTCTTAAGGGGAACCGGATAACCGATGGCCATCCACTCATGGTAATGCCTGGAATGCAAGCAGTTGACTTACGAAAAGTTCTACCTTCTGTCTCGGCGGTGGTTTTGTGGCGGTTGTACTTTACAGGAAATAGATTCTACCGGCACGCCCACTACTAGTTGCTACCGAAATAATCAGCCACATTATAGGGGTTCGGTGATACGAAGCTGCTAGTTATAAATAGAATAGATTTAGAATAGAGCAAGTGCTACTGAATGAATTAGCCACACTGCATAGGGTTTGGCGGTAAGTAGGTGCTGGTTATGCGGATTAATATCAGCATTTAAAGTGGTCTTTGAAGAAGCGGTTAATAACAATAACTGGACCTATGGTTGGACGAAACGAATTGAATCACTGTATCTTCCCAATAGTTCCGTTATAGAAATAAGAAGATTTAGTATAGCGGGTAGTTTAGAATAGTTGTAGTCGGTTTATTCGGATCGGTTTCGGGTTAGGGTCGGAAGAGGATCATTGAACAACCCAATAATAAAAGTTGCCTTCTTGAGATTGCGCTCGCTTTTATAAAGAAGACGTTATCGCCAGCGGAAGAGTGGGCAATGGTTGGACGGGGGTAATGTTAAGTGCGGTGGTACGCACGACGTCTCTATTGACAATGTAAATTTTATGCCGTGAGATAATTGTTATCTCGGCGGCAAATTTGTTTTACATAATTGTCTGTTTCTTACAATAGAACTAAGCGATCTAATAAAAATGCGTGGCCTAACAAAGGCTTCTATAAGTTTTCAAATTATTTAAATCGTCTAATTGCTGAAGGTAATGTTAATATTGTCTAATTACAAATTAGACTGCATGACGCTGAAAAATTAGAGGATAGGTACATTTGAAAAATATCAAAACAAAATTCAATTAAAGGATGATGAAAATGATTACGATAAACAAATATTTAACTTTGAAGAAAGTTATTATAGTGCAAACGGAAATGTAAGACGTATTTCGGAAGATTTAAATTCTTTACAAATAGCATCTAACGTAAATTTGCCGATTAATTCACCTCGTACTGACATTTCTATAAGCGCAAACAGTTTCTCTAAAATTAAATTGCCTACTATAAATCTTTCTGAATTTGACGGACAATATGAATCTTGGACAAAATTTATAGAATCATTTCAATCTTTAATACATAATATAAATAAAAGGGAAGGGTTTGGAAACTATTCAATCTCTACCCGTTTCTAATAAAAATTATAAAATAGCCTTTGATCTTTTGTATGAAAGGTTTGAAAACAAAAGATTAACTATATTTACACATGTTAATTCAATATTAAATGCCCCTTCTTTAAGTAACAAAAATGGTACCGCACCAAGGAAATTATTAGATTCGTACTTAAACGATATTCGCGCTTTAAAGGTGTTAGATCAACTAGTTGAATACTGAAGCACAATTTTGATTTGCATTTTAGTTAGTAAATTAAATCCAATCACTAGGAAACAATTTGATTCCTAATGTTTCACAATTAGAATCCATTCTAAAAAAAAGATTCATTATTTGCCGAAAATCATATTTTTTCGCCATCTATTAAAAAAGAAGCAAAAGAATATGTTGTGTAATTGCTTAAGTCCAATTTAATTAAGTTGGTAAAATAAATGAAGTTTGGAATAGATCCAAGACGCCATTTTTGGGTTGGGAATGTTTGTATTTCCCTTTAGTTTACATATATTTCACGTTCAACAAGGGTTTGTCCGTA
Organism: Abscondita cerata; assembly: GCA_030710515.1. Taxonomy (NCBI): domain Eukaryota; kingdom Metazoa; phylum Arthropoda; class Insecta; order Coleoptera; family Lampyridae; genus Abscondita; species Abscondita cerata. The sequence goes on from JALBCR010000353.1 coordinate 175,818, forward strand.
AATTTATGTGTATATTGTTAATCAATATAATTGTTTTAGGCTGAAAAAGGTAAGTTAATCAATAGAAAGAAATGTGCATAACGTTTATTGTAATATATTCTTTATTTATTGTATAATTTCGAGCAATAACCTGATACGGTTTTATTTTATTCACCGAATAAACGTGTGTCGTGAGCAATATGTCATCACGGAATATAAAACGAGGAAACGATTAATACGTTACGACGAAAGTCATATTTGGCGCGCATTCTGCGAATTTTCGATTGGTTGAAAATAATTATCGATTTTTACTTCCAGAAACAAAACCCCACATTTTGTAACTACTTCATTTTTGCTGGAAACTGGTAGAGTTAGAAGATCGTTAAGTAAAACTACCCGAATAAATTGAAATGCGTTAACAGATTTCCAGTAACAGTTGGTTAAGTTTTATTCGTCTAAATCTACCGTAAGTACATGTTCTTTTCTCGTTATCTTTTTCCTGGACTTGTGTCAAGTGGCCGATTGAAACATTCCCTTTTCTACAAAGTACCGCACCACCAGTAGCTGCGTCAGACAGCTGGAGGTAATCTGTGACTACTACGTCTACCAATCGAAGGAATGCCTTCTGGGTTTGCGGGAGGTACTTACCCCGATACATTTGGTGTATGTACACTGAGTGTTCCTATCAGTTAGCATTCAATTTGAACATTAACAATACGGTTTGTGTTTGTGGAGCTTACCTGTATATCCGGTGCGTTATTTGTATAGTTTGTTTATTATTGGGCGAGACTACTGTTTAAGGACACGTGACGACATCCGACAGTTTTTCTCCTTCTTACTCTCTTGCAACTATAGCAATTTTGAACTGTCTGTCTTGCTTTTATGGTTATTTATTGTTGTCAATTTGTTCGATCTAGTGTATCTCGTATTAGAATTAAGTAAAACATTTTGATCTCCTGTTGGTCGATTTTATTTGTCTCTCTTATCCAGCAGGTGGCGCTTTGTTAGCACCGGGAAGCTGTTGTTCTACTTAAACAATTTATTTCTCCAAACCTACTACGTTACACCGATCCATACTTTTTTCATCTATTGTCTCCGTATATTTGTAAACCAAAACCGTTACAAACCGTTAACACGGAGATAAGTAATTTTCCTGATACCTCGATGATTGATGTTATGGAGATATGTCATTTGCTGGTTTTTTTTTACTTTACACAAGTATTTTTGGTTATAGTCAATGAAATAATGTTATCACGAACGTTAAAAATGGTAAGCGTGGTTAAAAAAAATAAAATTGATAGGACGTTGTCAATGCACTAGATTCCTCTCATTGTACAGGTATTTTCCTATTATTCTGATAATTTTATATAATGTGAAAAACCAAAATTACAGACCTGTTTCTCTTTCAGAAAATGTCTCGGTGGTACACTCATGAAATTTAAAACTTGGACACCACAATTTCTGTAAACAAATATTTGTACATTGTGAAGCGGGCTTAAGGGTATTATTTACAATTCTAACAGCAGGTAGTCTCAGCAAGGGTTATCTTATAGAAGGACTGTAGAATGAATCATTACACTAAGCACGTTTTAGAAAATAGGTAATTTACGTTGCTTACTTAATTTTTTTTTAAAGAATATATTTGAAGGTATCGCTAATTAAACACCATAGCTCGATTAATTATCGAATCAAAATTTTGTTTAGGAAATGTTTACAAAATAAAATTAGAAATAATTTTGATTTAAAAAACGTCTACAAGCAATAACTTTTAAATTAAATCAAAAACTAAACATGGTTATTTGGGTTGACTGATTATTACTTATTTTTAAATAAATCTAACCTACTAATTATTGTAAGTTATTAAAAAAAATCATTAAACTCTCTATTCATAATATTTAGTCCTTACAAAATGTATATTTTATGACGTTTCATTTTTTTCTGTAGTTAATATAAAAAGTGAAAATAAAAACTAAGGCAATTCTTATTGTCAACGTATATATTTAGTTTTTGACAAGAATTTATTACATAATTATAATTAAGATACCAAGTTATAGTTTAAAATTAAATGAAAACTTTTTTTTTAAATAAAGGTATTACTAAATATAAGAAATCAATAATGGGTGTGACCTCCATTATTATTGATACATTCTTGGAGGCGTCTGCTCATTGACGCTATCAAGGTATCAATATAATTAATATTAATCGTTTCCCATGCGGTATCAATGGCTGCAATTAGTGCATTACGGTTTACTGGTATAAAATTTGGCCCTTGTTGTCTTCGGATAACAGCAAGTATTCGAGCCCAAACATTTTCGATAATGTTAAAATCTGGGCTTTTTGCTGGCCAGGGTAACAGCTCCAAGTTATTTGCTTGTATCCAGTTGCGCACAACCTGCGAAGTATAGGGTCATCATATCCCGATAGTTAATTATCGAATGTTCCAAGAAAATATGTGTAAATAGTAAATGGAATCTACTAACGTAACGTTAAGTCGTTAATTATAGTTACATAACTCTCCTTTCATAAGATATAGTTCATATTAATATGCTTATTGTAAAGCTTCGTACACACCTGAACAACAAACCGAGGAACAAACAGAACAACGAACCGAACGGCAATCGGAACATTAATTTGGACGGTGCTACGTACGAATTTTAGAACAGATTCGCAAGTCCTGATTGTTCCACGAACGGTTTGCGGCGTTCCCGCAATTGTCGGTTTTTCTCCGACATCAAAGAAAATGCGCGCGAATGCGTTTGCAGGTTTGGACGAATCTAAACAAAACGGCGAACAAACTTATGCGGGAGAATTAAATTATTTATTTTTGTCCTCCCTTTTGTGGGTTTGTTGTGTTTTAGGTAATATTATGGAGTTGACAGAAGAAAAATGTTTTAAATTAATCAGTGTTTAAGAATGCAAGAAAAAAATGATGTCCCTATTAGCATCATTTGGGCGGGAAATTACCTAAATAAAAAAAAAAGCGAAGTAAATTATAATTTTTACTCTTCTTTGTGCGTAAAAATTTGGTTGGCACTATCTTCTTGTTTTCCGCAATTTTCTCTTCTCAATAATAAATATATATGAACTGAAAACTACTGAAAATAATTATGGGAACAGCACAAACGTTCCGTTTGTTGTTCGGATTGTGGAAATCATAAAAGATCGTTTGTCGTTCTGTTTGACTTTCGGTTCGTTGTTATGTTTGTTGCTCGGTTTGTTGTTCAGGTGTGTACGAAGCTTTACAACTTAAGCAACAATTTTTGGCGAATAAAGATTAGTTTGTGATGTAATATTAGAAACACAAATTTATATCATATCAAATTTATGACAACTTAAAACCAAGAACGTGTATGTTATTGCTAAGAAATTATTAAGGAAAAAGCGCAATTGCAGTGTAAATATTTATAATTAGATATTTTCGAAAGTTTAGTTTTTGGTTTAATTTAAAAGTTATTGCTTGTAGACGTTCTTTAAATCAAAATTATTTCTAATTTTATTTTGTAAACCCATCCTAAACAAAATTTTGATTCGATAATTAATCGAGCTATGTTGTTTAATTAGCGATACCTTCAAATATATTCTTTGAAGAAAAAAATTAAGTAACCCCTGCTGAGACTACCTGCTGTTAGAATTGTAAATGATACCCTTAAGCCCGTTTCACAATGTGCAAACTTTTGTTTACAGAAATTGTGGTGTCCAAGTTTTAAATTTCATGAGTGTACATGAAGACTGCAATGGAACAGAGACAATTAATACAACACTGAATAATAGTGTGCAAATTAATAACATTGACACTGAAAAAGAAGAATCCGTTGCTGAAGAAGCCACGTAGAAAGCGTAAGCAACTAAAATGTAAAAAGGACTCTAAGAGATGGAAAAGAAATAAGAATCGCCAAATGAGAAAATCAGGACAGAATAGTGTGGGAAGAAAAAAATTGGTGAAACCTGGAAATATGACATAAAAAAAGGTGAAAGAGAACTAAAACCACCATGCATGTACAAATTAAGTGAGAATAAAAACTGCAAGTTAAAATGTCGATTTATCATGAAAGATGATCAACGGTCAATATTTGATACATTTTGGAAGCTGACATAGAAAGAAAAGAAAATGTTTGTACGCACGCTCACCAACGTGAAACCTACATGTAGAAAAAGAGGTACTAAAGTAGTTTCTAGAAGGTCAACATCTACAGAGTTTTTTTTTTTAAATAATGGAAGTCAAATTCAAGTGTGTTAAAAAATGTTTTTACAAACATTAAATTTTGGTGAATAAATGGGTGCGTTCGTGTGATACTAAAAGAGTTCTAGAGAAGGTTGAACATTGCAAGAACGTTGAAATAGAAAATGTAAAAACATTTCTTGAAATTCTACCTAAGCTTGAATCACACTATTGCCGTGCTAGTTCAACAAAATTATATTAAGAACTGATATGAGAATCTAAATCACAGTTGTTTAAAGAGTATCAGAACGGATTTTGCCAAATAAGTAACGTTAATCCAGTCTCTCGTGCCACAAAGACATTTGACAAAATGAATTTGCCATTTTATAGACTCAAAAAAGACATATGCGTTATTTGTGTTGTATTTTAAACTCACAATTTATCTGAGATTGAATATAACTATCACAACACTTTAAAAGAAAAAGCGCAATCAGAAAATGCAGCAGATTAGTTGTGTAGTAACGAGGTCTTCACAATGGGTTTACAGTCAGTTCTGCTCTGTCCTAAATCTGAGGGTACTTTAAATGCTAACGAATTTGCATCAATCATAGTTTGTTTTATTTCCAATTTTCTAATTTGCTACCGGTCTCAAAACAATGTCGACTACAACCTATACAGCGATGGATGCAACTATTAGAACGGCAATGCAGTATTGTTCAATGCATTGTTTAATTTAGCAATTCAAATAGGTGTTACTATTACTCAAAAACACTTGTTCACAGGACATACACAAATGAAAGCTGGTGGGATGCATTGAACAATTGAACGCAAAATAAGAATAAGAAAAATAAAATTGCCTTAAAATATTCGATCCATTAGGCGATGGTTTAGAAAACGTCTGGAAGGTAGAAGATATAACCGAAAATTAAATTCCTACTGAAGAAGTATTAAATTGTGAAAGTAATTTTGTTACTAATACTCAAAGAGACGCCCATGGAAGACTCATTGTAAAATATCCAACTAATTTCCAATTCTTTTTAAGACCAAATTTTGATCCATTTTTGCACTCGAGCGAAAGAAAAAGTACATATCATAAGTTACAAGAAAAGAGATCGGAGGAACTGCACATTCGTTTCACAAAACGTTGCCTGAAAAAGCGACTTAGTGCTAGACGTCCTGCTTAAGCGGACGGTTTTGTAACGACGTCAGTATACGTTGTAAAGCGTTGAAGGCTTTTCTGGGACGGCTATCTAACCAGGTATATAGTGTTCAGGATTACGACAGTAAGTATAGTATGAAAGAAAGCATTAAAACAACTGCCAAACGCAATTTGGTTGATGTTAGATAGAGTTAGTTAGATGAAGGGTTACGTTTTTAGTTTCTGAACGCGGTAAATTTAATTACTGTATTCAGAACGACCGTTGACGTAACAGAAGAAGAAGACTGAACTTTTGTCCGCAACAAATTAAATTGCGGGAGATTACTTGTGCCTAATAAGATAAAGTTATAGCAAGTTAAACAAATGTCGGTTTCAGATCAAGTTCAGGTGGTGGTCAATAGTATTTAGGCAGGATATCAAGTAAAAAATCAGGTTCAGGCGGTTGGTCGGGTTTATTTCAACAAGTCTAAACAATTCTGGATTTGAAGTAAAACGCAGAAAAAACTCTAAGTGACTACAGAAAATAACCGAATCTATACCAATTCTTATCTGCAATTTTAGCAGGGATTAAAAGCGGAAATAAGGCAGAGATGGGTGACGTCAAGATAATTTTCTTATCATAAAAACGTCACCAAACCTATGATCATTACAGGTACTCTAGTCCTTCTAAAAAAAACACACCACTTCAGCTTTGGCCAATGGGAAGAGTGATACAGTGTCACCCGGGTGCTAATAGAATAATTTGAGTGGTTTCCCTAAAGAAAAAAAATAGAACTACTACACGAAGAGTCAAAAATATTTGCCCTTTACCTATTGAGAACGAGTTATCACCCAAAAATGCTCCTTTGAAAAGTAACAGAAACTACTGACCGTTAATTCAGAGCTGTCGAACTTATTATTGTATATATTTTATGTTGCCAATTGGTAAATTGTATAGCTTATATATCAAATAACACTGTACAAAAAACTGAATTGTGAGTGATACAAATAGACCTTTAATAAAGTTATTATTTGCCAATTAAGGTAAATCAACAGTCCATTATTAATTCAAACCAATTACAAAAGCCGGAATTTTTACATACAACATTTTAGTTTAAATAATAATTGATTGTTATGAGAACTGTGTACGTACTTTAAGCGCAAACAAAATTTTGACGATAATTGTTTATTTTACTTCAACAAATATAGAAAAACGCTTAAAGCAAGTGTTGTCGTTAAACACAATTTTATGTTTTGCTTTAATTTTCCAATTATAAACATTTGTTCTCATTATTATTATTTGATACTTTAATTGTTGATTTAATTCGTCAAAGTACTACCAAATGTATTTTTTAAAAAAGCTTGAATTAATATTTAATGTGCAGGATGGATTGTTGAAATTCTTGTAAAGAAGCAGGAAGCTGCAACAAACATCAATAAAAGATTAGATAATTCAAGACTACTGCGAAAACAGTTTTCCCATCTTGTAGATTACATTTTCTATTGCATAATTCATACAATCGTCTCTCTGCTCATTCAGCCACGTTACAAGTATTGAGTTAATAGAAATCGTGCTAATCATAGTTTACAATCCTTATATGTTTGTGGTTATTAAAAAACATGCATGAAGTTTATAATTACAATTTTTTGTTTTTGGTAAAAGCACTAAAATTGAATATTGTGTTGTAAAATATACATAAAATTTATGACGTATTGGCTTTACCTACACTTCAATTTTTCATTAATTCTTAAATCTTCCCGATAATTTCAGAACTACTATTATTCATGTTAAATTTATTGTGTAAATTGCAATGTGTTGTAAATTGGAGAAATGAAATTAAATAAATAAATGAAATTATCGACATCAAAAACAATAAAAGTTGTAGAGCTGCTCGATCCCAATATATTCGTACCAAAAATTTGTTGTTGGCCAACCACACTAGTAACATTTAGTTACAATTATGTATATACATACATTTTAAATTATTAATGTAGAATTTAAATTAAGTAACATAAACAATTATTTAAAATTAATTTTTAAAGAAAACCAAAAATATTAATTAACATTTAATGTATGAATTGATAATCAGTCTTGTGATGTATCAAATAAAAGTTATATAACGTTTACGGTATCAAAATGTTACATTGGTAACTATTCGATAACGTAAATGTTATATAACTTTTAGATGAAACAACACATCCCTGAATATGTTAATAGAAAATAACGATACGTTATTTTGGCCACTCGGTGTTCAGGTTGATGTAATGATGAATCACAAAATATTTAAAAAAAATAACTAAATTCCATAATCTATGGAAACGGTAAATTAAAAAAATTTTAAATTTAAATATTTTTCCAATATGTAAGTTGAAAACGTTACAACCGATATATTATACAAGGTCTCGATGTCGAGTACGTTGGGCAAGCAGTTAAGGGGTGTTGAGTCGATTCGTATAGAACCGTCTACTACGAGATTTTGGGTGCTGCCAAAATTGTGTAGAAGTTGGCCATCCCGGTATTGTCTTCTACTGTGTCAGTCTGGATGTTTCTCTCAAATTTTGGGTGTACGGCTGTCAAAAATGGCGTCTTGGTCGGCTTCTAAAACGTCTTTGGTGGGCAGGTTGTAAGCGGAGCAAAAAACGATGTCTCTGTTGTCCGCCGTGTTAACCATTATTTGGGTGGTTTTTAAATTTTATATTTGTAGAATGCGGTGGTGAGACATTGAGCGGTTGATAAAGATACTGTTTCACCGCTTCTGCTTGTTGTTGTGTTGGTGTTGTACGTACTTTTGAACTTTGGTGATGTCGCAATTTTGAAGATGACTTTCAGAAATTAGCACTACGTACTGTAATTTTTAAGACTTTTACATTAACACCGTTTGAGTTCCACATAGCGATGTGGAGTGAGTTCGGTTTCCGTTGATGGTGTACTGTTACTAAATGGTGGTTTGGGAACGCAGTTAGCGGAGAATTTCTGCCATTTAACAAGCTTTCTCAAAGATATCGCGAGTAAGCCAAGCCTGGCAGGGATTGAGGACGACGACATTGGTGTTAGTGGTCTGGGCGAAGGACACTGTTCCACTCTTCTGGCTAGAAGGTGAATCATTTTTTATGTGGAAGTGAACAATTACATTGCTTTCTCGGGTGCGCCGGGCAACTATTATAGTTGGGACTGTTGAGGTGGCAGTTGCAGCACTTTGTTTTTTGCCTAATCTTTTCGGGAGGTCAGTGATCTTTGATCAAGAAAACAGAAAACTTGCCAAACTTGGGCAGGTCCCCGGTCCCGATTTTGATCTACAATACTGTTTACAAAATCCTCATTAATGGCGGCTGCGACAGCGGCGAGGTTTTTCCAATCCCATTTTTTGAGGGTGGCAATGGCCATTTTCGCGAGTAATATTAGGAGTAAAAAATCGTTTTAAGTTGATTGCAACATAATGTATTCAATTTAAAAACCATCGCAAGTAATGATTGCTTTCAAAAAGACAAAATATCAAAATACTTCTGGAGCTCAGAAAGGTATATTTCTTCACATTTTTTGGAAGCAAATGACTGTACGTATGCACTAAAGCAACTTAGTCGACAGTTGCTTTAGTGCAGATGATTACTTTTTGGACGTGCTACTAAAAACCAGACCCTATATTAAATTAGAACTCCAGTTGTATAGGCATTCATTCTTCGGTACAAATACGCTGCATGATGAATTTTCAAGATGTCTTGCTCCAGTTAAAGTTTTTGCGCAGAGATTTGCCTCATACCAAATTGGAATGACTTTTTTTTAACGCCTCCACGCAGCTTAAAGTTACATCAGTTGGTAATGGAAAATAGTAAACTTAATCCAACTTCACCCATTGATTTCAACAGCGGGTCCTTTAAATGTTGTGGGCGGAGTCTGTCAACTTCTCTTAAAGATCCATTTGGGAAGTTTAGAATACAAGGCATCACATCGGAAAAGTCAACTTTTAGAACATTTGCAATAGATTGGAGTTTAAGATGCCAAAGCAAGCTTTACCTTTAATTCCATAAGCGTGGTATGATCTGCCGGTACTAAAAGACAGAAGCCGACCGACACCATAATAGTCCCCGTCTGCTATTTTAAGTTCTATTATAATGCAAATGTTGGCATTACTTTACTCTCTTTTCAAAATGGCAGTAAACAGAGACTAGTAAAACTCGAAATATTTTTGTTTACTTCCGAAGTGCGAGAGTTTCGTTTTGGTTCAGAAACTCGAACTACCTACCAAATATACAAAATAGAATAAGTTAGTCCAGGATATAACATCATTGTCCTTAATAGCATCATTAGTCACGACAATTTACTAGATGCTAACATTCTAGCGTTTAGGTACCTGTTACAGGGGTCAAAATATTTGCGAGCAACTCCTCGCCATTTTTTTGGTACACACTACCACTTGCTATAAACTCTTAAAGCTCAATTAATTAAGCAGGAATTTTACAATAAATTTTTTCATATAGTTTTTGCAAAGAACACAGGTAGAATGAACGGGATTGAATTTCACTGTTTATCAAAAAAGTAAACAGCATATTCAACAGTCGGAATCAGAAATGTAATTTTGGCATCAGTCGTATAGGCAACCTTCCATTCGTTGGTGCAAATACGCTGCATGATGAATTTTCAAGATGTCTTGCTTCAATTAAAATTTTTGACTGGTAATCGATCTGGGGATTTTATTTCTTAATCGATAACCGATTTCCGGATTTCCGTTATTTATCTTATCTAGTAAGGGACAAACTATAACCTAATACTCGAGCACTTCTATACAAAGAAAATTACTGAAATTGTAGCAACGCTTCTTCAGGTAAAAAATTATACAGCAGGCTTTCAAGATTATAATACACACGTTGCTTTCAGGGAGGTTTTTCTTCTTGCTTTTTTTCTTCGTCTTGGTTGTTGTTCTCTTCCATTTACTGTAAATCTCCGTTTTCGTGCGGTGCTGTGTTGTTTTGGACATCATAATGGCAGCTACTTGACGAAACGACCGAGCTCTTGCGTTACCACCTGGACCGTAAGCCGTAGAAGTTCTTTGAAAGAACGAGTGAGATACAACCACATTGAGAATTGTTATCGATGTCTAATTAACTGGACTATTCTGGGGGTTGTTATTGCAAAGGTCAGAACTATATTTTATTACCTCAGGAGTGTTGCAATTCCGTAAACAAACTTTAAACGCAAGCACTTACGAACATTGCACTGTACGAGTCACGTAAAGGTGTATTATTCGGGAATACATAATTAACCCACCGTTTGTAGACTTCATTACCGGTACACGGTTGCGAGAGGATCCAATCATAATTTGTCGTCTCTGTATATTTAAAGCCACTTACATAACTCATTTGTTTTATATTTCTGTAGATTAAACACAAGCATTTGTATCACCAATTATATATTAAAATAAAATCAAGAGCGTACCTTTGCATGTGCGTTTGAACTACGCAAATTAAATAGTGGTGTACTCCATTAATTTATCTGTAATTTGTCGGATCACTTGAATTTTTGTGTGATATTACTACTGTGATCATCGTGAATTGTCTCTTATCTTAAATTTTTAAACGATAATAACTTGTTATTTGTGAGCTGCGTTTTCTGTCTTATAAACCTGAGTCATCTTGTTTACTTCTCTTTTGCGGTGTAAAATTGCTACTAACGATTAGTTCGTCGTTAGTTCTTTCTTTCAGCTATTCGAACGTAGTGCCCTTAATACTTAATACCTCTGGATCAGTTTCTTATTGGTCTAAATCCGCCCCGAGCGTACTCTACGCTGAACGGGTACACTTTCTACCTTCTGACCATAACAAGTTAATGAAAACAAAATTGTTGAAATCTGTCGATAGTCTGATATCGGCTGAATATATTACAATTTGAAAGCGTAACAATTAATTGAAGTATAAAAACTCAATCAGTTGCAAAGGAAATACAGTTATTTTTACTTACGTATCCCTTTTGAAAATTTAATTGCTGTGTTACCAAATTTTCTAGTTGTAAGGCTAACATAAAAAAAATTGAATTTAAATTATTCAATAACGTGATACATTGTTACAATTATAAGAAGCACTGAAGCTAATAAAAATAACAAAATATTTGTTTAAATATGTAAACTATTATAATATTTCATTGTCTATGTCTGAATAATGTGCGTTGCAAATAATTGATAGCAGGACTCTAATAGCATAAAGGATTATATGTAAAACTTTGAAACTTAATTGTTTACATTAATTCTAAACACAAAATAGAACACCTGATGCATGTAATTGTACATATTTTGCGTTGTTTAAAGTAAATAACTAATTTAAAGCCTGCAGCGAAAATAAGAAAAAAAATGCAAATTAAAATCGCTAGCCTATCATAACTTTGTGGTTAAATTGGGGTTTGCTGTAAGGACTAAAATTCTGTTTTCAAGATACCGAAACCTTTATAATTAAGGTCAGCGTAGTAAACTTAGCAATCTTTACATGTTACCAAAGCGAACCCTTTTGAAATACGTTTATGTATAAAATTAATACCAGAAAATAAAATCAATTCATTGTTTTTAGTAGAACCTTTAAAACGTTCGACCGTTTTGAACCCATTTCAATATTTTGTAAATTGCCAGAAGATAAGAAAAGCGTAAAAAATGGTGTAGTATATACAAAATTAAATGTGTTATACTTACACTTTTACATGACATCTACTCTAGGTCTAAAATATTCTAGAATACAATAAAACAAAAATTACAAAATTCGTGAAACCAAAGTCAAGTCAAATGTAAACAATTAAAAATTATGAACGATGGGTATTTCTCCTAATGGTATTATTAATGTTTAGTTAATCCTTATAGAGACAGAGAAATAAAACTCTTTCGCTTTTTATCTAATTCGCGACGTTTCGGAAACTTTTCATTTATTTAAATAAATAGTTGTGTTTCCTTCCTCAGGCGCTAATAACAGAAAAGGATAAAATACAGTAAAAAATTTTTTAACACAACCGTGTTACAAAAATATAAAAATTGATTAGTTTCAGGTTCAAAAGATGAAGAATAAAACTAAAAAAAAACTACTTACTTGGATAACAGTGGAAAAAGTTGTCGTAGTGTTAAAGATAATATAATTATTCGTCATTTCTTAAAAACTAGTTAATAAATAAAAAGAACAGTTCACACAATAATTACACCACAAAATAGTTTTACATAAAATTAACTAACGACAATAGTTTTTGACGGCACATTTGTAAATGTTTTATTTGTGTATAGAAGTATGATAAAAGTTGGTCAAAAATAATTGTACGTGTATATAAAAAATAAAAATAATATCAACCTTGATAAAAATTCGCGAAAAAATTTAAACAATCTTATAAATTATTGCAACCAAAGATGCTTTTAAGAATATTTGATTATTATGATATAAAGTAATTATTAATTTAGTTTCATTTTACTGATTATGTTATTGTAGCTGGTGTTTAAATTATTTGTATCAGTTTTAAAATTTATATTATTATTCAGGACATTAATGTAAATCATTTCAGAAATGAGTTTTTGTTATAATTAATTTCAGTGTCTAAGATTATCGGTTCTTCAAAATTGAAACAATGGCCAGTCTGGTTATAATGTACAGCAAGCGCAGTGGTATCAGTCTTTTTTGAGCAATCGTATTTATGGTTTTTAATTCTATTTTTTAGTTAATAATTTAGGCAATAAAAACAAAATACAGCTACAAAGTTTTATAACAGATCCACCTATTAGATAAAAATGAAATCAAATTGCAAAAACTACATTGTAGGGCCATTTTTTTTAAAAGCATTCAAAAATAACTGTGTTATACCTTCACACATCCAACATTTGTTTAAATCTACGTATATCATTCAAGCCGAAAAAACACCGTCCAATAATAAACTTATAAAATTAATTGATACGTTCCAATTCAATCTAATCAAATTGGAAATTGATATTACGTACTTAAAATTCCTAACTTAAAAAATTAAATAACTACGCAAAATCATATTAATTTAAGCAATCTACTAGATCCACGCGATTTCAAAAAATTAAAAAGTAATATAAAGTACAAAATCAAAAAAACATTTCTAAATAAAAAACCCCAACTAGAGAAAAAGTTCCAAAAATTACACGACATCCAACACTTCAATCAAAATATTAACACTGATAAATGTGTGTACAATTTAACTAACACTCCTATACCTAATTATGTAAAACAATGTCTAGCACTAAACCCAAAATTTATGTATAATTACGATCACAAAAAATTCATGTTGTTAATGTTGTAAAGGATGTGGAAGATATCTTGTCATTACACGACGAACAAAATATAGAACGTTTGAGGGGCAAAGCAGTTAACTGCATTACCAATCAAGACATCTGTTGATTATAATAGACCAGATTTTTTCATTAAAAAACTTATTTGCAATACTTTAAAATTAAGAAAAGATCATAATGACATTATTATTTGCAGATCCGACAAAGGGAATGCTACTGTATTGTTAAACAGAGAGGAATATCAAGCGAAAATTACAAAACTTTTAGAAAATGAAGAAGTATATAAAAAACTAAATTTCGACCCAACCAATTCTATTCAAAACAAAAACAACACTATCACAAAATCAAGACCAATTGTATCATGTATTGGAGGTCCGACATATAACTTATCAAAATTCTAATATTATGTCAAATCTTTCACCTATTTTTGACTTTAACATAAAAAATTCATATGAGTTAGTCGATCATATTAAAAAAGTTAATGAAAAACAGATTCCTTTAAATTTTGTACTTATTTCGTTTGATGTCACTTCCCTCTTCACCAATTTAACGGTTACTGTAATTAAAAAATATTGGGAAAAACTAAAATGTTACACTACGTTAGATATTCACGAATTTGTAACTATTATTAATTTTCTATTCGACTCTAGTTTTTTCAATATTCACTATTATCTACAAACTTTTGGTACAGCTATGGGCTCACCAGTATCACCAATTATGGTTAATTTAATTATGCATGATATATTGACGGAGTCCGTTAAATTGATAAATTACACCCCAATATTATTGTATGTGTATGTAGACGACATTATAGCATGTATACCACATGATAGTATTAACGAAACTTTAAGAATTTTGAATGATTATGACCAATACATAAAATTCACAGTAGAGTTGGAAGACTTATTAATTACTATTCTAAACATCCGTTCCATCAGAAACTTAACATTATTAATTCTATTAAAAACAAATTAACTACATTATGCAGTGAAGAATTACGAGAAAAAATTTAAAACTACTGATGACTACTTTAATAAAAAATAACTATCCGAAAAAACTTTTATACTATAATACCTCTACTAGTACTAACACTACTACAATTAATCCCGATACCACTATTATCAATACTGTTTTTCAATACAAAAAACTAATTAACATCCCTAAAGTCTGTATACTATTGGCGCGGAGTAATAAATCATAATTGCTTGAAATAATTCTTTATTTTCTTGTGAAAGCGGTACTTCTACGGTTAAGTAAAACCAATAAATTCTAATCAAAATACGATCATTGTGCCGCTCTTGCAGCATATCGACCCATCTAGGGTCTGAGAACAATAGTTTAATCTGTGTAAACACGTTGCCATCAGCCCAGGTACTGACGAAACGAGAATCATAGCCGTAGATGTGGGTATTATACCAAGATACAAAATAATGGTATATAATACGTAAGAAGTAAAATTTGTAATGTGATCTACTATACAAATAAAATAAATAACATATAAATAATATATGACATAAATATACAATAAAATAGTAATGCAGATGTAGATTTTACTATTATAATATATTTACCTACTAAAAATATGATTTTCTAAACGTATCAGGTACCTACGCCACTGCAATACGAGAGATTCGATAATTCTGACAGGTTTATTACTCCGCGCCAATAGTATACTGAGTATAAACTAAGCAATAAATTGATCATTTTAAAACAAGATAAAATAAAAATTATTCTGTATAACAACAACACAATATACAATACATGTTATTCAAAATTAAAAAACAAAACACCACCTATTGAGAAATCAAGTCTTGTATATAAGATAGATTGTAAGGGATGTAATGGGTGTGGCCAAACTAAACAAAAACTAAAAAATAGAATTAAGAACCATAAATATGATTGCTCAAGAAAAACTGATACCACTGCGCTTGCTGTACATTATAACTAGACTGGCCATTGTTTCAATTTTGAAGAACCGATAATCTTAGTCACTGAAATTAATTATAACAAAAGACTCATTTCTGAAATGATTTACATTAATGTCTACAATAATAATATAAATTTCAAAACTGATACAAATAATTTAAACATCAGCTACAATAACATAATCAGTAAAATAAAACTAAATTATTAATTACTTTATATCATAATAATCAAATATTCTTAAAGGCATCTTTGGTTGTAATAATTTATAAGATTGTTTAAATTTTTTCGCGAATTTTTAGCAAGGTTGATATTATTTTTATCTTTTACATACAGGTACAATTATTTTTGACCAACTTTTATCATACTTCTATACACAAATAAAACATTTACAAATGTGCCGTCGAAAACTATTGCCGTTAGTTAATTTTATGTAAAACTATTTTGTGGTGTAATTATTCTGTGAACTGTTCTTTTTATTTATTAACTAGTTTTTAAGAAATGACGAATAATTATATTATCATTAACACTACGACAACTTTTTTCCACTGTTATTCAAGTAAGTAGTTTTTTAGTTTTATTCTTTATCTTTTGAACCTGAAACTAAACTAATCAATTTTCATATTTTTGTAACACGGTTGTGTTAAAATATTTTTATTGTATTGTTTCCTTTCTTGTTATTAGCGCCTGAGGAAGAAAACACAACTATTTATTTAAATAAATAAAAGTTTCCAAAACGAGTTTATTTTTCCTGTCTCCATAAGAAAGAGTAACTAAACATTAATTAAAAATTATGGCACAAGTAATTAGATGTAATTATTATTAAGTAATAATTCTTCAAAAACAAAACTAATATAAAGAATTTTAAGCTCCGGTTTAAAATAAAATAAAATTATAATAATTTGTACATTAATTTGATAGGAAATTAATTGTTTGAACCTAAATAAATTTTAAAAATTTATAAAAAATATTTTTTTTTAATTATTTTTAAACTAATTTTAGTTTTAATTTTTAATAATAAACAAAACCAATAAATTAATATTAGATGCAAAAGAAACAACGTATCTAATTTCTGATCTAATTTGCTAAGGACATACTATTTTAAAATTTAAGAATAAACTTAAGCTAAGTTTTATCTTAATTTTATGAATAAATTGTAGTATTATACGACATGTAGATGTTATTTTTTTTGTATTAATTGATATTCTACAGTTGCTATCTATCTTTAAAAAATTATAGTCAATAATTTATGTTTCACTTCTAACAGTCAATATTCTAAAGAGAATAACGGGATAACTACTATCATCACTCCTACACCTACAAAAAAATTACTAAATACTAAATAACCCAATATTTTACAATGCAATGTTTAATTGTTTTTCTGTAAAATTAATATAGAATATGTATAGCAAATACTTTCCAAAAACCAATTAAAATGTCCAACTTAAACAATTCCTACTATTAGAGATTATGATTTGTACCGGGTGGCCAACTATGAATGGACGCCGGCTATATCTCGGAATTATAAATCTGACAATATTGAAAAAAATATTTAATAAGTAAATCGACTACGTGAAATTGTGGGAAATTATTTTCAAGTTTGTAAGATGGCCGCTAGGGAGCAAAACTGTTATGGCCGATCATAAAATTGGCTCTTTCTCCAAAAATATGCAAATATAAATATATTTTAAATATTGCCATAGTAAAGACTGCAAAATTTCTGCTTTCTTTTGTTTAGGGTATTTTACTCTGTCTTAGAAAATGTAGTGGTGGGGGAACGTCAAACATGTTTTTATTTAAATGCAAATAACTCCAGTATAAGTTAACGGAATTAAAAAAAACTAGGTATCGTTTAAAAGAGCTCTTCTTGCTTAATAATATGCAGCATAAAGATAGTCCGAATAAATTTTGACGTGATAGCTAGAGGGCGCTGTTTAACATTACAACAATTATTGCGCATTATCACGATATTTTTAAATAGCACTCTATGTATCTTTTTATATAGTTAAATAGAGTACAAAATTCCTAAACAGTCGGCGCAAACCACAACTTTCTATCTTTTTTCAAACCGAGGATATCAATAAAACAAGTGTTTCAAAAAAGATAGAAAGTTGCGGTTTGCACCGACTATTTAGCAATTTTGCCCTCTATTTAACTGTGTAAAAAGATACATAAGGTGCTATTTAAAAATCTCATAATAGTGCGCAATAATTGTTGCAATGTTAAACAGCGCCCTCTAGCTATCACGTCAAAATTTATTCGGACTATCTTTATGCTGCATATTATTAAGTAAGAAGGGCTCTTTTAAACGATACCTAGTTTGTTCAATTCCGTTAACTTATACCGGAGTTATTTGCAATTAAATAAAAACATGTTTGACATTTCCCCACCACAACACTTTATAAGAGAGAGTAAAATACTCTAAGCAAAAAAAACAGAAATTTTGCAGTCTTTACTACGGCAATATTTAAAATATATTTATATTTGCATATTTTTGGAGAAAGATCCAATTATATGATCGACCATAACAGTTTCGCCCCCTAGCGGCCATCTTACAAACTTGAAAATAATTTCCCGCGATTTTTCGTAGCCGATTTAGTTATTAAAATTTTTTTTTTCAATATTGTCAGATTTATAATTCCCGAGATATAGGTGGGGTCCATTCTTAGTTGGCCACCCCGTACATAATTAAAATGATTATATCAGAAATATTTCCTCTAATCTACGAAAATAAGGTAATGTTCCAAAAACACAATCAGTATTTCCTCTCTGAATGACCACACTAATTTGCTGTATTAAAAATAACTGTTGTTCATTAGTAGCATATTGTAGTTTTCTTCCTAATTGATTACTCAACTTATTACTTGATTTATATCAAAGCCTGTACAGTTCCACCGCAAAGTAAACAACGATAAAGTCATCTACTGCACAAACTGTACTTGATGACTTTACATATGATGCATGTGATATTCCATAAGAGACATTTATCATTTGACCGTCACTGTTTCTATAGCAAATTGAACGAAGATAAAGTCAACAACTGCACCAATTGTACTTGCTGACTTTACATAGGACTTTGCTAAGGTGTCGATACCTGTTACATCTCATAAGAGACATTTATCATTTGACCATCCGGTTTTTTACCGTTGTCCCTGCTTAAGACACTTCGTTCCAGTATCTTAAATATATTTGTAAATGCCATCGTACAATGACGTGACCCCTTACCAAATTCTTTAGAACGTGAAAGACCATAAGTTCCTTTGCTGTCCACTTTTTCAGTACAACTACAAATATGAGGTACGCATAAATTCACTCTTAATCCCATTGAAAGTCTAAACAAATTCTCTTAGAGTGTTCTTAAAATTCTTGACAAAAGCACAGTAAGCCAGCCATTTGATTTAATGTCACTTAATTCAAAAAAGTCTAGAGCAAGAACTGTCTCGTTCTAAATATTTTGATTATTGAGCATTTTTGGCAAGGGTAATTGTTGACTCTAAACAGTAAATCCATCTTTATAGAATTAAATTTCGAAAATATTGATAAATATTTGAAGACATCTAATTGACAGTCCGAAAACTTTTTTTACAGACGAAAAAAAGAAGGTAAAAATTCGCTACTCTCCAAATTCCTAAACTTCCATAACGAGTCGGTAAGCTTAAAATGGCTCAAGCTCATCAATCTAGTGTTAATAACCACTTTAAAAGACTGTCAAATGCCAGTTTATCTTTAAAAAACTATGAGAAAACAGTCCGCAGCAATATATAAACCCATACAGTGTTTTAGAAAAAAAATAGGCTAAAGAATTATTTAGATTTTTAAGTCTGACGTCTGGAAGTAGAAACTTTATTTTGTCTAATTTAGAGTTGAGAGAATCTTCCATTGATTTTAAAGTAATGAGTGGACCTAGAAAGTAAAAACTGTATTTTTCAATGTATACCAGGTGCAATTAGATCACATTGATGTGTTATTGTTTCATCATTCCTGCAAATGTGAAATTCGCATTTTGAAGGGTTTAGCTTAAAATTAATTTCTTTATTTATCAAAATTGACTGTTTAAAGTCATACAACACAGTCGTTAAGCCGGGTCCAGACTATGTAACAAAACAAGTTACATAACAAGTTATGTAACAAATTTGTTGTCCAATTTTATTTTGTAACTTGTTATAAAATAGCAGAGACATCCAGACTATGTAACAAAACAGAATGATTATGTGGGAGCTGTTATTTGAATTTAGTATTTAAAATGACCTCAAACGTAGAGGATGTGATTTTGGCAGCAGCAACTTGCGTGATGTTATGTAGGCGGCGGGTAAATAAACGAAGATTTTGGGTGCGGCCATCGTTAAGAGCTCGAGGAACATACAGTGGAACAACTCTTTTTACAGGATTTAACAATGGATGACATTGACCCATTGACAGGAGACATTAAATGTGACGGTAGTTTTAAAACTTCCTCAGGATGACCAGTTCTGATTTTGATTATCTTATAAATGAAATTGGCCATAAAATAGGCAAAAAGACACAACCTTTCGAGATGCAATACCAGTAAAAAGAAAGATTGGCGGTTACGTTGAGATTTCTAGCAAGTGGAGATTCCTACCAAAGTTTAAGCTATTTATTCAAATTTTCTAAGCAGAGTATTTCGAATATTGTGCCAGAAGTGTGTGACGCTCTCATCGACTGTTTAAGGGACAAAATCAAAGTAAGTACATAGACTTTTTCTAAACCTCTTTATTAATACAAAACCTAGAAAAAAATGTATAATAATATATAAAGAATATAATAGAAAAAGATTAATAGAAAAAATAATTAACGGAAAAAAATCAGGACATTTATAAATTAAGAATAATTTGTGTAAAGTCATTCTCACTCATATCTTCTGTAGCGGACGGCATAGTAGATGACCCGGGTCTATTGTACGATTCACTGTCAGTGTCTGTTCTACTTTGTGAAAATGGAGTAGATGCAGGTGCATCCGACGCCGGAGTAGTGGGTGACTCAGGTGTATTTGCAGATATGTCTGACATCTCCGCTCGATAGAGAGCATTATTTATTTCATATTTGGCGGCGGCTAGAATCGACTTGCTTTTGAGATTCCGCAACATCCCGGCTACATATTCACCATACACATCGAAGTGATCGCGTTTTCTCATGTTACTTGACAGTTGTTTCATTGTCGCATAAGCTTTTTCAGACATCGCATCCAATCTTCTCTTGGGACCTTTTCTGGTAGGAACAGTTGCAATTGTTTTTATTTTCTTTTCATGACATTTTTCTGTATCACTTTGCATTTCTGCATGTGACTGTGCTTGCCCTTCTTCCTGCAAGACAAAAATAAAACTATTATTTTCTTTTTAGGTGCCTAAATATCAAGAAGAATGGCTACAGATTGCAGACGATTTTAACCAGAAGTGGAATTACCCTCACTGTTGTGGTAGTATGGATGGAAAACATATATGTTTACAAGCTCCAATGAACACTGGAAGCGACTATTTCAACTACAAGGGATTTTTCAGCATAGTGCTTTTTAGCTATAGTTGACGCTGACTATTGCTTTACCTTTGTAAATGTAGGTTGCCAAGGACGTTTGTCAGATGGCGGAGTATATGCTAACACAACATTTAAACAGCTACTTGAAACGTCTTCCTTGAATCTCCCCCAATGAAAGTATTACCGGGAAGAACATCACCTTCACCGTTCGTATTTCTAGGTGATGAGGCATTTGCTTTGCAACCACATATTATGATACCCTTCCCAGGCATTCAACAGAAAGGTTCACAGCAGCGAATTTACAATTACAGGCATGCTAGAGCTAGGCGTGTAGTCGAAAACTCATTTGGAATTTTATCTGTCGTATTCAGGGTGTTACGAAAACCAATGCTTCTTGAGCCCGAAAGAGCAGAAAAGATAGTTTTAGGATGCTGTTATCTACACAATTTTCTTAGGAAAGGTCAGTCATCTTCATCCTACTGTCCACCAGGTACATTTGATTCAGAAGACACGTTTACCAGGGAACTAATACCCGGTAGATGGAGAGTCGAAGATCAGCCAAATGATACTTTGCTAAGACTCAAAAGGATTCCTAGAAAACCCTGTGTGCTAGGCAAGGAAATACGAGAAGAATTTTCTTTGTTTTTACCAGTGAGGAAGGTAAAGTGTCGTGGCAGAATAATTACTGACATCATATTGTTTATTAATAATTAATAAATTTAAAATTTCTGACATTTAAAATTATTTCTCTTTAAAATTAAATTAGTAAATTAAATTTTAAATTACAGTAGAACTTCATTATAACGGACAGTTAAAAAATTAATTTTTAGTGAGAATGCAGTACTTTCATTACAACGCACTACCCTTAGCCCCCATTAGTCCGTTATAATGAGGTTCTACTGTATATTTTAAAATGTTGGGTACTTACCTGTGCTGTTTTGTTGTCACTAGTATCTTGTGTATCTTCTTCGGGAGATAGACCACCTTCAATAGAATGCCGTGGTTCATTTTTGTCTCTTAAAAATAAAAGCATTTTAAAAAATATCCACTTTGTTTTATATGTTGCATCAGCTCCATCGCCACTCTTCCCTTTTTCAACTCCCGCTGGAACTGCCCAATAAGCTTACGCATTTTTTTCAACTTCACTTGAATCTGTTTTCAATTCTGCACCTAGTTCAGTCCATGCGTCGTGTTTTTATTTCTGTTTTTGAAATCCATGAAGGTAGGATCCCATAATACTCGATGTTCACGAAATAACTCAATTAAATGAGTGGTAAGTTCTTTCGACCATTCCATCTTTGTGGAGTTCCGGCAATACTGAATTCAAACGCCGCTGCGCTGCGTGGTGTTGCAGTAAATGTTTAATAACAAGTGGGGACACGTCACGGCGTGTTATACAACAAAGTTTTATAACTTTGTTTGATCTTTACCGACAGTTGATGGATAACATAAAACCTGTTATATAACAAGAAAATTGTTGAATAACATTGTTATTTATAACATTTTTACTTGAATTTCTCTAACAAGTTATAAAACTTTGTTATGTAACCTATTTTGTTACATAGTGTGGATCCGGCTTTAGAGTCATATTGTTAAGATAAAAGGTGAGAGGTTTTTGATAAGCGGATGTATAGCTAAGCTAAAAATCAGAAGACTTGATGGGTCACCCTGCTGAGATTTGATGACAAAACTGAGCCATGCTCTTTAGAAGAATTTTTTTTTTATTTACAAATGATCTGATACTATGAACTGTACTTTCACACCCTCCTCTAGTATCAAATCAAACTTGACGATACTGTAGGTATTTTTCCACTCGTGTTGCATACAATGAATAAAAAAGTTTTCTCATTAATTGAAGAGTTTTTCCAACAGCAATTGGTCTAATACTTACATCCATACATACATAACGCGCAGAGATTTGCTCCATACAAAATTGGAATGACTTTTCTTTAACGCCTCCACGCAGCATAAAGTTACATAAGTTGGTAATGGATAATGGTAAACTTAATCCAACTTTACCCACTGATTTTAACAGCGGATCCTTTAAATGTTGTGGGCGGATACTATCAACTTCTCCTAAAGATCCATTTGGAAAGCTTAGAATACAAGAGATCACATTGGAAAAGTCAATTTTTAGAACATTTGCAATAGATTTGGGTTCAAGCTGTCAAAGCAAGCTTTACTTTTTATTCCAGAAGCGTGGTATTATCTAGCGATACTAAAAGATAGAAGCCGACCGGCACCATAATAGTTCCCGTTTGCTACTTTAAGTTCTATTACAATTTAAATGTTGGCATTACTATACTCTCTTTTCAAAATGGCAGTAAGCAGAGACTAGTAAAACTCAAAATATTTTTTTGCTGCCGAAGTGCGAAAGTTTCGTTTTGGTTCAGGAACTCGAACTACCTACCAAATATATAAAATAAAATAAGTTAGTCCAGGATATAACACCACTGTGCTATTAAGCATCATTAGTGACGACAATTTACTAGATGCCAACATTCTAGCGTGTTTAGGTACCGGTTACAGGGGTCAAAACATTTACGAGCGACTCCTCGTCATTTTTTTGGTACACGCTACCACTTGCTGTAAACTGTTAAAGCTCAATAGATTAAGCAGGAATTTTACAATGAATTTTCAATTTTCCTATATAGTTTTTGCAAAGAACACGGGCAGAATGAGCAGGGTTGAACTTCACTGTTTATCAAAAAAGTAAACACCATATTCAACAGTTGGAATCAGAAATGTAATTTTTTGGCAACTAAACGACTTCTCTAAGTCAGTGGGATTAAAATAAAAGTGGCCGGTTGGGTCAGGTACCCAGAGATTAAAAAACAAGCGTTTACCGCAGACTCCACTTTGCTCTGATAAGCAAAAATATAATTGTGTTTTAGAAAAAAATAGTTCAAATAAAAGCTATAGACAATAGAATTTCCAACAACTTTTTTCCTCAACTTTTCTTGTAAAATTAATATTGATGGAGATATTCTTACAACAATTATTTGTTATATCTAAGTAATTACTTATTGGATTAAAAAATAGTTTAGACAAAAGTTGTGTATAATTAAATTATAAACAACTTTTATAACTTTCTTTGAAACGAAAATGTGTAAAATAAATGTTTTTCTAAATATTTCAAAAAATTGAAAACCTGTATAGGTTAACGGTTCTTTTGGCTACATAGATTATGCCCAAAATTTAATTAGATCTTTGAAATTATAAATAAGGTTCTTGTATAAAGTTTCATAAAAATTGGACGGTTGGTTTTTTTTATATCTTGTTTAGATGCGGACGGCCGGCCGCCGGGTATAAATTTTTTTTGTTTCATTATAATTAACTAACTAAATCAACGGAAAAGGTGAATAAATAGAGTGTTGAAATTTTTGCTTTAGAAACCGTCGCATAACTACGCATCTTATTTCATACGATATGGAGTAAAAACTTAAGCCACTAATAAATTCAGCGTATTAAAGTTTTACTATTTGTTACGATAAAATTCACGTTTACTAGCTTTTACTTTTCTAACGTTAAGATTTTTCTGTTTGCGTGTTACTTTGCTTATTACGGCCCTGTCTATTTTCACCGCGAGTTTAATAACGCAAGGTCAAAGTCTAAATCTAATTGCGCGCGTTTTACTTTTTTGGTGTGACTATCAACGAAGACAATCGTGTTTTCTAAAAAAGAAACTGCAAAAGGAAATTCTAAAGAGAAGTGATGAATTAATCAGAAGTTGTTATAACCATCCGCCTGATGTGAAACGTAAATTACACCGGATATGTAATAATAAATAAACCAGAATGTTGTTTAGAATAAACGTTTGCAGATGAGTTTACTATTTTACTACGTGGCGAGTAGTCACAGTATTGGCTTTCTCTAATTGTTACAGTTTCTTTGTCCGTTCGTATTTTCTGGGATTACTTTACTTGATGTTTGGTGAGATTTGATTACGTCCAGAAATTGTGGGTTGTCTTCTGAAACCGTTACTGCCTTATGAGTTGTAATTCGAAGAATTAACCTCTCGACCCTTACTGGTACTAAAGGAATTGATATGCGAAAATAATTCTATGCAGTTACGAGATGCCGAATAAAATTCTGTTACGCAAGATAGCGGAAATCAGCGGCTTTATGGTGTCTTGTTTTAACACCGGAAAGGACTTTCCTTCAATACTATGCCGCCGACCTAAATCGCCATTGGTGCTTTGCTTTGCAGCTATTTTAAAATTAGCGTGTGTATCCAAACAATCCAATTACCAGTACAAACCATTTCTTAATTATAACTGGAAACTATTGATGTCGAACGCTCCAAAAGGACGCTTTAATAAACGATACAAGTACGTGATCCTAGTTAAGTAACTTATCTCTAGGTACTCGACGGTTTCTTACCCTGTTTGTTTGTATTACTATCAAAGTAACCTTGACTGTTTTGATGAAGTACGTTTTAAGTCAAAGTGGTGCTTAAAATTAAATTACTCATTGTTACATTTGAATCCACATGCTCTATGTGCGTAGCTAGCGGGATAAGTTCGACGCTCAAGAAGGATAAGAACCCGTCTCACTCAATAGCAACGGCTATCAAGTTTTGTCTATTACTTGTTTTCTGTGTCGCTAATGAATTTATAATTATATGCGTGAATATCACCGAAAAAGCACTATATTCTGTATTGCTACCGATATATTTTTTTTGTGCATGACGTATTATGTGTGTAACCGATTAAACAGCAACTGATGCAACTATGTTTTTAATTGCCTATTATCCTAAGGTAATGTAATATATTTCATCAATCTTAATCTTCTTAATCTCCGATAAAATTTAACTTCAATTGACATTTGTCAATTTTATTAAATTTTTATTATTTTTATGTATGAGCAATATTAACAATTCTTACATACTTTTAGCATTAAACCACTAAAATACTAACTAACCTGTTTTGACTTTACATTCATTACTCAATAACAATTAATATTTGTACTATTTTACTGCAACTGTTAATATAAATAAATTTAAACTGACAATTCAAATAAATTGAATATAAATTTGATAAAGAATCTTGAAAAAATAAGTAGGTGTTCAATTTCTGTTCATCAAATAATTTATGGAAAACTTTTTATCTAATGTTAGAGTCAAAAATGTTCTTGTAAAAAGTTTTATTTTTATTTTATTTTTTTATATACATCTTCAAAACCTGACTGATGAGACATATTAAGCGCAGAAAAACATAACTTATTTTTAAGCGTTTAAATGAATGCATACAAACACTGAAGTAGATCTATAATTTTATCTAATTCCTTTGTTCTCATTGGGAGCAAAAACGGACAGTAACAATTAGAACGTCAAATAAACAAATCGTGCAAGGTTAAAATCGATTGTCCAATCACGGCCGATATCTAATACTTTTGAATGATTAAATTTACCCATATTGTTAATTGCAGTTTATTGGAATAATACATGTTTTTGAATTTTTTTATTAGTAAGTATAGAAAAAGTATGGTACATAATTCAAGCAGTAAACATTTTTCATTTTCGCCTGATTTATTATACTGATTAAATTTATTGAAGATGTAAATGTTATTAAAAACTCTTATAATGTTAAATTCCATAATTTATTCACTTTTAAAAATAAATTTTACAGATGCAGCTAATAATTAGTGTAATAATTAATTTTGCAAAATTATTACTAAATTTGCATTATATTTTATTGCTCGTACCCAAGTTTTCTTACTTTTGTTATAACGTTTGCTATAACGTAGGCCAAGGCCGACGAAACAGAGCCAATTGCAGCCACATCGATAATTTAAAAAAACTCGGACCCGTCAATTTTATTTCTGAGGAGGACATCTTTTATTTTTTTAAATTTTATTATAAAATTTTTTCTGCAATATCTTTTGTTTTTCTTTAAATAACAATATCGGCGAAATGATATGAGGACCGCTAAGGGTTTTTGTACGGTTGTTCTAGCCTAACGGCCAAAGGAAACTAGCAACATGAGAGGTTTTTTGAAAAGCATTTTTTGTCGTCTATCCGATTTTGCACAAAAACTGTGAGTTGCCAGTTAAAAAGTTTAATGTGACGTCATTTTCGTTAAAACCAGGGGTAATACTGGAATGCCGACAAGCTGAAAAGATGCCCCCCTAAGAAATAAAATTTACGGGTCTGAAATTATCGATGTGACTAAAATTAGCTCTGTTTCGTCTGCGTTAGTCCACCCTGTATACCACTTTTAAGTTATCATTTTGTATCGTTGTGATTAACAATAACTGTAGTTTTAACGCTTATTATAAATATTAGATTTAAAATTAAGGATTGAATAAATAATCAAATTAGTGGTATTGGATTTGATTTTAAGTGCTCTACTTATATCAAAAAAGTTAAGACGCAGATCCACAATTCTTCTTAAACATTATAGAAATTAATTAATTTTTGTGTTGTTAAAATAATTGACACACAAACAAGCATACGAAAACTTGCCAACGTCATTTCAATTATTAAACATTTTAATTAAATTAGAACTAAATAAAACAATAGTACTTTCAAATGCTGGTGGTTGCCAACAATAAAAGTCAACAAGTGTTTTAAAGGACTATCAAAAATATAGTCAGATAAGCGCCAAACCAAGCCTTTAATTGTAACAAACTTTCTCTTTGTATGTAAACAGATTTAATTTCCTCTTTAAATTCGTTTAAGATAGTAGGCTTCTTCCCCAATATCTAATTAAAATTTTTATTGTACTAAAGGTTCATAAACTTAATAATTAATTTAGGTACAATTCTATGGCTATATATTTTATTTGTATTTAATTCCTACACATAAAATCTACGTGACAAAGAGTAACAAAACCAATTCAATTCATTAAAAGAAATACACACTAGGTCGTTGTTAAAATAGATAAAAATGAAAATAAACATTTTCTCATAATTTTTGAAAAGTCGATGTCAATTTTTAAGTTCGTCCCGTTGCATTAAAAATTGGAAATAAAAAGTAACAAGTGGGTCATTTTGGGAATGGTTTAATAGTAAACAACACGCACAAGAAGCAAATCTATTAAAGAAACAAAAATCACGAAAACAAGTATTTTTAGTTATAATTAATCGACTAATAATTAGTTCTGTAATTTGGCAACTGAAAATAATAGATTTAATTATACTGAGTTTGTTGAGTTAACGATTTCAAAATTACTAATAATTAATAATGCGTAAATTATATTAATTTTAAAGGCCAAAACTTTGGTAAAATTAAACTACTTTAACTTAATTTATTTCCGACTAAGTTTTACTTATTTTCTTTGCGAGTACTGATGCATGTTTTATAAGCTTGAGATGTAATTTACGGGTTTCTCTGGTACGTTGAGCGTTTACAATATTTATTTTATATGACGTCAATGTAAATGTGACTGACGTCCATTATAATGTTCATTATTATTTCAAAAAACAATAAAAGTTTTTATTGGAACTTCTTGACTAAAAGTAAAATTTTGCAATAACCTCATAAAATTTGTACTCGAATACTTATAGAACTATTACCATTTTCTAAAAAATAATAGGATTATGTAAAATAATACTTTTCACAAAATGAACATGTTATCAAGTTCTCTTTAGATGCTTCTGCAATTCAGCTTTACGCTTTGTAATATAAGATTTTCAAATACAGGAAATTCCATTACTGCGCCTGACTTTGTATCGGTTTTAAATGCAATAAAAAAGAATTATTCCATTAGATTGGAAAACTAGAAACTAAAACTTGTTTGTTTTACTTGTCTAGATCATACTAATTCGAATTAAAATATTTTATGAAATTAAATACTAATAGTTTGTTAACATCGTAACTTTTACAATTTATTTAATCCAAGTACGCTTAGTGACAAAAATAAAGTCCAGTATCGATGTATATTTTGTAAAAAGGTATTAAATTTAAACATTCTTACAACGTAAAGCACTGTTTGTAGATAAATTCATTGTTATCCTACAATCCGATTTATTAAAAAAGTGGTAGTTTGTATATAGGGCGTTGATTGAAATATTGGTAAAGATAGTCAACCTTACGGGATTATGCGACCCCGAAATTTGTTCTAAACATCAGAGGTCGGTAGTATCGCTTTGTGCTAAGAAAATACGTCAATTGTATTGTAGAATTTACAGAACAGTATTGCCGATAAATGTGAAATAGAAAACTGTAATTTTGCTGATAGTTTATGCTAAGGCACGACATTGTTGCCAATGCATCATGCCGTTGATTGAAATATTGGTGCATTGAGTCAATGTTGACAAACAAACAAAAACATGCGTTCTACAATATACAAGAATTTATTGATTTTTATCGACGTACTAATTAAATGTGTGTCCTTTGTTATATATTTTTTTTCTATTGTCTGTTAATTGTTCAATGTAATAATATTTATTTGTATCTTTCTTACGTAAGGTTATAACAATGGTTATACCATCATGACAAACACATATATGTACAAAGATTGTATACATACACATGTGAATAAAGTTTATTATTATGAAAAAAAACCTGCAGATTTAAAAGTATTAATTTCGTAAAGAAATCGTTGAAAAACGTCCTCCCAAAAAAAAACAATTTCTTTAAATACTTTTGAAAATTCCATACTCATATATTTATTACATTAACATCGTTTATCCGTTGAAAATGTTTTAAAATCTATTTGGATTACGCAAGTAAATTTCTAAATTTTGGTCATTGAAATTAAAATTTTTTAACATAGAAACGCTATCCCTTTTTATGTTGGAACGAATGTTGAATTTTCTTATATTACAATCTAACGTACTCAACTGTTTGCATATAAACAATATTATAACAAGCCTACTCATTTACTAAAGGTGTTGCTAAAAGTATGCAATTGTAGAATTTCTGACTAAGCCGATAAGGAATGTGACTCATAAACGATAATCCGGAAGACTCCTCGTAATACATTTGTTTCAATTATCGATCAGTTGGTTAAAATAAAACTATATCGAACCTTAAAGTGGGAGGCTAATAAACATATTTCTAATAGCTATAATTACAGTGATGTCACAAAACCACACCGTAAAAATAAGAATATTATCTGCATAAATAAGTGTAAATGTTTGGATATGTTTTATGTATAGCATTGTATTAGGTACGTTATTATTTATGTGTAAATTGTTTGTAAATTATTACTATTATTTTAGATCAGTTGGAATTGTAATTTTTGAAACAATGTTTATAATTAATGAGCTATTGTTACTTTAATTAAACTATTTTAATTCGAAACCATGATATTTTGATACAGTTTCAAAGAGTAAAATCCTAACTTTTATCTCTACTAACAGATAACAAAGTGTCACTTTTCGTAAATTATTTTTTCCCTCGGGAAAAAGTGAGTACTATTTTTAACACCAAATTTCCCTCAATAATTTTCTAATTCTATTGTAATATGATTTTTCAATATTAAATCGTCATTTATTTCGTCACAGAAAAGAATAGTGTATTATACACGTATTATCCGCACCGCGTCGGGAGACAACACACCTCAAGCTAAAATCTAGTACTTTTATTTTTAGAAGTAATAGGAATAGGTTTTATTACCAAGTGAATTTAAATTTGAAGGTCTAGTGGAACCCACTTTCCCTAAAAAACACGGTAACTTGTTGCCTTTTGAATTGAAAAATTTGAAAACCATTTTTATTTAAAATCCTTTTCAACTGAACACGTAAAAACAAGTAGATACAAAAATAAATAATTTTGCGTTTCTGAACTCTAGTGGTATTTCTCCCAGTATGTTCTACTTTATTCCTAACGAAGTTATTAAATGACAAACAAATGTCAACATTATTATTTGCAAGTTAAAAAATAAAGTGCAAGCATAATTTGTAAAATAATTGTTTCTTATTTATCTAACACCGACCAAACCAAACTGTTTTAACAAATAACGCTTCGCGTGTATTTTAGTAAATTATTAAAAAAACATTGTCATTAAAATCCAAGATATGTATCATCAATGGTATTATTCATAAATGAAAAATTCGTCACTTTTAATTACTAGTTAATACGTTTACTAAATATTTGAAAACGTTGCAACATTGTACTGACAAAAGTAAATTTTACGGATTGTATGTTGCGCCATTTTTACAACGGTGGAATAAATTGAACTATTCTATTTCAAGAATCGTACACATTATAACTTAGCGCTTCAGTACAGGTGAAAAAGTAAACAAAAAACGCAACCCAACATGCATATGTGAATTGCATCCGTGATACAAGCAAATACAAGCGGTTGACTATCTTTACCAATATTTCAATCAACGTATAGGGTTATACCAAACCCGTTCATTAAAAGTTGATTGGGATGTAATTTGGATACGTTTTAAAAAATTTGGGGTTAAGTTTAATATACTTTTTAAAAAATATTTTTTAATTTTTTATCACTTCCGGTTTAACCGGAATTTTCTGTCAACTTGCTTATTTTAAATAGAACGTCTTATTTATTATTTCATTTTTAGATTCGGTGTAAAATTCTAAACCGTTTATAGATTTTTAATTTTGAATAAAAAACGTGCCTTCTGCGTAACTAATTTTGTAATAGCATATTTCTAAAGTTTATGAAAATTTGACGCTTATATTTGGCAACATGTTGGAAAAAGAGCCCTAAGTTTAGATTTTTGTAATTTTTGCTGTCTACTTTTATACAGGCTATTCAACATTCCGTGGCAAACTATCCCATTTTTCATATCGGTAGTGTAATTTTTTTTTCAAATGGGACACCCTGTAACTTTAAGTGTTATCAAGTCCAGACTTAACTCAGTATCAAATTGTTTTAAGGTTACCTATATTTATTTCTGACAATTTTTAAGACAATTAGGTCTTTTTGAAATGATTGAATTTATGCTGCTAAACTATTGGCAGATAATGGCAGATAATGAGTATGTATTGTATGTCGACATCTGTTACTATAAATGTAAAAGTTTGAACGCTCGTTTGAAAAAAGACCTAATTTTTTCGAAAAGATTGTTGTAGTCGTTGTATTTGTTGATAATTATCAAGTCTATTTTGAGGCATACCATTAACATTGATCTCAGATATTTGCATTATTGGTCTTCCAATAAGAAAGTGATTTGGTGTTAGTGGTTTCAAATCGTGTGGATCAGAAGATAAGGGTGTAAGAGTCTCAAATTTAGGATACCTTCAACCTGTGTCAATAAGGTTAATAAACCTTTATACGTTAATTTTGTATCACCAACTGTTTTTATTAATTGAGTTTTAACACTCTTTATACCAGCTTCCCACAAACCATTAAAGTGCGGAGATTGGGGAGGTATGAAATGCCAACTAATGCCTTCATTTTGCAATGATTAGTAATTATTTCGTTTGAATTTTTAAATAAGTTTGTAAAAATTTAATTTTTTTGGAAGCACCAACGAAATTTGTGCCGTTATCTGAATAGATTTGACAAGGTTTTCCTCGCCGAGAACAAAAACGTTTTAAAGAATCCAAAAACATTTAGTAGATAAATCAGTTGCTAATTCAATGTGAATTGCTTTGGTAACAAAACACACAAACAAACAGATATATGCCTTGTAAAATTTACATCCTCGACCCTTTCGATCTTTTACTAAAAATGGTCCCGCATAATCGACGCTTACAATTGAAAAAGGATAAGAAGATTGAACTCTTTCTTTCGGTAGATCGGCCATTAAAGACGCAAAATTGTGTGGTCAAAACCTGAAACATTTTACGCAGCTTCGAACAATTTTTTTAGCATATTCAATGGCTTGTGTTATTGAGAATGTTAGACGTGCATACAAAATCATCAACTAGGGCCCACCATGCAACAATTGCAAATGCTGATAATTTAAAATTAAAGTTGGTAATGGATGATTGCCTTTTAGTAACAAAGGATATTTGGAATTATAATCCAACCGGGAATGTTTTAACCGACCGTCCACTCGCAGTAAACCATCTTCGTCTAAAAATGGACACAAACTTTGAAGATTACTTCTTTTCGACAATTTATCTAAAGCTAAAGTTTGAATCTCTAAAAAAAAACTGTCACCTTACGCAGCTTTGATCAGCATTTTAAGACTCAAACTTAATTCGTTTATTGTTAATGAACCTTTATGTCGAAAGGAAATCTTGTGACGACAGTTGAAAATAAATCTTAAGCAGTAGGCTATTGTAAACTTAAGTTTTGTAAAATTAGAAAACCTGTGAAATGGAAAGGTGAATTTCTTTTCCACAAGAAAAACTTGTTTTCTAATTTCTGGAATTTCAACATTAGAACAGTCAACTGAGTGATCTAACCAAAAGTGTATATCACTTGATAGCCAGTGAGGTCCATACACCACAAATGACACTGTAAAAGAGCAGAAGATCTAATCCCTCTAGATGTGATATCTGCAGGATTGTTCCTTCTTGATACGTGTCTCCAAGAACTCACAAAAGTAAGTGATTGTATTTGTGAAACCCGGTTAGCCACAAAAGTTTGTAACTTGTGTGGATGCGTATTTAACCATGTTAGAACTATTTTTGAATCAGTCCAGCAAAATATGTTAAACTGAACGGAAAGACTAAGAGATACTTTTTGAACTAACTTTGCAAGTAATAAGGCACTACAGAGTTCAAGTCGCGGAATAGTCAAAATTTTATTGGAGCTACCTTTGTTTTTGAACACAGCAGACGTACCTTAATGTTTTGTGATGTGTCTACACTTCGCAAATATAAACATGTACCATATGCAGCCATTGACGCATCACAAAATCATGAAGTTCAATAGAAACGCAGTCGGACTGAATTACATATCGCTCAATCGACACTTCATTTAGCAAAATTAATTCTGATTTACATGTAAACCATTCTTTTTCTAACGGCTCTAAAATTTGCTCATATCAATTTAATTTAAGCGTCCATAATTTTTGAAGAACTATTTTGATAAGAATGATGCAAGAACTTAGTAGATCTAATGGATCAAAGATTTTTGAACTTTTGAAAAAATACCTTTTGGTTATTTTATTTTTAGTAAATTGAGGAATTCGATAGGTAAGTGTATCAAATGCACTATTCCAGACAACCCCAAAGTTTTGATGTTCTTATCACCAATTGAAACAATACTATTTGGAATTTTGTCGTTTTTAATGAATTCAAAACAACTTTGCTGTTGGAATTCCATTTTCTGAAATTGAAGTGAGCACTTTGCAAAATTGAATACATTTCTTTGCATACTTTAATAGCTTCGCGTTCATTCTTAAAACCAGTTATTAAGTCATCAACATAAAAATCATGTTCAATGATTGAAGCAGCAATAAGACGTGAAAATTGATTTTCAATCGCAAGTTGTTTTATACATCTCATTGCTACATACGGAGCCGATGATGTTCCGTATGTAACTGTATTTAAACAAAATGCTTGGAGTGGTTGCTCTGAAGACTCTCTCTAAACAATTTGTTGCAATGACCTATCTTGTTCATCAACAATGATCTGTCTAAACATTTTTTCAATGTCGGACGTAATTACAAACGCATGCTAACGAAATCTTAATATAATTTCAAAATTATCATTTAGAATGACATATGATTTAATTCCTGGTACTTTCTAATGTATGATATATATTGTTTTTCAAATTCTTGACCTTTTAAAAATCTACGCTCAAGACTAAGAAACCGATTTATTGCAAGATCTTTAGAATTGCCTAAAAGATCTGCAGTGTATCGTAATGGTAAGCAAACAATGAATTTTCCATTACTAGCCGTTCTTAGATTTTTGCAAAAATGTTTTTCACACTGAACATCGTCTTCAGACGTAGCTATTACATCAGAAATTTTTTCACTTCCCAAAACTTCCTTAAATTATCATCTATAGCCTTAGAAAAATAGCAGTAAATATTTTGAAAAGGTTGACTAACATAACCAGAAATAACCCATCCTAAAGCTGTATTATAACGAATAGGCAAACCTTTACCTAACTTTAACGATTGATTACGAAGAAAATACTAGAAAAACCTGCTCCAA
Organism: Abscondita cerata; assembly: GCA_030710515.1. Lineage (NCBI taxonomy): Eukaryota > Metazoa > Arthropoda > Insecta > Coleoptera > Lampyridae > Abscondita > Abscondita cerata. Next base: position 210,751 of record JALBCR010000353.1, read on the forward strand.
TTCTGGCATCTATTTCACCCGGTTCGTTAAATGTTGGATTGACCAAATTTATATTATTTGGAATATGCCAACTACTAATGTCCAAATAACAAGTTGGTACGCAGTCTGTAATTTTTGGCATAATATGACAAGTGACTTTAATACAAAAATTACTAAAACGTGATTGTAATTTAATAAAAGTTTTTGATTTTATCTTTGAAGTTACGGAATTTATTCCTATTATGGAAATATCAGTATCATACCTTGGTAGGTTTAATTTATTGCAAAGACTTTCTGATATTAAATGAGCTTGTGAACAACTATCTAAAAGAACCCTAACCGAATGAGCTGTGTTTTGTAAATCAAAGACTTTTACTACAGCTGTAGATAAAACAACATAATTTTCATTAACAATTGATGATAGTGTTAATTGAATTTTAATATTGCTCAAACTATCAGTGTCTTCTAAAATAAAGGTTTAGATTTCTCCATTTCTAAATGTAGAAGAGAATTATGCTTTTGAAGACACATTTTACATGCGTGTCGAGATTTACAAAATTTTGTTTCATGACCTGACCAAAGACAGTTTTCACAAAGTTGTAATCTTTTAACGCTTGCAATTCTACTTTGAATATCTAAATTTAAGAAACCATCACACACATAAATTTTGTGAGATTCCTTACAATAATTGCATACAACTTTCGATGCGATTAACGATTCGTAAGAGAGATTTCGACGATTCCATTTTTACGTTCTTATAATAAATACATGTTTCTAGTTCTAATAATTTAATGACTACGGTTATATTAATAATTTACATTATATATTATTTTATGTCTAAATTAATTGTTACTCTCTCTAATTGTGATGCGGTACATTTAAAACACCTTATAATAGAAGCCTTGAAAAAGACCAGACATCTTTGTCGAAACGTCGGCACCACACTAAAATGGGTTTTAATTGTTAATCCAGACCCGCAACTCCTAAGCAGAAGGCCCAGTATCTGGGGTAACAACTATAAATAATTTTTGTCCAGAAACCCGCAGATCCTGACGGTCTTGATATTTAGAAGTTTTTAAATTGACAACTATGGACATAAAAATATTTTCAAACTATGTATTTTTTCAAACAAAAATTTATTTCAACGACATCTTTTAGTTTTGTATTCGAAGGTGTTAAGATGAATCAGGTGAGTATTCCTCCAAAATATACAAAACTTATAATTTTGGAGGAATACTCACCTGATTCATCTTAACACCTTCGAATACTTCATGGCAACCCACGACATCTTTTAGTTTTACAAAAAATCATGCAATGTTAATGTAAATTTTTTTGCGGGAAAAAACTTCTGGACCTTTTGTAAGAAGGATGGATGTATAGATGAAACGAAACTGCAGGTTCCTAGATTTAACCGACATTTTGCCCCCTTAATTAGTGGGAGCTTCTTCTGGCCACTATTTATTTAGATAAAACAAGAACAATTAAGACAAATATTTACCGAGTTACAACATTATTAAGTAAGAAACAAAATAGCATATTATGATACGAGTTCTATAAGAACAATTTTTGCGCACGCACGGGTTTAAGGCACGACGAGCGTAGCGAGGAGTGCCATAAAGAAGTAAGTGCGACAAAATGCCTTATAAACGAGATCATATAGTATTTTTTCTACTTTGCGTTTTTGGACTGTAAATAATTTAATTCAAAAAATTATATTACTAAGGTTGTCACAGTTGGCATCACTTTTTGTATATTAAAGGCGGCTATGGTTATAAGTACATTTGGAGATTCAGTATCATTTGTTTTTAGTTAATTACGCATTTAATAAGTGTAATGAATTCGCAAAATATAGAAGATAGTTTACAAAGTACACTCATGAAATTTAAAACTTGGACACCACAATTTCTGTAAACAAAAGTTTGCACATTGTGAAGCGGGCTTAAGGGTATCATTTACAATTCTAACAGCAGGTAGTCTCAGCAGGGGTTATCTTATAGAAGGACTGTAGAATGAATCATTACACTAAGCACGTTTTAGAAAATAGGTAATTTACGTTGCTTACTTAATTTTTTCTTTAAAGAATATATTTGAAGGTATCGCTAATTAAACACCATAGCTCGATTAATTATCGAATCAAAATTTTGTTTAGGAAATGTTTACAAAATAAAATTAGAAATAATTTTGATTTAAAAAACGTCTACAAGCAATAACTTTTAAATTAAATCAAAAACTAAACATGGTTATTTGGGTTGACTGATTATTACTTATTTTTAAATAAATCTAACCTACTAATTATTGTAAGTTATTAAAAAAAATCATTAAACTCTCTATTCATAATATTTAGTCCTTACAAAATGTATATTTTATGACGTTTCATTTTTTCTGTAGTTAATATAAAAAGTGAAAATAAAAACTAAGGCAATTCTTATTGTCAACGTATATATTTAGTTTTTTGACAAGAATTTATTACATAATTATAATTAAGATACCAAGTTATAGTTTAAAATTAAATGAAAACGTTATTTTTAAATAAAGGTTTTATTACTATATAAATAAATACAAGAAATCAATAATGGGTGTGACCTCAATTATTATTGATACATTCTTGAAGGCGTCTGCTCATTGACGCTATCAAGGTATCAATATAATTAATATTAATCGTTTCCCATGCGGTATCAATGGCTGCAATTAGTGCATTACGGTTTACTGGTATAAAAATTTGGCCCTTGTTGTCTTCGGATAACAGCAAGTATTCGAGCCCAAACATTTTCGATAATGTTAAAATCTGGGCTTTTTGCTGGCCAGGGTAACAGCTCCAAGTTATTTGCTTGTATCCAGTTGCGCACAACCTGCGAAGTATAGGGTCATCATATCCCGATAGTTAATTATCGAATGCTTCCAAGAAAATATGTGTAAATAGTAAATGGAATCTACTAACGTAACGTTAAGCCGTTAATTATAGTTACATAACTCTCCTTTCATAAGATATAGTTCATATTAATATGCTTATTAGTAAAGCTTCGTACACACCTGAACAACAAACCGAGGAACAAACAGAACAACGAACCGAACGGCAATCGGAACATTAATTTGGACGGTGCTACGTACGAATTTTAGAACAGATTCGCAAGTCCTGATTGTTCCACGAACGGTTTGCGGCGTTCCCGCAACTTGTCGGTTTTTTCTCCGACATCAAAGAAAATGCGCGCGAATGCGTTTGCAGGTTTGGACGAATCTAAACAAAACGGCGAACAAACTTATGCGGGAGAATTAAATTATTAAATTTTTGTCCCCCTTTTGTGGGTTTGTTGTGTTTTAGGTAATATTATGGAGTTGACAGAAGAAAAATGTTTTAAATTAATCAGTGTTTAAGAATGCAAGAAAAAATGATGTCCCTATTAGCATCATTTGGGCGGGAAATTTCCAAAATAAAAAAAGCGAAGTAAATTATAATTTTTACTCTTCTTTGTGCGTAAAAATTTGGTTGGCACTATCTTTGTGTTTTCCGCAATTTTCTCTTCTCAATAATAAATATATATGAACTGAAAACTACTGAAAATAATTATGGAACAGCACAAACGTTCCGTTTGTTGTTCGGATTGTGGAAATCATAAAAGATCGTTTGTCGTTCTGTTTGACTTTCGGTTCGTTGTTATGTTTGTTGCTCGGTTTGTTGTTCAGGTGTGTACGAAGCTTTACAACTTAAGCAACAATTTTTGGCGAATAAAGATTAGTTTGTGATGTAATATTAGAAACACAAATTTATATCATATCAAATTTATGACAACTTAAAACCAAGAACGTGTATGTTATTGCTAAGAAATTATTAAGGAAAAAGCGCAATTGCAGTGTAAATATTTATAATTAGATATTTTCGAAAGTTTATAAGTCCTCTATTGTAATCTTAATACTTAAAAGAAAATCCTGTCCATTAGCATTATAAGGAAATGGCTTTTACTTTATGAATAAGTTTCAATAACAATAGAATATCCTTGCTTGTTTAATTTACTTCCTTTGAGTCATATTGCTCTAAGGGTTGTTACATTGGTCATTAGAAGTATGTAATAAATAAACAATTACCTATTGTTTGAGAAAGGGTAGTGTGGACCAGTAAATAAAGTAAGAAATGTAAATTCCATTTTAGTTTAAAATTTCAAGTGTTGTGAAAATGCCACCTCATCTCGGTGCTGATTTGAAAGCGCGGATTGTTTCGGAATTAGCGGCGGGCCGTAGCGTGCGTGAAATTTCACGTACCAAAAGCACCGTAGGGCATTACCGTCTAAAATGGAATCTTGAACACACTTTGGAAAGAGCCTTCGGAAGTGGTAGACCTAAAGTATCTCAAGATCTCGAGTTGTTTCATTACGTAACAGAACAACCATTTGCTACATACTCAGGGCTATAGCAGATACACATTTTCCGGATGCCGTATAACTGCACAAAAAAGATTAAAGGAGATGGGAATAAAGAAGTATAATGCTGCTGCGAAAGAAGTTCTCAGTGACGAAAATATGAGACGTCGTCTGGAATTTGCAAGGCGATATGTGAACGAACCTTTGGAATTTTGGAATCGAGTGATTTTTAGCGACGAAAAACGTTCAATAGCCGCAACGATGGACCACTAAAAGTTTTTAGAATGGAAGGAACTCGTTACGAAAATAATCACATATGTCCTAAAAAACGAAGTGGTTATTTTTCTGTGAATGTGTGGGGTTGGGTTAACGCGCGGGGTCCAGGAGTTTGTTGGGCTATCGATGGACGTCTTGATTCTGCTGCGTATTTAGATATTTTTGAAACTATTATGAAACCTTCAGTCGAAGTGTTTTATCCAGACGAAGATTATATTTTCCAACAAGTAAGTATTCTTATTTCACTATACTTTCTCCAAAAAATAGTTCGGGATCTGTTGAATTAACATTTTCATAATGTATTTTTGTTGTTAAAGGACAACGCCCCTATTCATACTTCGCGGGTTGTGCGCAATTGGATACGAAAATAACTTGGAGCTGTTACCCTGGCCAGCAAAAAGCCCAGATTTTAACATTATCGAAAATGTTTGGGCTCGAATACTTGCTGTTATCCGAAGACAACAAGGGCCAAATTTTATACCAGTAAACCGTAATGCACTAATTGCAGCCATTGATACCGCATGGGAAACGATTAATATTAATTATATTGATACCTTGATAGCGTCAATGAGCAGACGCCTCCAAGAATGTATCAATAATAATGGAGGTCACACCCATTATTGATTTCTTATATTTATTTATATAGTAATACCTTTATTTAAAAAAAAGTTTTCATTTAATTTTAAACTATAACTTGGTATCTTAATTATAATTATGTAATAAATTCTTGTCAAAAACTAAATATATACGTTGACAATAAGAATTGCCTTAGTTTTTATTTTCATTTTTATATTAACTACAGAAAAAAATGAAACGTCATAAAATATACATTTTGTAAGGACTAAATATTATGAATAGAGAGTTTAATGATTTTTTTTAATAACTTACAATAATTAGTAGGTTAGATTTATTTAAAAATAAGTAATGTAGACGTTTTTTAAATCAAAATTGTTTCTAACTTTATTTTGTAAACATTTCCTAAACAAAATTTTGTTTAATTAGCGATACCTTCAAATATATTCTTTAAAGAAAAAAATTAAGTAAGCAACGTAAATTACCTATTTTCTAAAACGTGCTTAGTGTAATGCTACAGTCCTTCTATAAGATAACCCCTGCTGAGACTACCTGCTGTTAGAATTGTAAATGATACCCTTAAGCCCGCTTCACAATGTGCAAACTTTTGTTTACAGAAATTGTGGTGTCCAAGTTTTAAATTTCATGAGAATACTTACCGTTTATATACTATATTACCAAATGTAAATGTAATTGTAAATTAAACAATGTTCATAAATTTGCTTAAAATTAAAATTTCTAGTTAAGAAAGTTTTATTCCAAACTTTAACGGTTGAATTTTTATTAAAACATTAATCTTCAAATTCATTAAGGTTATACTAAATATGCGATTGAAATGAAATACCCTTAAGTCACTATTGCCAACTGAAACATAATTTTCACCGTTTTAGTGTAATTTTTATAAAACGGTTTTTTGTTACGATACTCGTTCGCGTGGCGTAACAACTACAATATGAACGCAAAGTAGAAAAATAGTTATTTGTTATACAAGACGGTAAAATTATTTTTTATCGATAATGAAATTTTACCGTCGTGTGTAACATTGTATTTTTTTTATTGCGAAGGTTAAAAAGAAAACCGAAAGAAAAACTGAATAATTTTGCAGACAGAAATAAGAAAAGCAGTCAAAAATTAAATTGCAGTTGGTTCGTTCGGTATGTTGCTATAGTTATACCAAATAAATAATTGTAGAGCAGGAAAACATTCCGGTATGTGTGAAGAAAGAAGCGTTAGAGGCAGTAGCTAAATTATTGCCTCAAAAATCGCGATTAATATATGAAAAAAAGTACACATGTTTTCAAAGGTGGAAAATGACAAAGAAGATTAATAGTTTAAGTGAAACGGTACTTCTTTCATTTGTCTAAACCAGATTATTTTGGATCCTTTTTTTTATCAACCACATAATTATATAGACAGTTGTATAGTGTTCTCAAAGTAAATCAACATTTTAAGAAGTAGATTTTGAAATTATTTATTTTAATCTCTAGAATTTATCACAGTAAATATGTGATTTTTATTTAGAAAATATGTATTCTTCATTTTTTTAAGTATTGTCAGTGCTAATGTTAACTAAGATTGAATTTTTTATAGGATTTAAAGGTAACGATTTGGTAAACAATGCTTTGGATTTTATTTTGTTTGCAGAGCAAACTGAATTACGGGGGCTCTATACTGTCGTAAAAAACACTTACTTAAAGACTGACAGTTCTTCAAATTCGCAGGAGGACAATAAGGATTATTATTTCTATTTTTACTAATAGTATTCTATTGTTTATTGAGATTATTAGATACATAGTTCAAACAACGTAATTTTAAAAACCGTTTACGACCCTTATAAACAGTTCATTGTAAATCTCACTTGCAAATAGTGCACAAATTGCAAACTTAAAACTATTAAAAAACTGCTTCAGTGAAAAAAATTGTGCTTTCTACAGGAAAATGCTGAGAAGATTAAAAATTGATCCACAATGTATTCAACGTGTGTTACTTGAAAATAGAGAAGATGTACTACTTAATTTAAATAAACCTCTGGGATACTATGGAACAACTTATCACAATTATTGCAAAATAAGATTTTACCTAAAGGTATATGTACAGCTGTTCAGTGTAATAGGTACAATTTAAAAACTATTCTTGAAGTTGAACATTATATAAAGAAGAGTGTGAATCTCAATCTGAAAGTGAAGATGACAATAGTATAAATTGTACAAAATATAAATTGATAATTACACGAAGTATTTGGTTTCAGATTTGACATATTTTAGTAAAACAGAAAGATAGATTAATTTTGAAATTACAAACTGGTTGGACATCTATCATAAATAAAAAATTATATAAATTAGCCGATAAGTGCTGTTTCTGGCTGTTCAAGAATTACCATGTATAAAATATGGGAAAATATTGTTTAACAATTAAAGACTACTGCTCAGAATGTAACGCCACTATATTAAATACATTGAAAAAATGCATAGAAGAATTTATGAATAAGACGCTGCACTAAACAAAGAAAAAAGTCCTTTATTGCATTAAAATATACAGAACCATACAGTAGTTTCATACATCACATTTCTATAGATAAGTTTATGGTCTTTAGAACAACTACAAATTTAAAACAGCCATTTAAAAAACAATAGCGATTCTTTATTAGCCACACGATACATTATCTAGTCATATTTTTCTTTATTCTGGAGTCATTTACATGGGAGTAGAAGAAGGACAAATTCCAGTATCTCAATTGCTATTTGAAACACAGGACACAAATTCTATTGCGTTTTGGTTAAATAACTCGTTACGTCTTGGTGCAAAAAAAAAACCTAAAACTGTGGTGTTGCTTTACTTGGTGCAGTACCAATGGTCGTTTACAAATATGAGCTTAAAACAGTCCCAGGTAGAACAAAACGTTTTTGGAACATAATGGACGTTTTAGTTAAGGAATATATTTGACCCGAGTGGAATGTTTTTGTTTCAAATCATGCCTATAGAACGTACGGCGTAAAACGTAAGATTGAGAACGTTCTATAGTAATTTCACCTTGGCGTTTTTTTTGGAACGTTTTAAATAAGTTATAGACACTGCTATGATTGAACATAAGTGACGTTTTATTGACTTTTGACTTTCAAAAAGTGATTATGGAACGTCCGTTCGAAATGTAAAATATAGAATACCGTAAAAAAAAATGCTTTTTGTGGTACAATTTGAAATTCTCTATGTATGCAACCAATTCTGTGATATTGTAACTACTGCTTTTATATGACAAATAGATAAATAATTAAAATGCTCGAGAGAGTGCCTCAGGTAGAAATAACATAGTAGTATAAAATTATCTTTGCAATTAACATTAAATACATAGTTGTTAAGAAGAATACGTATTACTTTAAGACCATTCAAAGCATTAATGTTGTCGTGGGATCCCAATCGGTCTAGCGATTAGAACCCTTGTAAAAAGTGTTTACATACACGGGTCCTCGGGTCAAATCTCACACAAAGAATAGTGTTAAAATGTCAATTTTAATACTAAGTTTGTTGTAAATGTTCTAAGAATACAAAAATGTAGGCAAAAATTAAGCAGCAGTAATGGAGATATAATTTTTTTTAAAAATAATTATTTTATTTACTTATCATTATTAGCATAAAATAGAACGTTCCAAATTTGATTCTGCGTATGTTTCTAAAACGTTTAAATAACGTTAAGTCTACATTGAAATGGAACGTTCCAAATAGAAACGTTTTTGAAAGCGGACATTTTACGTTTTAAATGACGTCTTGGGAACAATTTTATGACGTTACACACAATGTTTCACGTTCCAATGGAACGCACTTGGAACGTTTTAGAAACGTAAATATTCTACCTGGGGTATTTGGATAGGTCGTGGAAATTGTTACCTGAGCAAGCTAATGATTTCCTGAATACATTTATTAGAGTAGATTATGCTCATACTATTAAAACTATAATGGTTGGAATTTAATTAAAAAGCTCAAACTACTTCGAGACTTTTATACAGTGTGTCTACTTAAGTTGGACTCATATGGGAAACTTTTTTATTATTAGTTTTAGGAAAAAAAGTTATTCTTTATAAAAAGTTCTGCACTATCTAAAACCTAAAATGCAATCATCAGATAATTCTTATTTTAATTCATATACGAGGTTTATTAAAAAATATTAATCTTACTCTAGAGTAAAGTACCTTTATTTTTACAATACAAAAAAATTTTATGAAATAAAGTTGTTTAAAATTAAAAGTTATATTCAAATATGCAATTACAGCTATTTACCATGAAAATTAAGATTTGGTGATTATTTACGTTTTACATTATAAAGTATTTGTAATCTTAAATTTCAATACTGACTTTATCTCTCCCATCTGTTAAAAATGATAACTTTCTATTTTATTAAATTGTCCTAAGCCAGAATAATTAATACGGAATGAATAGTAAATAATCACCAAATCTTAATTATCATGCTAAATAGCTGTAATAGCATAATTGAATATAACTTTTAATTTTAAATAACTTTACTTCATACAATTTTTCTGTATTGTAAAAAATAAAGGTACTTTACTCTAGAGTACGGTTAATATTTTTTAACAAACCTCGTATACGATTTAAAATAAGAATTATCTGATGATTGCATTTTAGGTTTTAGATAATGCAGAACTTTGTATAAAAAATAACTTTTTTTCCTAAAACTAATAATACAAAAGTTTTCCATATGAATCCAACTTAAGTAGACACACTGTATAAGGGTTTTGGTACTACTTGTTAAGCTGAATGTGTTGAAGTGATTAAAAACATTATAAAAAAGTTTATTAATCGTATGTAACAGTGAATACGCAACTTACAATAACAAAAACCAAATTACTCCATCCGAATTTCACAAACAAAAATTTAAAAAAATCCAATTTAATCGGTAATAACTAATCATCTGAAAAATAATAACATTTTAGTGATTAATTTCTAGATACAATATGCAAGAAAGACAATAAAACAAAAGATCCAGAAAATTTAGCAACTAAGTTAAAACGCTTCAAGCCATGGTCTTATTTTTGTCGTGGAATATACAATAAAGTTATTGACTATTCAAATTATTTAAAAACTTTGACAATGATTCTACTCTACTTTCGTTACTTTCCGGTGATTACAAAGTGGTATTACCACAGTCTAAGCAAAAAAATTTTGTAAGAAGTTTAAATCTGTCAAAATGGTAAAGTTAAAAAAGGGGGTTTCCATTTGAAATAATTGTTGATAATTATTGTTAGAATTAGTTTTAATTACGAAATACTTTCATTTAATGAAAATAAAAGAGAAGTAATTATCTCGCACGTTACCAACATTGCAAACAAATGTGCAATAAACCAGCCAACTCTGCCTACAAGCACACAGCATGCTCCCTACGGTTTACATCCTAAATTAACGTAATGTTCGTTACAAACACTTTAAGAATAACTGCTAAAGTACACTTAAGTAAATACCTTCACATGGATACCTTAGCACTGACCATTCGTCATGTTTACAAATAACAACGCAATTTATAGGTAAATTCCAACAGGTATTTAATAAGCTGTTTGATTGTTTGGTGTAAATCAAGACTGCAATGGTTGTGACGTCAAACAAACTTCGTATCGACATATTCTGTACGTGGCGCCTGTATTTTAGGGCGCCGATTCCACAAGCGCCTGTTCGTTTTATACCTACATAATTTATTTCAAATTCTCATTTCTTTGCATGCACGACGATACACATTCCGCTTTCAATTGCAAACATCCAACATTTTTAATATCTGCTTTGAATTCAAAATCTCATAGACATTTTGTATAAAAGCACGTAGGTACTTAAATTGTAATCATTATTAATTATTCTTACAATTACAATAGAACGTTTTCAAAGCGCAAATTTAATTAATGCATCAAAGGAATTTTGGGGAAAAAAACAATGACGTATTAAGTGAGATTTCAAGCAGCTTAATTGTACATGGATGGAACTAGGGTAGATTAACACAGCATTAATTTTGAATATTTGCTAATTGGAAATTGCAATATGTGAGTATTTAAATAAAACATATAAACTAACTGTTATTTTTCGATAGAGAGTAATAAATAAACGCATTTGACAGGTTGAAGTGGGTTACCGAAGAAAGTGGTTTGAATCATGCGATAATAATATTAATTTCTTCAGAAACGAAAAAAAGGGGTTTAAAGTCCAATTTCGACATTGCTCTTAATACATTTAAATTGACATTTACGCAAATTACTTGTTTTACTTAAGTTTAGTTTTAGTCTAATTCTAATCAAAAACTCAACAATATGTTGTTGACTTTATATACTATTATAACAAAATAGATGTGGATGTTTGGACAATCGCATTAGACCGCAGTCACACAGGAACCAGCGTCTGTTACCACATAACTGTTAAGTGTAACGCCACAAATGTCTGAAACACCTTGTACATAAGAATTTTTATGTTATTATTTTTGTGTTGGTAGTATTAAGTTAGATAAGTAAATGATGGTAGTTGAACAAAATGTATCGAGCAGTTTTAGTTATGTTACTTCTCCAAATATAAACATAAGTTGTATTGCACACAATTATTTAATACTAAAACCCTACATGGTAGCAGAACGTGGTTTGAAAAGGAAATAAAAGCATTTTTTAAGAAACGTAATTAATTATTACAAGATGGCCGAGTTAAACAAGAAGTACACAATTGAACAATTAAATGGTGAAAATTTCTACAACTGGAAATTTAGAATAAAATTAATATTAGAAGAGAACGATGTATACGAAGTAACTAAAAATGCAAACGAAATTGACAAGAATGATGAAAATAAAGCAACGGAATACAAAAATTTTATTAAAAAGGACAAGTTAGCAAAATCAATAATTGTGCAATGTATCAACGACACTCAACTACCGATAATAAGAAATTGTGAATCAGCGCATGAAATGTGGATGGCAATAGGGGAGCAGTATGAAAGGAAAGGTATGACAACCCGACATCACCTAAAGAAAAAATTAATGCAATTACGTATGGGTGACGATTCTGTAAATCAGTTTCTAAGAAAATTTGAAGATTTGGTTCAACAACTGGAAGCTACAGGTGCTGAACTGAAAGAAGATGATTTAATTTGCAATATTTTATTGGCATTGCCACCAACTTATAGTACTTGGGTCACGATTATTGAAAATACTGAGAATCTCACATTGTCCATGGTCAAATCAAGACTACGAGAGTTTGAAGAAAAGAAACATGGAAATCCAGAATTAAACGAAGATGGAAAATATCAAACAACAACAGCGTTTTATTCAATTCAGGGTCAAAGAGGAAATACAAGAGCCGCTTTCAGAGGAAGTCATAACAATTCACGAGGTTATAATAATCCATCAAGATTTCAAAATAGAGGCAACTATTACAGTCAGCGAGGTTTTATGCAGTCGAATCATGGAGGAAGAAATTTCAACCACAACAGAGGATCGTACAATAGCAGAACTCAGACCGATGGGCCATCGTCATACAGAGGAGGATTTTATAATAATAGAGGTATGTCAAATCATAACAGAGGTTCACGCAATTTTTATTATAATAGTCCTAAAGAATTTGAGAAAAAAGGTTTTAGAGAATCTAATCTAAGCAATAACGAAAATCAGAATGAAGATTCAAAAGAAGTATGTTTTCTTGCAAATAAATTTTGTAATTCTAGTAATGCGAATGACTGTAATAATAATATAATTAAGTTCTGCATTGATTCTGGTTGCAGTGATCACATGTCTAATGATCAAAATTCTTTCACTGATTTAATTATGTTAAAAAATCGTATAAAGATTGCTGTAGCTAAGAACAATGATTATTTGGAAGCTATCGCTGTAGGTAATATTAAGGTTATAAGTAGGGTTAATGATTCAAACATTCCAATAACAATTAAAAATGTATTTTATGTACCAGAACTAAGGAGAAACCTATTATCAGTTAAAAGATTAGAGCATTCTAGTATCACAACTATGTTCCAAAGCAACGAAGTAAAATTACTTTGTAAAGATAGATTAGTAGCTATAGGAAAAGAGAATGGTTTATATGAAATCGAATTTAATTTAAATAACAACAAAGAATGTTTAAGTGTAGGAATTGATGACGATAGTAGATTCATTTGGCATAAAAGATTTGGACACATTTGTGATGAACGACTAAATTTATTAATAAAACAAAATATGGTAGAAGGATTAGATACGAACACTCAAAAGGTTGCGTTTTGCGAATCTTGTGTGAAGGGAAAATGACAAAGTTGTCATACAATGTTAGAACTAAGAGTAGTCGCTTATTAGAAATAATTCATTCTGATATTTGTGGTCCTATAACCCCATATCTCATGATGGTGGAAAATATTTTCTGACATTCATTGACGATTTTTCAAATTTCACTGTTGTTTATATTTTGAAAAGTAAATCTGAAACATTAAGTTATTTTAAAGAATTTGTAGCTATGTGCAAATCAAAGTTTAATAATTATTACAAAATTTATAAGATTAGGGTAGACAATGGAGGGAGTATACATCAAAAGAGTTTAAAAATTATTGTAGAAATGAGGGTATTGTAATTGATTACACAGTTCCCTACAATCCGTCTCAGAATGGAAAATCAGAGAGATTTAACAGGTCAATAGTCGAAAAGGCTAGAGCAATGATTAGCGAATCAAATGTCCCAAAAATTTTATGGAATGAAGCCGTTAGGACTGCAGTATTTTTAATGAATCGTAGTCCAACTAAAAATTTAAAATTTACCCCCGCAGAACTTTGGTATGATAAGAAACCATATGTTGGTAATTTACGTGTATTTGGGTGTGTAGCTTATAATTTAATAGAGAAAACAAGAGGGAAGTTTGAGGATAAATGTAACAAAGTAGTCATGATAGGTTACGGTCAGACGGGATATCGATTATGGGATTTAGATAAGCAGGAGGTAATCATGGGAAAGCATGTTAAGTTTAACGAGAACGAATTCTATTATAAAACACAAAGCACATGTTCAATAAGTAGAAATCAAAATAATGATATTGTTGATATTGTTAATCCAAATAGCAGTATTGAGGATGAGTCAGTAGTGGTAGATGTGCCTAACACAAATGATTTGAATTTAGAAGGAAACCATCTAAGAGAAAAGTTAAAATTCCTAAAAAATATGATGATTACGAAATTTATATGGCTTTTATGTCTGAAATTTATGAAACACCACGAAATTTTGATGAGGTTAATAAAAGTAAAGATAAAACTAAATGGATTGAAGCTATGAATCGAGAATTAGAATCTCTTAAGAAAAATGAAACCTGGAAAGTTGAAAGTAACGTTGATAAAAGTATAAAAATTCTTGATACTAAATGGGTCTATCCATTCAAACATCATGAAACTGATGAAAAGACAGATTCAAAGCAAGATTAGTAGTTAGAGGATTTAAGCAAAGTGATATTTATGAGACATATACACCCGTAGCGAGCATGAAAACCCTAAGAATCCTGTTATCCATGGGAGTTCAATTTTCATTTTATTTTGAGCAATTAGATGTAAAGAGTGCCTTCTTGAATGGGCAATTAGATGATAACGATATTGTATATATTTCAGCCCCGGATGGCACTAATTATGATAAGAATTGTGTTTTAAGATTATCAAAATCATTGTATGGTCTAAAACAATCTTCAAAATGTTGGAATAACAAGTTTAATAGGTTTTTATTAGATTTAGGTTTTAAACGTTCAGATAATGATTTTTGTCCTTATATTATATGGTTAAAAATAATAAAAGGGTTTATTTACTCTTATACGTTGATGATATTGTTTTGGCTGGTAATGATAAGTACCTCATTGACCAGATAAAATATGAATTGATTACTTGTTTTGAAATGAAGGATAAGGGAGAGTTAAAATTCTTTCTTGGTGTAGAGATTAATTATGATAGATTAAACAAAAAATTAAGTCTTACTCAGAATAGGTATATTGATAAATTACTTGAAAGATACAATTAAAGATTGTAAACCCAGTAAAACCCCCATTGATCCCAAGTTAAAATTAACTTCAAGCGAGAAGGTAACTAATAAACCATTTAGACAACTAGTTGGATGTCTAATATATTTGATGACTTCAACTAAACCCGATATTTGCTATTCGATTAATTCATTTTGCCAAATACAAGATAAAGCTAATGACGAAATGTGGACACATTTTAAAAGCGTATTGAGATACTTAAATGGTACTAGGAATGTTGGTTTATTATATAGTGGAAATAATGATTCAAATAAATTGATAGGATTTTCAGATGCTGATTGGGGAAATATAGAAGATAGAAAATCTATCTCTGGATATGTTTTTAAAGTTTTTGGCAATACTGTCGATTGGGCGACTAAAAACAAAACTGTGTAGCACTCTCAACCACAGAATCCGAATTAATTGCGTTGACTTTGTGTGTAACAGAAGGATTGTGGCTGCAGAAATTGTTAAAAGATTTTGATGTACTTGTAAAATGTTTAACTATTTACGAAGATAATCAGGGATGCATAAGCATAATGCGCAATGTAGATAATAACCGTAAAGTTAAGCATATTAGTCTTAGGTATAATTTTATTACTGATCTGATTGATAACAATGAATTAGAACTAATGTATATATGTACTCAAGAGCAACAAGCAGACATGTTCACAAAAGGCTTGTATGAACCAATGTTTATTTCTAATTGTAGACGACTGGGTTTAAGACATTTTGGCGAGGAGGGGTGTTAAGTGTAACGCCACAAATGTCTGAAACACCTTGTACATAAGAATTTTTATGTTATTATTTTTGTGTTGGTAGTATTAAGTTAGATAAGTAAATGATGGTAGTTGAACAAAAATGTATCGAGCAGTTTTAGTTATGTTACTTCTCCAAATATAAACATAAGTTGTATTGCACACAATTATTTTAATACTAAAACCCTACAATAACCACACAAAAATAAACTATACAGAAACTCTACTCGCAGATTTTTTTTGTCAAACTCGCGCATTCCTCCACGCACCTTAGTAATATGGCCGAAATAACCTCTTTGCTTTGCGACGTACCAAATTTGTTTATTAGTTATTCTACAATACAGTTTTTTTTTAAACTATTCATTGCCTGTATTGAATTTATAAGAACGTTACTTTAATTATTATGTACGCAAGTACATCTCGTAACCCTCAAGCAAGCAAACCTATTCTTATAGGCAACACGTTGTCATTTGTTACGGTTTAAGTTTTTGAATGTAAGACGTATGTCGTGAGCCGTCTTAAAACGTGTGTCGCGAGTAGTATGTTGCGACGAAAGTCGTATTTGGCGCGCATTTTGCTAATTTTCTATTGGTGGAAAATTAAAGTAGACTGGATTTTCTAAACGTACAGCGGACATATTCTCTTTTTGTTTCGAATTCGCGGGTGTTTTAGCATACTTCTTGAAGTGAAACCGGTGAATACTACGTCTACAGGGGTTGGTTATGCTGCACAACCTCATCGAGGGAGTCAATAGCCTTCTGTTCTTCTCCGCACACTTCCTCTAAGAGGAATCCTGGGACTATCTAACCTCCTGTAGTGTCGATACCGTTGCTAGCAGAACAACTTCATTCTCGGAAATACACTTTACCGATTACAGCTAAGTTTTAGTATTTAAGCCACTTATTCATAATAATAATGACATATAACTGATTGATCTCTGGTATTTAAGTACATTTTTATTTGGTGTACACTCCTCAATCAAACGTTTGTTTTAATCAGCTCAATTAGGGCCCTTTAATCCTAGTTTAAGTTTAGTGTAAATTGCCGTGTGTACGCAGAGCCTTAATAGCAGCCAATCCTTAATTGGAATGATAATTTTAACTCGATAACTAACCTGAAATTTGACACATTAATTGCGAGCCTTATTTATTGTTAAGCGAGACTGCTGCAAACGCACGTAACTATATGCGACAGTCTCTCTATTTCTGTCACATTTTTCTAATATTTGAAGATTTGCTTGTTGTATTGAATTGTCTGTTTTTTTCTCTGGTTTGTGTTCGATTTAGCGTATTATATTTTAAGTAAAACCTGTTGATCTTCTGTTGGCCGGTTTTATTTCTTTCTTTATGCTGCAGGTGGCGCCTTGTTAGACCAGCAGTCTACTTTTTATAGTTTTTCAGAGAACTTAGTGCGCTACATTGAGCTAAATTCCCTTTAGTTTTTTTCCTCAGGTTGTTCCGCTAGAGCCGTCGCTCCATTTTGTTATTTTGTAAACAACAACCGTTACACATTGATTATACAAATGCAATCTTGAACACTTAAACTTTGTTCTCAATCTACGGTTGTCATTAAAGACGAGGAAAATATTGGATACTTCGGGAAAGAAAACATCTTATCTTAAATCACAATAACAGTAATTATTAATTTATTACTATTAAAAATCAGGACGATTAATTATATAATACCGGTTTATTCTTAAGATTATAAACTTTATCTTCTACTCCATAATGTTATGTATTTAAATGAAACGTATGTACCTACGCATGCATGCTTCACCCCATATTCAAGAAGGCGGCAATGTGAGATTCTATTTTCATCCAATGTTGCGAAACTAGTTAAAATTTGAAAGCATGTGTGAGAAGGAATATAATGGAAAGGTGTTTTGTCCTTATCCTCATTTTCTCTATTAACTATAAATCGTGCAATGCAAGCCGCTAATTTTGACCATCCCGCTGTTCCATAGATATTGCGTGCTATTTTGTGATGGATAACGGACAATCTTGACATATATTTTCGAAAAAGAAAGACATTAAGAGTGTTAATTGTTGTAAACTAAGAAGTGTGTCGCAAGACACACATTTTACTTATGTTAATTGTTGTCTAACAACATTTTGCTGTAAAGTAATGGTATCTTCAACTGATTAGTATTAGTAGTTAAAATAATAAGCAAATGGTGAAGACGAACTTATAGCAATATAAATCACATCAATACCATCAGTTAATTGAAATAATTACCGATGGAAAATATAGGAGTTGCGATCATAACCTAGCTGCAGTATGACATGGAATATCTGGCGCGAGAAATCTGGTTCTTAGTCAAAACACAGTCAAATAACTATAAATATCCTTTTATAATATCATTTTTTTGTTAACTGTAAGTACATACATGCGTTATAATTTTCTTCAAAGTGCTTGCAACTTTAACGTCGATTGTAATTGTTTGTAATTTAACCACTGTAGAATTCAATTTGTTTAATAAACATAATTGTGCGTTGTATATTGTATAAAAGCTGTACACAAGTCAATCCTTCAATAATTCTAAGCCAACTAGTTAGTTAGTTTTTTTTAGGAACGCTGGACAACGTTTATAATTTGAATGGTGATTTCTTCGATGATATGACTTTTTCTTCTAATTCAGATGTTCAAATTGACATTTTCTTTACTTGCAATTTATAGTCAACGAAGTATAAGACATGTAGAAGTACCTTGACTACCTTCGTAAATAAACAAATTTTAAATTAAAATTACTAAATGTCTACTATATTTTCTTACAACAAAATAAAAACTACGCATTTGTATTTTTATTTATGTGCTTGTTTACATTTTAGAATAAATAAGACACTTTTTTTTGTTATTTTCGTCGTTTTTATTAAAATACCTTGAAAAAGAAAGTGCCGCTTAAAAAAATTTGTACAGCCGCTCAATTCATGTTGTCAATACACTTATATGCGCGTGAAGGAATGCGCAAAAAAATGTTTCAACACCCAACATCAAAGTGCCGACAGTCGAGTGGAGTTTTTGTATAGTTTATTTTTCTGTGACATAACATTGACAAACACCAACCGAATATGCCTTGATCATACAGATGGGCAACCACTGTTGCCAAGCATATTAAGTTTATATCACAAATCTCTTTTCTATTGTCTTCTATTATAGAGGATATTCCATTTTTTCCATCTTTATTACCATGATAGAATGCGTGTTAAAATGATAATAAAACTTCAAAATTTTAATTGTTATTGTAATTGTGCATTGTTGTTTTATCTCTTTTCCTCAACTGATGGTATCTTATCCCCTATCGTTTTACGCATTTCCCGGTTGTATGGGACACTAACTAAAACTAATTATAACCTTTGTTCAAAAATTTTAATAATATTACAAAAAAGATTAAGTATTTTCAGGCATTAAGAAAAAGGAAAGTGCAGGTATAAATTATGATTCTTGGGTAATGCGTAATCCTTAAAGTACGTTGTAAAACTGCTTGTCGGCAATAAGAAATGTAAGGGCAATGAACATATTAAATCCGAATAGTAAAAATTAAAAAAAAATTACATTTACAACCCAATGGCTGAAAGATAATAGCGACGTCAAACTATAGAATTAGTGCGTCTCTTTGTGTCTGTCTAAAATGCTTCTCGAACCTTCGTTTTTTTTGTTGCCGACAAAGTTGCCTAACCTAAACGGAATTGCTTAAGTATTATATCGCTAAGTGAAATCCAATTCCTCTTTGTATTGATAGATGTTTTATTTACTATTTGAAATATAGATAAATTATTACTTTACCATTTTACACTTTTATTACAAAAACACAATTAAAAATTAAACACGTGCATTTATACGCCATGCTCGCTTAATTTCGTATGTAAAGCATTCAGAACCTCTAACTTGAATTCGCGCTGGGCAACGGGAGGTAACTTTTCAATTTTTTGGTAAGGACATCAAAAAGTGATTTGTTGAAGATGCATTTGTTGTAGATTTATTGGATTTATTATTTATGTATAAAATTTACCATGGTTTATTTACCTTCAACTGGCTTACCCTTGGAACATGAATGAGTATGATTATAATTTCGTTTTTGCCAACTATTAACAACCACCGCTTTAGAAAAAGCAAACAGTGGTTTACAAGTAGGGTCATAGTTGATGAATCTAGTATGACCACCCAAATAAGCACGAATGTATTTGAAATTTCAGCCTCAACCACCGACTATTGTTAACTTTTCTGTGTGACTGCGGCCTTATACGTAGGAGGAAGTGCTACGGTTAATTGAAGAAGAGTAAGTTTTGCCGGCAGCCGAAGAGTAGGGCGTGATTGAGAAAAAGGATCCACCGCTTCTTCAGAACTGTCTTGATTTAATCCGAGGGCGCCATAGTCCTAATGCGTGGATACAAACCTGCTTCCGAACTAAAGAAACAGACGCAACAATCAACCGTAACAAATTAAAGGAGCAATAAATACAATAAAGAGAGAGAGAGACACAAGTAACCTACAAAACGTTATATTTAATAACACACCATAAAGAAGAAGGAACAGAGCACAATTTAAATATATCCACTTACCACGTAAGTTAATTCTACGAAGCGTATTCGTTCGTACCCATATATATAGTCGTACACAAAAGAAGGAAAAAAAAATATAAGATTAATAGCAAGTTAATAATTTATGCGGTACGCCACTGGCGTTATTTAATCTAGACAAGATGGCGACGTAACCACACCCGCACAATACGAAGGTGTATTTAGTGTTCGCAGTTGCAATATTTAGCGTTAAAAAAGTATCGGAGAGTTAGGTGTTTCCCCAAAAAGAGCGCTCTTCCGTGGTCTTACCCTTATACTCTAAAAATCCCCAAGCAATGGTGGGTAAATGAAGCAAGTTCGCGCCTTTACGGTACACATTCGTTTACAGATTGGGCAAGTATATGCGCCACAACAAGTTAATTAATTATATTGTAGTGAATTAACAAAAAAAATATAAATACGTGAACAAATACGTTTCGAGTTCCAAAGATTTAACTGCACTTAAGGTGCCAAGACAAGTTGTACTTATTTAGGTGTTACGCTTGAGACGTTTTCGGTAGCAGTGTGACGTCCCGGAGATGGTTTGTTTTCAGCGCAGAAGTATAATTAGAAAAATCTGACCTTATGTTGTAGATAGAGGTTTACGATGTTGACACACACAGGAGAAGATACAGATATGTGGTGTCGGTTCCAGCTGCGGCGACCCCTAATTTCGGTAGGATGTCCCGTACTTCAGCAATCTTAACAGCAAACCCCAAGTATGCGACACACGCAGCGACAAGACAATAAAAGGTAGAAAGAGATCCCACGATGAATTTAATCAGCCAGGTAATTGGTTTTGTTTAGGCCAAAAGAACCTTTAAAGCCGAGTAATTTTAATCCCGGGTAACTCTAATCCGGAGTAACTCTAATCCCGGAGTAACTCTAATCCCGGAGTAACTCGCCTTATCTGAAAATTATGCACGGTGTAACGTTGAAGAAGCCATGAAGAATATTTGTCGTACCTGAGTGCAATCGAGCGACCATTAGAAGAAATTAGTACACGCATCCGTCCTAAGATAAACTTCAGAAAATCGAGTAATCAATCCTTTCCCCAGCTAAAAATATACCGCTATACATTGAAAGTTTGCAGGGTCCTATACATACCACTAGAAAATTTGACGGAATTACGATTAAGCACTCAGATGAAGGCAAATTTGAATTTCACGTAACACGACGTGATAGTAGTTGTTACAAGGCGGAAATTGAAGATCAGCCGAAAATGTATTGGCCAATTAGGACAACGCGGAAGTTGAATTCTGGGAATTAAATCCCCAAAAATTTTCGTTAAGGAGCGAACACGGAGAAATGTCGCGTTTACACCTCGACTCCGTGTATTGTGTGTTGCCTAACTCACAGTGACCGTTACAAATTCCCCACACAAAACTTCAAGCCCGCGCAGAAGGATAAACATAATCCGCTGCACCATACATAATCCAGAAAATTAACATCCGTAGGTGTTCAGCAAAAAAAAAAAGGAATCTCCAACATGAGCGACATATAACCAAAGATACCCACCCCACACATATAAAAAACCTAATGAAACCCAACCCCTAAGAGATAGACGGTTTGTTGAACTAAGAGTAGCTGATCTGATGAAATCTGTTCAAAACTCGCATGAAGCGTTTGGTGTATCCAGCAACAAAGTCAAGCAACGACCAAGAAAAAGAAAAGGATAACACCAAGAGATTGAACGCCCACAAAACTCGCAATTAGCGATTTCCGAGAAGCAAGGTAAAGAAAACGTGGGTCATCCAACAGTATCTCAACCAACCTTACTAAACCCAGTCAACAGAAAATATTATTATAGTAAAGTTTGAAGTTTGGACAAGCGTCCAGGACAGAGCCCTAAAAACCAATGAAACCCCAACCCAAATTAAAACAATACCACCCTGAATTACCCCAAAATAAGGTACCCTAGGAAAGGTTTAAGGTAAGATAGGAATAAGGATAAGGCTGAAACCCAAATACCAAGAGGTTAGGATAAACCCTAGGAAATTATTAAGATCGGGCATTTCCTAGCGGCGTGCATGTCGAATGGGTGGCACCAGGCATCACTCCCACCAAGACCCTCGCGAAGGATGGAAACTCGCGTCATTGGGCCCCCAGTGAAAATCCACCCCTCGCCATTCACGACCCTTAGTACTGAGCCTTCCCAAAATAAAGTCCTCCCACCCAGGAAAGGATTTAGTCTTGGGCCGATACTCCCGACACCACAAGACTAATGGATATGCAGTTAAAGAGTGCGACTCTGAAAACCGAGGATAAACCCCCAACCCTATAGCATAATGGAAGAATGAAAGGAAGGATCCCAAAATTTTGCCCAAAAATTTCCAAAAGTAAAAGACTGGAACAAGTCAACAGTTTGAGGTTCTGCAGTGGCTACGGCCAGTGATCCATTGACGGAGGTTAAGGGCGAACGGTTTACCCCTGCCCCAGATCTTGCTCGCCCCGTACGGCCCCTAAGGGTTGGTGTGCCTGGTAACGAAACAAGGGTACCAGAAACAGGAGCTCCGACTCCCCCTCACGCCAACACCCACTGAAACCCCCAGCCAAAGCGGTACCTCTACGCAAGAAAGAAAGAAGGAACAGATGATAGCAAAGACAAGGAAAAGGGAAATACTCTATCCCTCCTCGAGAGGACAGAGAGCAACAAAAACGACGTTCACACAAGACAAGACACATTCAGGTGTCTGAATTCGGCTTTGAAAAGGATTGCCAAACTGGCGAAGACGTACACCAACGAGCCATATAGGAGAGGGCGTTCAATCCGTCACGGGATCGGGAAATCACGGTACTCCCACAACTACGTGAACTCATGAAACTAAGTCTCGAAGCTCGAAATCCAATTCAAGGTCAAATTTTGGTATTATTTACCTGAGAAGGTCCAATCCCTACGTGCCCAACCAACCTACCCATATCACATGGAATTCTAACGAATGTGAACCATTATGGTTCCAGCAAAAAAAAATTAAATATAACTATGAGCTAACTCAATTAGAACTGAGTCAGTATATCATTAAGCTCGCCGAAGCGGTTTGGTATCTCCCAGAAAAGAAAAAGAAAACCCAACAATCTTGATGCATTGTCAACAAGAGCAGGAGCACGCTCAACTTGAACTCAAGTCAACAGGCATCCCCAAAAAAAATAAAGCTTCTCAAACCAAAAACAAAAGAACCTGTATCTACGTATATACAGTTCTCGCAGAAAGAAAATAAAGATATACGGGAGAGCACCAAATAAATCAGAGATTTCGATGTAAATCGATCATAATGTCGTGTAGCTAATAGAGCCAGAAACCATCGATAATCTCATTAATAACCAACCTACAGTAAGGCAGAAATAAAAGAAATTTATTCAGCAACAATATAAGAGAAAATACGAACTTCTCCTTACTAGAAGGAAGATAGTCCGAGCAAATTCGTTAGAAACCCGTGAAAGAAAAAAAATAATACAGATATGATAAAATCAGCAAAAGTAAATAGTCAAGTAAAATAAGTCGTGTCCAAGTAGAAATCCAGTCATGAACCGTGTCTTCTAGCTGGCAGTACAAGCAAGTTTACGACGCTTTTTCCGTCTAGGATAAAGTAAAGAGTGATCTAAACAATTAGGCTCCAGCACAGCAAGTTCAGCATTAGCCTCTTCCGAATTCGAGAGGTTCTGGCTTAAGGTCTTTCACGTGCCACGTACCTAGTGACTTTCCTAAAGAATCAGCTAGTTCATACGTCCAGGGAGACACGACAGTTTTCACCGTGAACGGGCCTAAGAATTTAGGTGCGAGTTTCGCATTGAAATGCTTCGAAGCGTCGGATAGTTGGAAGTTACGACGCCACACCAGATCACCCACGTTATACTTGACATGTCGGCGGCGTAAGTTATACCTATTTCGTGTAGTTTCATAGGCTTTCCGAAGGCGTTGAAGTATATATTCCTGGATAGCCGCGTAACGTCGAGTAGACACATTATGATCAGGTTCTGAGTCAGTTGGTTCAAGACGTGATTTATTGAAGAGATTGCCAGAGATGACATGTTCACGACCAAATAGAGCAAAGTACGGGGTACATCCAGTCACTTCGTGTTTCGCCGAACGAACTGCACATCCAATGTGAGGGAGCTTCACATCCCATTTCCGCTGGTTGTCCTTAACATAAGACGCTATCATGGTCTTAAGAACGCGATTTATCCGTTCAGCCGGATTTGCTTGCGGATGGTATTTGGCAGTATATAGGATGGTGCAATGATAGTTCTCACACATTTGAGTGAATTCACGACTGCGGAACTGTACTCCGTTGTCAGAAATAAGGTACTGCGGCACTCCAAATAGTAAAAACACCTGTTCTTCCAGGATTTTAGTAACCGCAGCAGCAGTAGCAACACGCATAGCAAAGAAAAGGGCAAATTTAGAGAAACAATCGGCAACCACAAACACGTAACAATTGCCTTTAGAAGAACGAGGAAGCGGCCCAACAATATCGCAACATAAAGTTTGCCACGGTCCCGTAGGACGAGCACGAGGAGCAAACATTCCAGGAGGAGCTGCTTGAGATACCTTATTGGAAGAGCAAGTAGAACAACGGCGGATATAGCGAGCCACGTCTGCACGTAATCGAGGCCAGTAATAATGTTGCAGAATTCTTGCGGTTGTCTTAGTTACTCCACCATGGCCAACAACTGGAGGATCATGGTTCTCCTGAATGATGCGTCTCCTTTGTTCAGCCGGAACGACTAACTTCCATTCATCATTCGGATCCACCATAGAAGTGGTAAAGAACTAGTCACTCTGCGATATAAGATGTTATTATCGACAGACCAATGAGGCAACTTGTGAGGTGTTGTGAGTACACGATTCAGTAAGTTATTATACCATTTATTTGTAGTAGGTAAGTCAAGACCAAGAGAAGAAGGAACAGCTAAGGAATCAAGATGAGGAGAGGTGGTTTCAGCTTCATCACCAACAGCAGGAACAGCACGAGATAACGCATCTGGCACAACGTGGTCTTTGCCTTTCCTATGTCTGATGGTGAAGTCATACTCTTGGAGTTGTAAGGACCAACGAGCAAGACGACCAGACGGACTCTGCAAACGGTTAAGCCATACCAGCGAGTGATGGTCAGTAATGATGGTGAAGTGAGAGCCCTCAATATACGGTCTGAACTTAAGAATGGCGAATAAGACTGCAATACATTCTTTTTCCGTAGTACTATAGCGCCTCTCCGCTTTAGTTAAGGAGCGACTGATGTAACTGATAACCTTTTCCCCTCAGGCGATTCCTGACTAAGGACAGCACCCACGCCAAAGTCCGAAGCGTCAGTTTGAACAACAAATGGCAGAGAAAAATTAGGACAAGTCAGGATAGGAGCAGAAACTAAGTGTTCTTTAAGAGAAACGAAAGCAGATTGACATTCCGGTGTCCACACAAACAAAGCATTTTTCCGAGTAAGAGCAGATAAAGGAGAAGTAAGAGAAGCGAAGTTCGGTATGAAACGGCGATACCAGCTAGCCATGCCAATCACGCGTCGCACTTCGGTGACCGTGGTCGGTATAGGAATGTTAAGTATGGCAGTCACCTTTTCTGGATCCACCAGCAACCCATTTTTATTCACAACGTAGCCCAAGTATTTCAACTCCGAACGACAGAAATGGCATTTTTCCTGATTTAATGTCAAACCGGCAGCAAATAATCGTTTCAGAACTTTTTCCAGTACTCGAAGATGTTCGTCGAAAGTTGGTGTCGCGATAACAATATCGTCCAGGTAGGCGAAGCAAAACGGTTCCAGCTCTGCACCGATAATTTGGTCGATCAGCCGCTGAAAGGTTGCAGGAGAATTATGCAGACCGAACGGCATTCTAGTAAATTGGAACAATCCACGATGAGGAACAGTAAAGGCAGTAAGCGGTTTGGATTCAGGAGTTAAAGGAATTTGCCAATAAGCAGAACGAATGTCCAAACTCGAGAGAAATCTAGCATCCCGTAAGCGATCCAAGATAGAAGTGATATACGGCAGAGGATAAGCGTTGCGTTCCGTGACCTGATTTAGCTTCCGATAGTCAATGCAAAACCGATAGGAGTTGTCTTTCTTCCTAACCAAGACCACAGGACTGGACCATGGACTGGTAGATGGCTCTACTACACCTAACTGTAGCATCTTGTCCAGTTCTTCATTGACAATCCGAGATAGTACTGGTGATAGAGGATAGTACCGTTGTTTAATTGGCTCAGCCTTGGTATGGATACTGTGTTGAACGAGCTGGGTACACCCTAGACCAGATGGCTGTAAAGAAAAGCTGGCAGAGATAACAGCCTCTAGCGAAGACTGTTGCGACCTTGATAAGTCGTCTTTGATGTTCAGCGCACTCGAATGAACCGCATGTCCAACCGCATCAGTACCAAAGGACCAATGACCCTTGCTGAAATCTGGTACGAAGGCCATCGCCTTCCAAAAGTCGATCCCCAATATCAACCCTTGAGAAATCTCAGGAACCACTAAGGTTTCTATTACCTTGGTTTTTCCCTCTAAAGTATAAGGAAGAGAAACAACACCCAAAATGGCACATTGTCCACCATTAGCCACGTTACAAAAAGTCGAAGTAGATTTTTTTAAGGACACCTTAAGGGACTGAAGCAAATGCCAACCGATACTTCCTAGTATCGTCCTAGAAGATCCTGTATCCAGTAAGGCTTTAAAAGGTATGCCCAGCACTGATACGTTAAGAAAAGGTCGTTCATCACCACGAACGCTAGCAAAAATAAAGTTAAGTAACAATTGTTGAGAGTGGTCTAGATCAGTAAAAGAAGAATCCGAGGTTGAGAGAGAAGTAGAACCTACGACTCGGTCCGAGGGTTCTGACGTGCGTTCCTGCGGCGAACATTGGGAGCAATTAGGCTTGGTAACACCTGCCTTTCCACAGCCAAAACAATGAAGGTTCTGTGGGTTTGGACAACGAGGAGAAACATGTCCCGTATTCCCGCAATTCCAGCAACGTACAGGTCCCCTGTAAGAGTTGAGAGGCCTAGAAGGAATAGTCGAAGAGACCGAAGAACAAGAAGAAGTATTCAAAGAAGAAGTTTCTGGAGCGACGTAAGCTAGGTTAGGTTCCAGCAAAGAAGTCACGCGTCTAGTAGGTGGTGGTTTGAAAGATTGGGTTAAGAATTGACTATGCTCAATCTTTTTCCCAAGCGACAATAGATGCGAGATGGTTGAGACATCATGAAGAGCCAAGGCCGTTTGGAAATATGGCGTTAGATTGCGCCTGATTATTCGGATCTGTTGTGGTTCCGATAATGGTTCACTCAACCGTGAGAAAAGGCTTTGCATAGTAGCCAAGTATATCCCAAACCCCTCATGAGCACCCATGGTTCGTGCCTTAATTTCGTCCAGCAATCGATCGTTGTAATCCACCGGAAGAAACTCCGATTGTAGTAAACGCACCACATCCTTCCACGAAGACAGCGATTGTCGATGAGCCCTGAAGAGAAGAAGAGCTTTTCCAGTTAAGAGTTCTGGAGCACCATGAAACAATTGCGTCAGAGAAATTCCCCTAGCCGTGCTTAATTCCTCCAAGCGAGTAAGAAATTCAGAAAGAGATGTTTTACCATCCCCAGAAAAAGTTAAGTTTAGTTTCGCTGTAGCAACAGATTTAGAAAAGTAGGAAGCACTACAAGAGGCAACAGGTGTTGGTTCTGGTTCGACATCGAACTCCGATGATAGTTGGTCAGGTTCACCTTCGTCCTCAGTAACCGTTAATTTAGGACTAGAAGTAACAGCTTGACTGATCCCAAAAGTAGTATGCCGATGCTTCTTGATCATAGAATCAATAGTGTTATGAAGATCGGTAAGAGAAAGTAGAAGAGAATTCCTATTGGCAGCTTGTTCTGTCGAGGTGGCAACCATCAGCTTGCACCTGCGAATAGTATGAGTCCAAAGAGTAGAAAAACGAAGAAATTCCGAAGTTGTGCTGTCACCAGTGAAATTATCAACGAACGTACGAAGCTCCCCTAAAGAGACATTTACCGCAGTTACATCGGTTTCATACTCGATGCTGTATTTAATTTCGGATAAAGATTTTTCCGCTTCCAGCTGAAGAGCACTACGGACCAGTTTCCGAAGACCCTCCACCGAAACGTCAGCACTAAGTCCCCTAGAAGCTAACTCGTATCGCAGTTCGTGTTGTTTAAGGCGATTGACCTCGAATTTCCACACTTTCGGCATTTTAAATAAAATCTCCTAGCTTCCAATACAAAAAAAAAAAAGAATAAACTCGAACCCACAACAACAAGTAAGAAAGAGAAAACAGTATTAAAATACTAACCCTAGAATAATAAAACAATTTTAAGTAAATGTCCTATTACTGATCAAACTGATAGTAATAAGGAAAGCAAGCAATAGCACTAAGTACTAGAGAGAGAGAGAAAATAAAAATTTCCAAAGAGAATCGAACGACAAGTAAAGAAAAATACTCGAGCAACCTTGACTGATAATCCGATTTCACAAAAAGAAAGAAACGAGAAGAAAATCGAGCCCCGAAGTTGGGATGCCAATTTCTTGCTACGGTTAATTGAAGAAAAGTAAGTTTTGCCGGCAGCCGAAGAGTAGGGCGTGGGTGAGAAAAAGGATCCACCGCTTCTTCAGAACTGTCTTGATTTAATCCGAGGGCGCCATAGTCCTAATGCGTGGATACAAACCTGCTTCCGAACTAAAGAAACAGACGCAACAATCAACCGTAACAAATTAAAGGAGCAATAAATACAATAAAAGAGAGAGACACAAGTAACCTACAAAACGTTATATTTAATAACACACCATAAAGAAGAAGGAACAGAGCACAATTTAAATATATCCACTTACAACGTAAGTTAATTCTACGAAGCGTATTCGTTCGTACCCATATATATAGTCGTACACAAAAGAAGGAAAAAAAATATAAGATTAATAGCAAGTTAATAATTTATGCGGTACGCCACTGGCGTTATTTAATCTAGACAAGATGGCGACGTAACCACACCCGCACAATACGAAGGTGTATTTAGTGTTCGCAGTTGCAATATTTAGCGTTAAAAAAGTATCGGAGAGTTAGGTGTTTCCCCAAAAGAGCGCTCTTCCGTGGTCTTACCCTTATACTCTAAAAATCCCCAAGCAATGGTGGGTAAATGAAGCAAGTTCGCGCCTTTACGGTACACATTCGTTTACAGATTGGGCAAGTATATGCGCCACAACAAGTTAATTAATTATATTGTAGTGAATTAACAAAAAAAATATAAATACGTGAACAAATACGTTTCGAGTTCCAAAGATTTAACTGCACTTAAGGTGCCAAGACAAGTTGTACTTATTTAGGTGTTACGCTTGAGACGTTTTCGGTAGCAGTGTGACGTCCCGGAGATGGTTTGTTTTCAGCGCAGAAGTATAATTAGAAAAATCTGACCTTATGTTGTAGATAGAGGTTTACGATGTTGACACACACAGGAGAAGATACAGATATGTGGTGTCGGTTCCAGCTGCGGCGACCCCTAATTTCGGTAGGATGTCCCGTACTTCAGCAATCTTAACAGCAAACCCCAAGTATGCGACACACGCAGCGACAAGACAATAAAAGGTAGAAAGAGATCCCACGATGAATTTAATCAGCCAGGTAATTGGTTTTGTTTAGGCCAAAAGAACCTTTAAAGCCGAGTAATTTTAATCCCGGAGTAACTCCTAATCCCGGAGTAACTCTAATCCCGGAGTAACTCTAATCCCGGATTAACTCCGGTAACTCTAATCCAGGAGTAACTCGCCTTATGGTTAGTACTATTGGTAGTGGCACATTCTCAAAAAATTCAGAGGAACTGATCAATTTTGTGAACTATGTAAGTACCTAGTTCGATAGAAAATATAATTCTTTGTATTCTGTAATAGAAAACTGCCACTCAAAAAAGAAATGATTGATTTTACTAATTAACAACACTTTACTAGTTAGTGCAGGAAATAGAGATATATTTTTGACAAAAATAATAGTAGGGAACCGCGTGCGCCATGTAATTGTAAATAGTATAAAGTGCCTTATTTTTTTGTTTTATACCAAAAATGAATTGTCATTATATTGTTAATTAACATTTAATGCAAAAAACGTGGTTTTCCTCAACTTTTCCTGAGAGAAAGTATTGAACCAACGTTAATAGTGTAATAAAAAGTAGTAAAAGATAAAAATACAAATAAAATAAAAAAAGTACAATTCGACTCGATCAGGTAATAACTTTCCAAGAAAAGTCGGCAAAAGTAAAATATTTGGGATGAAGATAAAGCATAAATCTTTCAAGAAATAGAATACATACTTAATGGTGCAAAACCCTGAAATTGTCGGGTAATTAGTTTATGCAAAATTGCAATTTAAATTTTTTAATGCAATATATTTAATCGAGGTTGAATGCTCGTGTAGTCATTAGATTGTCAAAAGTAAAATAAAATTGTGAAGTTGAAATAGAAAGGAAGAAAATTTATATTTACCACGCAAACAATGCATGTAAAGATGAAAATGACGGAGCACGAGAAAACAGCGGAGTATAGTATAGTAATATGTAAATATGACTATGTATAATGGTATGTAATTGTAACGTTGATAAACAACAAAACGAGTAAGAAACAAATAAAATAAAATGTATTAAATTGAATTATGAAATTAAAATACATATTGTTTATTTAATTTTTATTCTTCTCGCAGGCATTTCAATTTGACAATCAACGTTTCGTCACCACACTATACAGGTTTATACTGATCTTCTGGGGCACCATACATCACACTTACATCACAATACAATATTTGTGTAATGTACCATACGAATAAATAAATAAACATTTTCGGAAAAATGTTCTTCTTCGGAATTGGGCGCTAGATTATTAGTATCCAAATTATAACACGTGTCTTCGTGACAGTATGCGCAAAAATTCGTGCACTTCAACCTGTGCTTTCTACAGCCACACTTACCATCTATATTTTCATTTTTGGTACACAAACACAAAATTTGATCTAATAACTTTTTGGAAATGAGTGGATTCGCACTGCCAAGAGGTATTCAATGATTGTTCTTTAATTGCCAACCCTAATCCGTTGCCATCAAATTTGTGTTGCCTAACCAGAGCTGCACTTGATACACGAATAGCGTGCTGTTTTGTTGCTCCTTTTGTCGGCGGCTAAGTTTCCAACACAAATTTCATTTTTATTTTCGCTTTGCAAAAATGTAATTACCGAAAATCGCTCAACAAGGAGGAGGTGGACTTTTCTATTAATTTTTTTTCAGCTTTGCTACTGTACATTACTCAGATCAGATCATACGCACTGCGAGATATTTCTTCGCAACTGGAATTTTTATTGTAAAAAATTGAAGCTAAATCTATTAATTTAGTATATTTTGTGAAAAAAACTCTATTAATTTATTTTTGCCAAACTAAAAGCAGAAACAGTATCGCACCCGCAAAATGCACGTAGAAAAGCAATTATTGGCTTTGTAAACTTTAATACTTGAAGAAGCTATTGATACTATAAAATTGATGCGATTTTGAGGCTTTACCGTCTTTGCGGAAAAAATGTTCTGATTAATTATTGCCAGTTGCAAAACAATAACAGGCAAGTAGGCGGTTAATTTATATACGCATTTAATACGTTTTTTGAGCGAAAGTTCAGTATTATTAATTAATTGTCACGTCAAGTTGTAAAACAAGAGTTAAACAATTTGATTACTGTGTGATACACACTGCAGGAATTATGAATCCTAGTAAGACCCAGTTCAGACGATACGAAATTCTCGGGAAATTTCAGACGAGACAGGAATTTTATCGCATGCCGGATGCATTGCACTGGTCTGGCGGTCGACCATTTTACATTCCAGTTGTGCAGTGTACACGTATCTGTGTGTATTTAGATTTAGAACTTTTGATCGATCTTATAGAAAATAGGCCTGGCTTGTGGGATAAGAGCACTGATGCTTATAAAGATAAAACGTATCGAACAACAGCATTGAGAGATATTTGAGGGATTTTAAAAGCGGACTTTGGGAAATAGACCAGAAGGAGAAAAGTGCATACGGTATGTTTAACTTTATTTTTAAGGCAAACCACATATTATACAATGTTTTTTTAAAATTCTATTAATACATCCTGACAAAAATACAAATTAATTTAAATTAGCCAAAGTAAAAATTTTACAATAATTAAGGCGTTAATTTATTTACCTATAGATTAGATTTGGCAAACCCTCTGGTTTTAGAAAATATTCCGCAAATGCATTTTCTGATTGCATCAGCAGTAGATTCTACCTCTAGTAGTCGGGGGAATTTGTAAATTCTCTAGGTGTAACTGCAGGTGCTGTTGTTGGCTCTTCAAAATTTAAACCATTTTTTCTCTTACAAAGTTTGTACTCTACACTGTGCGGTTAAACGATAGTTAAATATTTGCTTTTTTCTTTCTGAAAATAGGTACGCCATAAGACCTTAAAAGATGTTCATGTAACCCGAAACCCTTGTCTCCAACAAGTACATACGGTAAAGCATTTTGTGAGTTTGCAGTAAGCGGTTTAGACTTGGTAAATTTAGTATTAGGAAGTTTCCTAACCAAAGGACCAAACTGAGGAGTGTGCCAAAGGATTCTGCTTTAATGATATTCAAGTATTATCTATCCGACGTTGCGCGTATGCAACTGTATGCTGGAGCGAAGCGGAGCACGAGAAGACACGAGCACTTTCCCACGAGTTAGGAACAATATTTGTTAGACGGTTTGACCAACATAACTAAAACTAATTATTAATTTCCAATTCCATCGGAGACAAATTCCTCTATAATCTGTATATAATAAATCATCAAATTTGGCAAAAATGTTTAAAAATTCAAATAAAAAGTAATACATTTCAATAACTGCACATTTAATAATGTAACTTTCTAGTTCTATTAATAAAGATTTTATTCAAATAATAATTGTGCACATTATAAAACTAGAAAATTGACGATCGGAATAAAACTTCATCCAGTTGCCGTGAATTCATATCATGCACCGTGAATGATATCAATTTATTTGCACACTGGTCAGTAATATTTTGAAGTTTCGATCTCGGGTTGCTACTTTGATATGTGTCACTTTCGTGACAAGCCGTCTAAAAATAATGTTAAAAATCAAAATAAGTCAGTTACCGATTTTTTAATAATATTTATTTAGATATTACTCACCTGAGACAAATTGCTAACTTTTCTTCAAAGATTTTCAAATGTTTCTATCCTCATATTTTATGTCTTCTTCCACTCTAGGCAATAAATCATAAAAACGCGTCATTGACATACAAAAATAGTTGTAAAAATTTGCTTCGCCTTATTTTAATGAGACATAAGTATTTGAAAAGCGCTCAAACTAGGACGGATGCTCCCAAAATTGTCTATTTTTTCTTCGACGTCGACGTTGACGATACCATGCCATTACTACCAAAGCTGCACAACAGTTTTATACGCCATTTTCAAAAAACTACAAAAGTTGTGTAAGTACGTGTACGTAGGCAACACTTCTACGCGTCACAAGAAAATATGGTTTTGTTTGAATGCCTTGCAGTAAAATGTATGTACCACCGCATTCCGGAGCAATTTTTTTTGGTAAAATATTGCTCGTGAAGAAACCCCGCCACCGGAAAATATCTCGCCTACAGAAATTTCGTACCGTGTGAACTCCCACATTGAAAAGTATGCGCTACCAAATCGAGGCGGGACGACATATTTCCCGAGACGGCAAAATCTCGCACCGTCTGAACCGGGACTTTCAAGGCCGATGCAAGTGAAGCATGTACAATCATGAAATTTAAATCTTGGACACCACAATTTCTGTAAACAAAAGTTTGCATATTGTGAAGCGGGCTTAAGGGTATCATTTACAATTCTAACAGCAGGTAGTCTCAGCAGGGGTAATCTTATAGAAGGACTGTAGAATGAATCATTACACTAAGCCCGTTTTAGAAAATAGGTAATTTACGTTGCTTACTTAATTTTTTTCTTTAAAGAATATATTTGAAGGTATCGCTAATTAAACACCATAGCTCGATTAATTATCGAATCAAAATTTTGTTTAGGAAATGTTTACAAAATAAAATTAGAAATAATTTTGATTTAAAAACGTCTACAAGCAATAACTTTTAAATTAAATCAAAAACTAAACATGGTTATTTGGGTTGACTGATTATTACTTATTTTTAAATAAATCTAACCTACTAATTATTGTAAGTTATTAAAAAAAATCATTAAACTCTCTATTCATAATATTTAGTCCTTACAAAATGTATATTTTATGACGTTTCATTTTTTCTGTAGTTAATATAAAAAGTGAAAATAAAAACTAAGGCAATTCTTATTGTCAACGTATATATTTAGTTTTTGACAAGAATTTATTACATAATTATAATTAAGATACCAAGTTATAGTTTAAAATTAAATGAAAAACTTTTTTTTAAATAAAGGTATTACTATATAAATAAATATAAGAAATCAATAATGGGTGTGACCTCCATTATTATTGATACATTCTTGGAGGCGTCTGCTCATTGACGCTATCAAGGTATCAATGGCTGCAATTATTGCATTACGGTTTACTGGTATAAAATTTGGCCCTTGTTGTCTTCGGATAACAGCAAGTATTCGAGCCCAAACATTTTCGATAATGTTAAAATCTGGGCTTTTGCTGGCCAGGGTAACAGCTCCAAGTTATTTTCTCGTATCCAATTGCGCACAACCCGCGAAGTATGAATAGGGGCGTTGTCCTTTAACAACAAAAAATACATTATGAAAATGTTAATTCAACAGATCCCGAACTATTTTTTGGAGAAAGTATAGTGAAATAAGAATACTTACTTGTTGGAAAATATAATCTTCGTCTGGATAAAACACTTCGACTGAAGGTTTCATAATAGTTTCAAAATATCTAAATACGCAGCAGAATCAAGACGTCCATCGATAGCCCAACAAACTCCTGGACCCCGCGCGCTAACCCAACCCCACACATTCACAGAAAAATAACCACTTCGTTTTTTAGGACATATGTGATTATTTTCGTAACGAGTTCCTTCCATTCTAAAAACTTTTAGTGGTCCATCGTTGCGGCTATTGAACGTTTTTCGTCGCTAAAAATCACTCGATTCCAAAATTCCAAAGGTTCGTTCACATATCGCCTTGCAAATTCCAGACGACGTCTCAAATTTTCGTCACTGAGAACTTCTTTTCAGCAGCATTATACTTCTTTATTCCCATCTCCTTTAATCTTTTTGTGCAGTTATACGGCATCCGGGAAAATGTGTATCTGCTATAGCCCTGGAGTATGTAGCAAATGGTTGTTCTGTTACGTAATGAAACAACTCGAGATCTTGAGCACGTGTAGATACTTTAGGTCTACCACTTCCGATGGCTCTTTCCAAAGTGTGTTCAAGATTCCATTTTACTCGGTAATGCCCTATGGTGCTTTTTGGTATATCTAACATACGTGAAATTTCACGCACGCTACGGCCCGCCGCTAATTCCGCGCTTTCAAATCAGCACCGAGATGAGGTGGCATTTTCACAACACTTGAAATTTTAAACTAAAATGAAATTTACATTTCTTACTTTATTTATTGGTTCACACTACCCTTCTCAAACAGTAGGTAATTGTTTATTTATTACATACTTCTAATGACCAATGTAACAACCCTTAGAGCAATATGACTCAAAGGAAGTAAATTAAACAAGCAAGGATATTCTATTGTTATTGAAACTTATTCATAAAGTAAAAGCCATTTCCTTATAATGCTAATGGACAGGATTTTCTTTTAAGTATTAAGATTACAATAGAGGACTTATAAACTTTCGAAAATATCTAATTATAAATATTTACACTGCAATTGCGCTTTTTCCTTAATAATTTCTTAGCAATAACATACACGTTCTTGGTTTTAAGTTGTCATAAATTTGATATGATATAAATTTGTGTTTCTAATATTACATCACAAACTAATCTTTATTCGCCAAAAAATTGTTGCTTAAGTTGTAAAGCTTCGTACACACCTGAACAACAAACCGAGCAACAAACATAACAACGAACCGAAAGTCAAACAGAACGACAAACGATCTTTTATGATTTCCACAATCCGAACAACAAACGGAACGTTTGTGCTGTTCCCATAATTATTTTCAGTAGTTTTCAGTTCATATATATTTATTATTGAGAAGAGAAAATTTCGGAAAACAAGAAGATAGTGCCAACCAAATTTTTACGCACAAAGAAGAGTAAAAAATTATAATTTACTTTGCTTTTTTTTATTTTGGAAATTTCCCGCCCAAATGATGCTAATAGGGACATCATTTTTTTCTTGCATTCTTAAACACTGATTAATTTAAAACATTTTTCTTCTGTCAACTCCATAATATTACCTAAAACACAACAAACCCACAAAAGGGAGGACAAAAAATA
This sequence comes from Abscondita cerata, assembly GCA_030710515.1. Classification (NCBI taxonomy): domain Eukaryota; kingdom Metazoa; phylum Arthropoda; class Insecta; order Coleoptera; family Lampyridae; genus Abscondita; species Abscondita cerata. The sequence continues at coordinate 247,685 of JALBCR010000353.1, forward strand.
AATAATTTAATTCTCCCGCATAAGTTTGTTCGCCGTTTTGTTTAGATTCGTCCAAACCTGCAAACGCATTCGCGCGCATTTTCTTTGATGTCGGAGAAAAAACCGACAAGTTGCGGGAACGCCGCAAACCGTTCGTGGAACAATCAGGACTTGCGAATCTGTTCTAAAATTCGTACGTAGCACCGTCCAAATTAATGTTCCGATTGCCGTTCGGTTCGTTGTTCTGTTTGTTCCTCGGTTTGTTGTTCAGGTGTGTACGAAGCTTTACAATAAGCATATTAATATGAACTATATCTTATGAAAGGAGAGTTATGTAACTATAATTAACGACTTAACGTTACGTTAGTAGATTCCATTTACTATTTACACATATTTTCTTGGAACATTCGATAATTAACTATCGGGATATGATGACCCTATACTTCGCAGGTTGTGCGCAACTGGATACAAGCAAATAACTTGGAGCTGTTACCCTGGCCAGCAAAAAGCCCAGATTTTAACATTATCGAAAATGTTTGGGCTCGAATACTTGCTGTTATCCGAAGACAACAAGGGCCAAATTACACCGTAATGCACTAATTGCAGCCATTGATACCGCATGGGAAACGATTAATATTAATTATATTGATACCTTGATAGCGTCAATGAGCAGACGCCTCCAAAAATGTATCAATAATAATGGAGGTCACACCCATTATTGATTTCTTATATTTATTTATATAGTAATACCTTTATTTAAAAAAAAAAAAGTTTTCATTTAATTTTAAACTATAACTTGGTATCTTAATTATAATTATGTAATAAATTCTTGTCAAAAAACTAAATATATACGTTGACAATAAGAATTGCCTTAGTTTTTATTTTCACTTTTTATATTAACTACAGAAAAAAATGAAACGTCATAAAATATACATTTTGTAAGGACTAAATATTATGAATAGAGAGTTTAATGATTTTTTTAATAACTTACAATAATTAGTAGGTTAGATTTATTTAAAAATAAGTAATAATCAGTCAACCCAAATAACCATGTTTAGATTTTTGATTTAATTTAAAAGTTATTGCTTGTAGACGTTTTTAAATCAAAATTATTTCTAATTTTATTTTGTAAACATTTCCTAAACAAAATTTTGATTCGATAATTAATCGAGCTATGGTGTTTAATTAGCGATACCTTCAAATATATTCTTTAAAGAAAAAAATTAAGTAAGCAACGTAAATTACCTATTTTCTAAAACGTGCTTAGTGTAATGATTCATTCTACAGTCCTTCTATAAGATAACCCCTGCTGAGACTACCTGCTGTTAGAATTGTAAATGATACCCTTAAGCCCGCTTCACAATGTGCAAACTTTTGTTTACAGAAATTGTGGTGTCCAAGTTTTAAATTTCATGAGTGTACATCTGCAAATGTTCGGTAAATATAATTGCAAAAAGCTTTAATTTTCTTAAATAATGAATGATATATGTACCTCCATACGTATCTGACTTTTCTTATTTTATAAAATAGTGCGACACATGAAAACGATGAACATATGTGGGAAGTCCTGCGCAATAAAAAAACGAGGTATTAAAAATCTTATAGCAGCAAATATTAAAAGGAAAGAAACCAAGATCGTTATTATACCGTAGCGTACAGTTTAAATTGAACTAAATGAGGATATCGGAAACTGTTGGATATACAATGTCGGTTAAATGGAACAAAACTTTATTAAAAAAGCCGCTTTATTATTATTTGTTTTTAAATACAAAGTGAAAAACCAAAATTGGTGTTTAAAAAAAAAATTTTAATATTTTACTTATTATAAGAGGCACGTTAATCAAATTTTTAGAATAGGTTTGAGATCGTGACCATTCCAAAAAATGTAATAAAAATTGTCTAGGCCTACTCTTTTCGGCGGAGTCATAGTCAAATTTTATTTTTCTAATGAAATTCCATTTGTACTTTTGGAAATGGTTTAATGGAACAATCATTCTTTGAAGTTTCTTGTTGATTAGAGCTTGTAAAAAAATTTTCTTTGATGTTTGAATTTTATTTTGAATGTTTTCTCCTATATAACCCTCAGCAGTTGAAACTCATCTCCCAAGTCTTTTCAAATCGGAGATAGTGCCCCCATTATCTATCAACATGGCAAACTATAAAATGTATTGATCTTCACCGTTTGCACAGAGAATGATTAGTGTTTTGTGGTCTTAATTTACAACTCAATCAAGTTTGCTTCCAAAATTATAATAAAAGCTTGCTTCTTTTTCGTTTTTGTATTAGGTATTACGAGATAATAACTGATTTGTTCACTTTTACATCGTTAATTGTTCGTAATTTCTCCCCTCGCATTGCTCTATTTAAAGCAGAAATTAATGCCACTTTCATAAATAGATATGATTTATTAAATTTAAAAACTCAATAATTTGTTTTTTTTTATAATATTACCCCTTTTAAGAAAATTCCAAGGTGGAGGTTAAAAAAAAGACAGCCTTCTTAATATAGTTTTGCCTGACGTTTCTCCTCTAACAAATAGGGGCTTTTTCAAAGGCTAAAACTGTCTTGTAGGCAATGTTGTCAACAAAAAAATTGTTGCATAAAAGCCAGTTTTAGCCTTTGAAGAAGCTCCTATTTGCTAGGGGCGAAATTTTAAGCAAAAATGTATTAAAAAATCAGTGCCTTCTTTTTAACCACCATATTTATTAAAAGGAAAAATATAATTAAAACGATACCAGAGGATTAAACTCACTTTATTTATAATTGAAATAGCAAAAACCCAGAAGAATCTTTTGAGGCAAAAGAAAAAAAAACAAATAATTAGGGAAATAATCCACCCCAATAAAAGAATTTATACACTTTAGAAAAGAGAGGAAATATTCTAATCCAAAAACATAAACCTATATTATTATTATATCAATAAATTTTTATTTAACAGGACAAAAAATTATATTATCGTTAAATGTTTAAAAAATTGTTTTCATTTTGTAAACCAGTCTACTGAAAAGATTTGAATTTAACTAATTCGGCTTACAAAATGAAATTTATATTTCATATTTTAGTATAAATCCCTAATCTGGTCCTACCGTGAAATTTCGTAAATTATTTATTGCGTTATTAGGCTATGTTACATTAAACTTAGGTAATATTGAGTAGTCTTGTCTATATTCATAATTTTATGTTATCTTATTAATATTCTTGTTTTGTGCGTAAATTTTTTTTTATTAAAAAATTAATTCAATATTTTGTAAGAAAATGTGGTTCAAATTTTTGATTGGTTAAAAATTTATCTTGCTAAATCAAATTTTTATAATTTTTTCGAAATTTGTATACAAACACCGGAACCCCGTTCTCACTACATTCTATCGCTATTTTATATTAAGCTCATATTTTATAGTAAAGGATTCATAAAATATATAAGTTAACAAAGTTCAAACAAAAATATTAAATGAAAAACTAATTATTATTTGGTATAAACTTTTGAATACAAACCTTAAATAATGTTTCTAATGTATTAATTGTTTGAAATGAACAAGTTTCCGCTAGGCGAGGACAAAGAAACTTCCTATTAGAAAAGTTTTAGTCGTTAATTTAAAAGAACATTATTTTAAATTGTATTATTAAACATTTAATCCATTTCTTCATGACTAAAAAGTTTTAGATAAGTTTTGCTTATTTATTATAAAAAGTAAATGTAACTAAAGTTGTAAGTTAGAGCGAGTAGGTAATAAATTTTATTTAAAATAAACACTCACCTAATGTATGCAAGTTGACAAGAAATCAATCCAGGCGCAAAATTTAACCACAACTTGTATTCGGATCACCTCCATTAGTTTTTTCACTAATCAAACCATATTTTTAAGAAAATTAAACTTTCCCCGCGAGACCACAAATGTTGTCAATTTAAATTATAATTATATTGTTTTAATAGGCCACTATATTGCTTAATATTACTATGAATAATGTAGTCAGTAAAAATTTTTATAAGCTATTCAACAATATGTATTTTCATTAAAATATTTCGGTTTTGTGTATATTAATGTTGAAAGAATAAACTCTAATTGTTGAAAATGTTGTTGGTGATGTATGAATTTTTCAAACATCTAAAAACAAAAACTGGTTTTTGACTTTTGTTTTATATTTACAAAAATTAATCAAAAGCTATCTATTGTACTGTTTATAATATTAGATACGAAGTTAAAACTGGGGGTAATTTTTGATTAAATGTATTTGTGTTAAAGCCTACGTCACTTGTCGCATGCGCGTTTTTTTAAGTATTCATAAATACAAACTTGTTCTTTGATAAACTTTGTACGCTGTTTACATTGGCACAACTTTATTTCTACATACTGATTAAATAATTTTTTTTTAAATTCTGTATAAAACCTACAAATCAATTTTTGAATAACTTGTGAAGTTTTCAATTGTTCTTCTTTTTGTCATACATCCACAAAACTACATAAAAATTGAATGGTTTCTAACACAGTTCTAATTTCGTCCTGAAAATATGTCGATCTATACTGCAGAAGGTCTAGGCGACTAACGCGCCGTGGTCGATAGCGGGTCGCCGCGAAACAAGAAGCTTTCAGTAACGAGCCGAAAGCTCTGGCAAAAGCGCGAAAGCGGGAATGCGTATGTAAAGGTCGTGTGATAATGTGCCAACATATATCAAAAATATTTGTACTTTGCCTTACGAGCATGTGAAATTACAGTTCCTTCAAAGAAAAAAATACATTTTTAAGTAAGTTTTATTCTTACATGGTTATTTATTTTACTTTTACTCTTCCTTGCTGTATTTTACAGATAAACATATTTGATGGAAAGTAGTAATTTATTAACAATCATTTAGTTTATCTAGTTTAAAGAAATTATATTGTCACTAAATGTTAAAGCTCCCGATGCTCATTAATTGCATAGGTACGTTGAATTGAATAGATTTTTGCAGGCTTTTTAACGTAAAAAAATCGTTACTTCAAATTAATTAAAACAACAATATTGAACTTGTTGCTTAATTGTCCCATTTGCTTTTTCAGTCAATGCTTAAATAAACAATTTACATTGTTTTTCTTACGAAAAGCGAACGTGGGTTTATATATAAATATCAACAATTTGTGTGTGTGTGTGTGTGTACGTTTCTTTAATGACAGCAATCTAACTTTGTGTGTATTAAAAGCTCTACGGCACTTTTAAACTTAAGTAATTATTTAAACTATTTTAATCACAATCACAAGTTTAATGTAAGTCTGGGTGTGTGATTTCCGTATAGCATAAAATTTCGTTTTATTGTTTCAGTTTATCAATTGAATTTGAATTCTGTATTTATGTTACTGATTTACTAAAATTGGAAAACGTTTTATTAAAACATTGTAGAAATGTTTTTCTGCTTACCGAAGAAAAATTATATTTCAAAATACTATCTCATCTAATAATAGTTATTTACGTATTAAGGCACTAAAGTTTAATTTTTATGACGAATGTATTTTAGTTGCCGAGGCGATAGCCGAGGCGATTAAAACACGTGAGTTATTTAAAATTACTTTAATGCCAAGGTACATATTACACTTCTTCCGAAATCGCATGCACCTTAAATTTCACACATTTTGCACACTTTTGCCGGCAAAAATGTGAACTAAAAAATCGTTTTATTATGAATTTAGTGACGATTTTATTCACTTTACTGCAATTTTTTGTTACTTTAGTGACGATTTCGGAAAAATATAATTATTGTATCATTTGTTGTCAAATGTCAGAACAGACTCAAAAGTACTTAAATCTTACTGTTTTATTTGGAAAATAAAATTTTTTACACGAAAACACATAGTTGGTTTTATATAATTTATTAATTTATTTATGTAACTGTATCTAATTGCTTGAATGTATATATGGATTCTACTTTTGATAGTAAGCGTTCATTTTGATACCCTATTTTTTAGATGCCTTGATAAAGCCTATACTTCATAAGCAAAACGTCGGCTTAATAAGGAACTGGATCTTCATGAATTAATAAATTCCTATTCTTCACACTCCTAAAAAAACTCAATGTTGAATGATTAAAAAAATACAAATTTCAAGTATGAATTTAACAGGACAATTTATTAAATAGCAAAACTAGAAAAAGTCAAACTTATTATTTTCGATAAACACAAATATTAAATAGATAAACTATCAGATTGACAATTGTAAATGTCAATAGAAACCGCGATAATTGATTACAAAACGCTAAGTGAAAAAACTACTAGTGCATTTGTCGTTGTAAAAGTTGCAGGTAACTTTTGCAAATTGTCACGAAAAAAATTTTTTTTTTACATAAAATTGGGAAATGGGCATACGAAATTTATTTCTAGGAAAACATACAAACGATAAACTACTCGGTCAATTTCTAAACCTTCAGTTCTAGGAAATTTTGTCAAATAGCTTTTTTAAATCACATTTGTTTTTTAAAATATCGTTAACTTGTGTTCTTCCAACACTACAATTTTTAGCCAACTTTCTAGCACTGGTATTGAAATTTTCACATTCCACAATTATATCAATTTTCTCTTTAAGAGACATAAGTTTTCTTTTTAGCGACATTGTAATTTTTCTGTACGTCTATGTGTAGGAGCACTGTTGAACATACTAACTCAAACTATGTACACAAAATACAATTTTTGGGCTTAATGGGCATTTTAATTGCACTTTCTCTGTAATGACTACCTATTTTAAATCAAACAAATTCTTTAAATTCGTTCTTAAATACCAGTAATTACTTAAGCCTCACACAATGAAACAATTATATATTATGCACAACTTGAACGCTAAGCTGTTGTCTACTAATGACGTTACTTAAAAATGGCCGGAAATGGGAGGTAGAATTACATGTATTTTTCCAAGAAAGTTTACATTAAGAGGGTCATTAATATGGATATTTCCAGATAATTGGTTTACGACTTGGAAAGCTTGGTCGGTTTTAGAGGTGGCCGAAAATAGAAGTTTTACTGTATCAAATTCTGGATCATCACAATGTTAATGAGCTCAGAGCCCATACATTATGCACTTAATCCAGCTTTCTCCATTATTATTCGTGGAAAACAGTATTTGACAAAACATACATTCTGCATGGGATTCTTGGTTCATCAACTCATCAGGTACACTTTCTTTACCAAAAACCGTCCGTATTTGGATTTTTACAGTAGTTCAAACTAGTACCAATATTTTTCAAGTCCAATATTTTAATTACAGAATATCACAAAATGTTGAAATAAACATAATTAATCTATATAATCAACAGTGAAACACGTATGTAGACGTACATTATAACTGATAATACTAATTTATTACATACCTTTAAAATTTTCTGCGCGACGACAAAACAAAACACGCCTGCCACACTATTAGCGTTTGCGCAACGGACACGATGATAGTGTGAATACGATAGTAAAGAGAGCGAATGAAATAGAAGATGGTCGTGGGTTGCGTTTTAAACTTATACTTTTGGAGAAATCAAGGCATTCCATATTTGGATACTATACCATATTTGGTGACTTTCCTCTAAGGCATTATTGAAGAAGTTGACAATCATGTGGAGAGCGAATCTTATAAAAAAATTTAAAGCAATGATAGAAGAAGGGAGATCGTTAATAAATAATAAAAAGAGCAAAAGGCGCAAAGTAAATCCCTGAGGTACACCGAGGAAGATGTAAAATATTTTAGAAGTTACCATACCTCGCAAACTGTTCACGATTAATTGGGTAAGATAGGAGTAGAGTGATTAAAGACTGATCGAAGTCAAATAAGTATAGTTTGTTAGCTAACATAAAAGGATCTATATGGTGAAAGGCTGTTCAGCTATAGATTGTTGAAAACAACGAGAATTTAAATGGATACTTCTATTTTTTATAAATTTTTGTATAATTATGATTAGGTACTTTTTATGTCTCATATCCTATATCTAAATTGAACTGTTGTCAATAGAAATTGAAAATTACACAGGTTTATAAAAGTAAATCAATATTATTAACTAGACCATTGCGATTCTTATGCATTTTGACGTGCCGAATCCATTTTCGTAAGCCAAATTCATGTAGTACGTCAAAGAAAAAAATAATTCAAGCTTTATGTTCAAAACCGCGTTTTTGGTCACCCTTTATACATGAAATTTAGCTTAATAAACGCGCAATTAAAATTAAATATTGACCTGTCCGAGCATTTTGTAAATGTAAAGACAATTCTTTCCTTTTGAGTCAAGTTGATTCCAACAAAATTTCGAATATGTAAGATAATCAGGACACTCTTTTTAAAGCAATTAGAATATCTGGATTATCATTTGATGGTACGTACTTCCAAACATTACTAACATTTAAATATCTGAGCTAATGCAGAAGCGACAAAGTATCGTATTATTGTTATTAACTTTTTTGTTATTATACTACTTTTTTCGGTACCTATTTCAACCAGTTCAATGCGTTCTGAAAAAATAACAGGATACATCGGACAACAAAATTAAAAGAGTAGTCATGATACAGCATTTAATCAAATAATTACACATAAAGCACAATTAAACATACAGCAGTAACCGACGGTAACGAATTTGTATTAAAGTTTTGTATAAAACGCTGTCAATTACATTCAACTATACAATGATTTTGTTAAAAAAATCTATGCTACCACATAAGCAGAATTAATTAATTTGAATCAATTTAAAATTTCGGAAAAACTTTTTTGTTTTGTATTATAAATATTTTAAATGTTTTCCAAAATTACAATTAATATTTGTATTAATTAATAATTAATTGGTAACGTTGTATATTATTCAATTTAAGTTTATTATAATTAATTTTCTATCATGTTCTGCTTATCGATTATATGTTACTAATAAACTTTCTGGTTTACTATTCTAGAAAACTTAAATTAAAATCTAATTAAATTTATAAATTGAAAATAGAATGTTCAGCGTAATTGTGAAGCATAATTTAGTATCTAGTGTTTGCTTATGGCCTAATAATCATCATATTATTTAGATATCGTCCTGGTTCTTAGCAGAATTAGAATTTAATGTAAAGTAATTCATTTTGTTGCTGTAATGTACCTAACAACGAATTACAATTATGATAGTGATCTCGATACAAAAAATGTATATCTGGTTGTTATTATAGAATATATTTCGTTATTTGTGTAATCTATAATAAAAGTATGTACCACAGAATGATGTATTGTAAGACAGTATATTTCACAAAAATTGAATTAACAGAATTTATATCGTAGAAACATAAATGTTTTTGCTTATGTAACATTTTGTGCAAGAACAATCAATATAGTAAACACCGCTTTGTAAATTATGAATTTGTAAATGAATATATATTTGTTATCAGATTTCGATTTTAAATTATATTTGTAAAAGGAAAATATTTATGTAAATTATTATTACATGGGTAATATTTTTTTTGTAATAATTAAGAATATAATCAAAACTATATATAAAAATTAATTGGAGACAATGAATTGTTTGAAATCCATTAAAAAAAATTAAAATATGACAATTGATTATTCTAAACAATTTTATTCTATAAATGTTCTGTAAGTAAAATACGAATAATTGAATTAGCTAATGGATCTCGTCAAAGGTAAACAAAATATCGTTTACAGATCTTTTCCTAGTAGAAATGAATCTAATTTTTGTCTAGAAATTAAAAAAATAAAGTAAATGCATTGCAAAACTGTTGATTCGTTATTTAGGTATTTTATATCAGTTTCTATAACAATTAATCATCAAGAATATTTGATAGATAAACATCAAACACTATCGTACACTACTACACTTTGAGAAACTACAACCGTTGGTCTACAATTTACATAAATCATATTAAATCAATAGGAAAACCGTTATCATTGTAAAGTTTGCTTTCTGTATTAAAAGATAGGTACTTAATGTATGTACATTAGAAACTCAACAAAACAATACAAAATCATTATAACTTATAACAAGTTTTTTTATTTAACACAACTAGTAGTGTCGCTTTACGTACACAAAAGACATCACTTTATGGGTATAAATTTATTACAGTTAAATTACCCTTTGAAATACAAACTACACTTACAACCTTAGTTCTTATATTTTTTACTTAATAAAAACTGTACGTTTAAATTGCTTTTGGGCTAAGTTTACGTGTTTTCTATGCCACATTTTGTTATCAGCTAATACAAGTTTAATGAATCCTAGAATTATTTTGTTTTAGTTTAATTCCTAAATTATACCTGCAATATTGACTAAATAAACATAAAAGGAAATATTCAGAATACGTATTTATCCAACAAATATGTGTAGGTTCAAATATTTTGCAAATATTATTTTGTATTACTATAACCTTCGGGTAACAATAAATATTAATGGAAAATTGAAACATAATTTATTTTGAGTGAAATTTATAATTTATGTATTGGTGTAAACTTAAATAAAATAATAACAAATTCCAGTAAATTACTATTTCCAATTTTATTAATATTATATAAATAAATAAACGATAACGGAATAGTAAATACAGTTGTAATATAAATAATCATTAAAACATAGTAAATACAGGATTCTCTATAAGTTTGTTAATATTTGAGATGTGCTTGAGATGCATAGGAAAATATACTCCATAGTTGAATTTTAAAGAAAACTCTATTGTTTGTGGTTGTATGTTAAAGAAAAAACACACCATAGTTTAATCTACCAGTGTATTTCCAATAGTAAAATTGTATTAAAAAAATATGGACAAATAAATGTTGCGACATTTAATGTCGTCTCGTGTTATCGTATCACATCCGAAAATTAATTTGCGATAATGCAACTTTGTCGATAAAGATGTAAGCAGATGATTTGAGATTGTTATCTTTGTCAACACTTAATTGGTTATAATAATTGAAGAATCGACTGATTTAACTGCTTACATAAAAAATAAAAATGACAAAGCATTTCAATAGAATACATTACTCTCCGTCATACATATCTACGTAGATTAAGAAATTGTTGCATGTTTGTTCTATTGTACATTCATCTAATTAACTGCAAATTTTCAAAACGTGGGAAAGTACTGAAAATTATCTATAAAATCATTGTAAACTAGAGAATATGTATTTGATACAGGTTGTAGGTAATCATTAAACAGAAAGAAAACTAAAGTTATAACTAAAAGTATACATAGAAAAGGTTCTTGCGGAACCAGTTTGGCTACAATGTTGGAAATGTTGATGTCACTTATGTCGTCCGTTCATGAAAAACGAAATTTCTGACTCAATCTCCTTCTTCTCATATTTATTGTGTATATAGAAAAAGTAATCTGTTCAATGCGACGTTGATAGTGAATCACTATTCCAGAGTCGGTAGAAAATTTAATGAGAACATAGTGGCAGTTTCTAAGTCGTCACAGCTGCTAGGTCTAACATCGTGTAATAAAAATATCGGAATCTCTAATTTTTCATCTTGTCAAAAATATTTCCCTTTACAGTCGGTTTTTTTTTCTATTTGTCTAATTTTATATTATCCTCAAGTAACAACTCAGAAGTGTCTGTGTAAATTGTCGGTTTTGACTTCCAGTTAACACTCCTTGGTTTTGTGATGGTAGCTTTGGGAAAGGAACCAGTTTTTCTAGACTAAAGCCAAAAGTTGAACATTGCTTAGATGAGTGTAAAACGTCTTGAGGGTTTTCATGGAAATCATCCTTTTAAAAGCGTTTGAAACTTCATCATAACGTAGGAGTGTCTGTAAAAGTTTCTCTGGGAATAAAGGTCTATCCGTAGTACTGCTTGTTACGAATTCTTTCTCAAAAATCAAATTGATTCCGCAGTCATCCAACCTGATTTATTTCCTGTGGTAATAGATCATGTGGGGACTTTTCTGATAAATATTCCGAGAGATTACAAAGTTTAGGAAAGACAAATACGGAAGGAATCATTGCGCCAACACCGATAACAATTCTGACAAACGTGACTAAAGAATTTTTTCTGCTGAAGCAATTAGACCTACTTGCTTCTTTCCTTTTTGCAGTTACTGGCCCTTCAACAAGTGTAATTGCTGTTTCGTCTAAGGAATTTGTATTTTTCCAGAACAGAAGGCATTTACAATAGGTTTATTGAAAGTAATTAAACAGCTGAAACTAAAACTCACTGGCTTCTTCAAGTAACTAAATAGTCAGTCCAATCCTACAAAACTATTTTGTTTCTGTACGTAATTAAAAATACGAACCAAATGCCAGGAAATTGTCCTGAAAAAGTGGATAAGTAGGAAATATTTGCGCAAACGGGAAAACCACACAGACTTGTAGGTGGGTTTTGCTAAATATACCGCGACTTTAAATAATAGAGTATTTTGGTCCATATCTGGAAAAGTATCGATCTAAACAATTCACTGGATAGGAACATTGTTGTTCTAATCTGAGACAATCTGTCGTTTTTTGGTTTGGGAATGCGCCGCAAGAAAAATTTTTGAAAAAACTTTTGATCCAATTAATTCGCGCTATACGACCAAACATTTCAAGCAGTAAAAACTGAAGAAAATGGGTGTTTTTTAGAGACACCTGGACTTGTAGGTTTCCACCAATTCAAGCAAATTAATTAGTTTTCAGAAATATCATTTTCGAGCTTACATCTCAAAAAATATCAATTTATCGAGTTTGGTCTACAGGATAAAATGGGATAGCGCGAAAATACCTTAAATACTATCATTTTAGATTACTTGTATAAGCACGGCATTGCGAGTTATAGTCGATCAAATGAATTTAACTCTTTTCGCGATTATGGAAAGGTTATGGAGAGGTCTGAATCTCAAAAACCCAGATTTATATATAACACGGACCCCCTTACAAGCTTATGTAGTTTCTTTCGTTTGGGCGATTATTTCCCACTTAAATTTTCCTCTGTTTATTTTTTTTAGTATTCAATTAAATAAATTACAACCTTTAATTAATTTAGCAAAATCATATGCTTAAATTCTTATTTGTTTATATGATAATCCTTAACATAGGCTTAATGATTTTTTATGTAATCACATAGCTTAACTTCTTGATTCTTTGTAAAAATTTGCTTCAAAGTATTTGCAGGAATTACCTTCAAATTTTCATTTCCCGAATCATCCGAACTTTATTAATGATTTCTTCTTTAGCAGTATCTTGATTTGAGATTGAGGCTTTCTTTACTTTTAATTTGATAAATAAACTTAAACTAGTGGTTTAATAGATAGAATTAGAATTCCTTCAGCAGATAGAGGCTCTTTAGTCACGTTTGTCTGCATTGTTGATGGTGTAGGCGCAATGGTTCCATCAGTATTCGTTTTTTCTAAGGTTTCAGAAAGTAGGCAGGGTAGATTCAGCATTATGACAAATATACCCCATAAGTGTTTGAAATAATATCACTATTCTAGACTTCCATTGTCTATATTTTATTTTAATAGAATAAACACAACGTTTCAATTGCTATTAAATCTGCAATCGTCTTCAGGTGAATACTAACAAACTTAAAGACTACTGTAATTTATATACTAATACAAAGTTAGTAAAGCGATCAAGTGTACAAAGTTAATGAAGGGGGACGTTACCGTAAACTAATATTAGTCAGGCGTCTAATTAAGGGTTTCCACACATTGTTAATCTCTACGCTGGGTTGACTAAAGACATTCTTGTTGTTTTTGATAAACGCTGTTTCTTTAAATTTTCTCTTGTACCAGTGTTCTTCTCGGTGCATAATTCTTGCCTCCGACCATTTCATTTTGTGATGTTTTTCCCAGGAGTGTTAGGCAATGCCGGATTTCAAAGTCTCTCCTCTCTGCGTATGGGTTTTATATTGCTTCAACCTGATATCTGATGATCTGAATACCGTGTTAATGTCATAATTTCTTCCTATCCGTTTAAGTGTTATTGTTAGGTACTATATATATATTTTACCTAAAAACCTGAACAATTTGAAATTAGACTGTATCGGAATTTGTTTTGAGATGCATCTAACATGTGGCAAATATAATAATGTATGTTTCTTTCAAACTTACCTTCTTAGTCCAACACCCAAATAAAACCCTTTTGACACGTTAACAGGATTGGTTCCATATATAAGTTACACAATCGACCTGGTTAGCTGTTGAAACACGTGTCCGAGTAAAGTTTTTGGTGCAGTTTTTGGTGTTTTTCTGTTGGTTAAATAGATGCTGCAGTTGGTGTTCCTTTCCTTTGAACTTTAGAGATGTTGAAATTTTGTAAATGTAGAAAAATGCAAGTTAATATTTTAAAAACATTTATCTCTTTATGCTTGCAACTTGAGAAAAAAAGACGGCCAAGAATAAAAAAAAATGTGTTGTTAAAAGGTTCTAAAACTCTGCTGCAAAGATTTTCAAAGAAAAATGTTTCAATGGGTATAATACCGTTTATTGATATAAAATTCAAAGAAGCAAGGACAGCTTGCGATTCTAAAAAAAAACAACTATAGGTAATACGGTTAGTGCTGTTGCTTTTGCACCAGAAGAATGTAAAAACTGCAAAAGATCTGAGACAAGAACACGCCTAAAAGACTTCAAAAAAGTTCTTTAATATTGGCATGGCGTGGTAATGAAAGTGCATCCGCATCCCTTCAAGGAAAAACTTACAATATTGGAAACTTTACAAACCAAATTGAATACTATCAGTATTTAACAAAACAAATGGCAAATACCGAATACTTTAGATCTTAAGGTGTGTCTAGTTCGATTGTTTCTAAAATTAATTTAAAAGCGAGCATGTTATGTAACAACCGATAGGTTTGTCTTAACACCAAACAAAAATTAGAGATTGAGAAGCACTAAACCTAATAACTAATATTCTTTCCTAATGGACAAAGAAAACGGCTCAAAAAATAGGAATTGATAACACCAACAAAAAAGTGACAAATCATTCTTATAGATCTACAGCTGCATCCCATTTGGCAAACGACAAAAGCAACAAGTCATGAAGACAACTGGTTACAACAACTCAAAATCCTTAAAGTCTTATTTAAACATGCAATCCACACGATATTCTAAAATAATAAATAAAATGAGAGGGATTGAAACATCTAACAGTATTTCAATTTTTTATGTTCTCAAGTTGTAGATCAAAACTGTACATTTAACGTTGAAAACATGTATTCTAAAAAATAAATAACTTTTTCTACTTCGATTCTAGAAAAGTAACATTCTGAATCAATTTTTAAATGCAGAATAGTTACATTCTACAGCATCGTGCGAGAATATTCTCGCTCTAGTTATGGAATGAGCACAGGTACGGCCATCTCGTGGCTGTTAACATAACGTTGCGTTTGGTGAAAATTTTTTAGTCATTGCCAGTTCTTCATTCAATGATGAAAGTATCGAAATCTATATACTGTGAATGAATACGGTCCCATATAATAGACGCTAAAAAAATTAACCACAACTATGAACAATAAACCTGTAACATTTATGAACAGAGAGTGTTCAACTAAGTATTTAATGAGTTCTTCGCTATCATTCGTAAGTCGAAAAGTTTAACCTTATTGCTTATGTTGTGGTTAAAAATAAAAAATGTGTTTCTTAGATAAGTCATTAAAAACCTAAATTGGTTGTGCCAAAAAGTATTGTTTGATATTGATATTTTTTGTAAGGCTTTGGTAGGAATAGGTAACTCCATCAAAACAAGCCTAGTATTAAGAAATCTTCAAAAGACAATTTGTCGTGAATGATGAATAACGAAATAAGCCCAGAAACTTTACACTCATTACCAGAGGTAACAATTAAACGAACTTCACTAATAATTATCTTAATCCGTATATAGTCGTAGGACTTTCGAAGGAGCATGTTGTTGCACAACATTCAAAGCTGGCAGAAACATAACTAGCCTATGGAGGGTCACGGTTCAAGTCGAAAAATTTGGCCTCTATTCCTATATGAAAAACTAAGTGGTTGCCTTGAGCATGCACCCATTATCTTCACTTTATGGAATAGAGAAAGTTTTGTACTTATCTTTTCTTTCGATTTATTAAAATGTTAATGCATAACTTATGGCCGGTTGCACCGACACAACTTAAACTTAAGCTGTGCTTAAGAACTTAGATAAATTATTGTTAAAACAATAGCAACGGTTTTTTTAAAAGCATTGCTTAAGTTTAAATCGTGTCGGTGCAATCGGCCATCAGATATTATCACAGAGTTTAATTAAACTTTAAAAAGAAAGTTATCGACTTTATCGAACGCTTATTCAATCGTGCAAGTAAAACAAGCATTTACTTTACACATTATGATAAATTGCGCACTTCATCAAGTATTTGTATATACATTATTAAAAACACACATGAGACAATGTTACAGATCTGCAAATGCATCTCACAGGAATGTGATAAGATGCCACACTTTTTATTTCTCTAAGGTACAATGCTTCTAGAGAAACTAATTCAATTATTTACCATTTTATTTATCGCATTAATTATCTGGAATTAGATTAAATTCAAATAATATGCAATAATTTTTTAATCATATACTTACCGAAAGCACAGTATAGTGCCGAAAGCTGCCAACATTAACTTCATACACAATTTATTTAATAAACGTTCGTAATAAAATAATAACTAAAAAACTAAAGCAACTGAACACTATTAGTTGTGTTATTGTTAATTAATAAATCGTAAATAAAAGGTTAGGTTACTAACACTAACCTAAATTGCAACTACCACTACAAATAAATGGTACCAACTTAAAATAGAAAACAAAACTATCACTTTTGTAAATTGTTTAACATTTCTTTTATTGATGTAATACACGCTTTCTCTGTAGTAGAAAAGTATAGTCTGAAACACGTGTGGAATGGCTATTCCATATTCTATGCCATATTCCAAACTTGTTATAGTATATACTATTCTTCAAGTATTAATCAATTAAGATAAGATAAGATTTTATTCATTAGTTAATGAAAGTTACACTTTGAACAGTCAAAAATACAATACAATAAAACATATTTACGTAATAAATAGTATATTATTAAATTAGTTGTATAAGCAGTCTATTGTTCAACGAGAGGAATGGCGTAGCACAAAATTGCAAACCCCCCGCAATATCATGTTTGGGCCCCTACGCTTCACCACAACACAATAGGTACAGGTATATTATGCATTATGTGCAAAAGTCAAATACTACTGTTAACACAAAATAGTAGAAACTGCTGTAATTGGTGTACACTTTGTTATAAACTATAACATATATAAGCCACACGAAAACATAGTTCAGTATAATACTACACTAGATAATTACAATAAACATACTCGCGTACCGAAAAAAGAATATTTGCGGTTTGAACTACAGAAAACGTGATTGACGCCTCACATTTTTCATAGCGAAATTATTTATTAATTCATTTGTGTCTAATTTCTTTACCTCTTGTTGTTCAACACTGATAAGAGACAAATTACTAAGTCTCTTTACTGACATTCTACTGCGTAGATAATTTTTATTAATTTTAATTTTGAAAATGACCTTTCTGCCGGTGCAACAGTAACTGAAAGAGTCAAAAACAACAAAATCGCATTACACACATCAGGTAAACTTGACGCAGTGCACTTATTTTTAATTATTAAAAATCACCTAATTCTTTATAGAATTAAGCTTGTTCAAGTCCTCTGCAAAGGCAGCTTTAAGTAATATAATCTGATTTGGAAATTCGGTTGATAAATTACATTGATAACTTTTTTGAAGTTTTCTGGCACTCTCATATAATAATTCGTTTGTACTTTCTATAATATTTTTTAATAGAAAGAAAACTAAATTTCTCGTTTGTATCACGCATGCTCTCAAAATGGTTTTTAACTGAGGTGTAATAATATCAATACTGGCTTTATACACTTCAACTTCAAACAGACGTTCAGTATTTTGCAGTCTTTCGTCAGTACTCGATTTTTCGAAAAATTTCTTCACTTTCTTTTGTCGTTTTTCTTCAAATTGTTGGGTGATATTCCATTTTCTAGCTATAACGATAGCCGTTTCTTTGACATCCATAAATTTCTCACGAAGGTTTGCGACAGAAGTTAAACTAGATTTTAGCATTGACATGGCGTTTTTCAAGTCTGTTTGTGGCGCGATTCCCGTTATATAATTGCATTTCCAGAGGGAGCATCTGATCTAGAGTTGTTGACCCAGGCGCTGTGGTCCTAGTGGCGCACAACTTTAGGATGGAGCTATTAGAAGCTGGCGACCCCTCGAGGTCAAGCATAACTGGACCAAAACAATCGAGGCGCAGTTGCAAACTTCATGCTCGGGTCTCTATACGCAGCTCCTGTAGCCCTTCCGGCACCTAAACGTCGGTGACTGCAGACGGTTGCGAATAGAGCTGGGCTGTCCGTCCGTGGTGGACTCAGAAAAAGATCGTTGAGCCTCGGACTGCGTGCTAGCATGAAGGACGTTGGCTCCAGATGGCCTGATCTTGTGAAAGCCCGGAGCTCCTTAACAGCTCACTTACGTTCAGTCTATTACAACAGCGCCCCCATGGGACCCATCACATAGTTGATCGGTAGTCGTCTATGCGCGTGGAACCCTGTTTTAGATAGGCGCTTTGCCTCACCGAGTGTGCCTGTGTATTGGGCCCGGCTCGTCGTGGTTCTAAGAAACAGCCCTCTGTAGCTGAAGCATCGTCGCGTTTTTGAGTTTCCAACTAACAAAGGGGTAATTGTACTAGCGATAGGGGAGGTGGCCTCTTGTCGGCTGGCCGGGTACAGGTCGGACCTATTTCCAGATAGGGCTAAAGTACTGTCCGATCCGAGACTTGTCGGAACTACGGGTTGTTGAAGACCTGCCGGGGTCGGTATCTAGCTACTGACCCCGTCGACCAGAGTTGGATTCGTAGTGGCTATGGTACGGCGCCTTAGAGGAGGGTTGTTACGTGGAAGCCTGGTCAGGCTGCTTTGCGGCGCTGGAGCTCTCCCGGGCGACAGCCAACAAGTGGGACCGCTTGCGGTCCAGTGAATAGGCGCAAGAAAGCGCAGGATCACTATAATTTCAAAACTCTATTTGTGGCGACTGTAATGCTTTTGAAGTTATATTTATATTCTCCAGTATTACGCATTGAAAAATGAGCAAAAACACAAATTCAAACTTCTTCATGTATTTTTTTAATTGCCAGTGCTTCCCGTTTTTCCTCTTCTTTGGTGCTAACGAGTAGAATATTTGATAGTACTTTGAAAATTGCTATAAAGTTGTAACGAATAGATATGACTGATTCGAATCGAGAAGACTATCTTCTTGTGCATAATGATTTTATACTTAACTTAACGTTTTCGTTATTTTGTACAAATTTTAAATCATTCCACATTATAATGCTGTTCCCAAAAAATATGTATATTTTTTGACAAAGGTAATAAAATTCTCTTATGAAAGGCACGTTTTTGCACGCATCATTCAGTACAAGATTTAAATTGTGGGTGGCACAATGAATGTAGTTTGCCGTTGGTTGCCTGTCTTTGATAAGTTTTTGTAATCCTCCATATGTTCTACTCATGTTAGCTGCGCCATCGTATCCTTGCCCTCTACAGTTTTCCAAGTCAATATCTAATGTATTTAGAAAATTTATGACATTGATTTCCAAACTTCTAGCTGTCTGATTTTTTACTTCACTAAATCCCAAGAACGATTCATTAATTTTGATTTTACTTGGTTCCTTATTTTCGTCTAACTCAATCTTTACGTATCTAATTATTGTACTTAATTGATCTGTTTTTGCTATGTCTTGAGTTGTATCCAGAATAATAGTAAAAAACGGACATTCCTTGATGCTTTTAACAATATTTTCTCTTATCCTGAAACCGATGATATAAATCAATTCATTTTGAATTGTAGGGCTTAAATACTTAAAACGATCAGTTTTTGCTCCTGATGACAAGTGAACATTTAAAATGGGGTCATATTTTGCCAAAAGATCTAGTATACTCAAAAAGTTCCTTCTTTGTGGGGAATCTGGATTTTCTCGATGTCCCCTAAAAGGTAGGTTACACATCGCTAAAGTCATTACAACATCTATAATTCTACGTAAGATCTGACGCAGTTTATTGACCTCTTCTTTGTATGCCCGATCTAATAACAAATCTACTATTTTCTTTTCTTTCCAAATATCAAACGCGCGACATGCATGTATATGAACGACAGAATTTTCATGTTCTTTAATTTTTTTTTATATTCCTTATCAGTCATTTACGCCTTTACACCATGCTTGTTTAAAATGAATGTTATTTCTAACAGCACAGAGCCAACATACCTGACAATATGCAACATCTAAACTCGTTGAATAACATAACCATTTTCGTTCCATCGTTTGTCCTGTTCTTGTAGTGAAGTTGTAATAAGATGACGAAAAACTCCTTCCCTTGACGTCTTTTTTAAATTTTCTCTGGGCTGGCACGGTCTTAATTTAATAATTTTTTCTCTTAACTCCGTGTCTATGGATATATGTATGTAAGAGGCCAAATCGCTGCTAACTTCCTCTAATTTCTCTTCTTTGTAAGTTTCTTTGTCTTCTGTTGCATGTTCACGAACATCCACTAAATTTGTAATTTGTTCCTGCATTTGAATTTCGTGGGACTGTCCATTTTCAGGTTCTCTGGATTTACTTCCACTTGCTGAAAAAAATACTATATAATTTCGCGTATTTAGTATTTACACTGTGCTCCTTTTCCTTGCGGATTTTTCGTATTTGTGCACAACTCATAACATTTTTTACTCCGCTCATCTTTACGGAAATTGGCGTAATGTTTTTGTAAAAAATTTACTCGAACAATTGAACAGACTTTTAAAACTGTAAGCATAAATTTAAGTACCGTATTAAGACACCCTGTAAAAATTATTGTTGCTAACTTCTTTAACGCAATTGTAGAAGGTTGTGATTGTAAAATTTTAAGCCTTAGGATTAGCATAAACTATTTATGTTAACGTGCCGCTCTTTTCCGAAAACTACCCTGAGAACTACAGTTCAATGTCCGGCAATACTACCCTTTTGTAAATAGGCATATTGTATTCCGTTTTAAAACTTTTATCGGTTAAGTAAAAAAAAATTATAAGGTAAGTGGAAGAAACGGTGTAACAATAAAAGAAAGTTTAATCATCAGCTATAAACAAATCTTTTATAACTATTTTCATTCGATTCAGAAACAATCTTAAATACTTAACTTAACGTCATGAAATTATTTGATCCGACTTTTGTAGACCTCGTCTGTAACTGTTTCCTGAGGGCTACATGTCGAATTAAATAATAATAAAATGTAACCAACTTGTATAAACTTAAAATACTCTGTCGGTTTCTGGGATTTCATAGCATTTCTTTACACTTTAACAGACTTAAAGATTTGTCATCGCTAAGTGTGTCCGCTCTACAAAATATCTATGGTCCGATTATACTTGTTTACATTTACGTTTATGAAGCGAACCACAGCATCACACTAACAAATCAATTAACATTTTATAAATTACATTTACAATTTAATTCTAGATGTTAATGTTTAATATTCATTAGTTTTTTTGAAAATTACCTGCTATTGAGGCTTGGGCCCCCCGCTATGCAGGGTTTGCGGGGGTGTACTTTACGCCACTGAGTGCCATAATGGAACGAGTTGAACAATAGACCCCTTATATAACGAATTTAATAGAATAGTATTTCCAATTGCTTTATTATTCTAGTAAATGTAAAAATCTCTTTGCTGAATATAGTAACTAATATAGAGTGCGCTGCTAAAATATTATTCAACGCTTTTGCTTGTAATAAAAATTTTTATTACACTCAATTGAAAAAAATAACTTATTATATAAAAGAATTAATTACTCCCAGGGTAATACATCGTATAAATAACCATTTATTTTGTAATACCCTTTAGTAAATAGTTTATTTTTAATAAAATTTGTTAACTTATGTATAGATAAATTTTAAATATTTTCTGGGACTTTGTTGTAATAATGTACATTGCCCTTTAAATGACTTGTCAATTTTATGGAGTCGACTCTCATACGGTACTAATTTATTCTTAATTCCAGTGTTAAATCTATGTCTATTGCAATTTTTTAAGAATTTTATTTTTATGTACATGAATCAGTTTTTTATATATATATTGAGATGTCAACGTTAAAATTCCAATTTTTTAAATAGTTCACGTATCGAAGCTTTATTATTCAGTTTGTATATGACGCGGACAGCTCGCTTTTAAATAATAAATATTCTATCTACATCAGCCGCGTGTCCCCAAAGTAAAATTCCGTATGACATTAGAAGATGGAAATATGAGAAATATACTATTCTAGCAGTTGACATATCTGAAACATCCCTAATTTTCTTTACTGCATAAGCTGCGGAACTAAGTCTTACAGCTAGTTTATCTATATGAAGACCCCACTGTAGCTTAACTATTTAACGTAATACCTAGAAATACAGTGGAATTTACAAGATCCATTATTTTATTTTTTATTAAAATAATTTTATTCTTATTGAGTACATTAGATAGTGTAAAATTAATCCATTTAGTTTTGATTTGTTTAGTAATAGATTGTTTGCCGTAAACCATTCTACATCTTTTTATTCATGAAATGATTAACGTTGTTGTAATCTAATAACTTCCTATCTAATTTAAAAATAAGAGATGTATCATCGGCGAAAACTATAGCATTATGAATCTGATTTACCATATAAGGTAGTGGTAGATCATTATATAAACTAGAAATAGGAAAGGTACGAGTATTGAACATTGCGGCACTCCCATGCGATTATTTGACCCTGAATACCTCTCTCTCCCAACTTCAACTGTTTGAACTCTGTTTTTTAAGTAATTTTCAATAAGATCTAAAGCTCTCTGCTTGACTCCGTAGTGTTCTAATTTGCTAGCCAAAATATCGTGATGAACACAATCAAATGCTTTAGAAAAATCGCAAAAAATACCTTTGAATCTTCCAAGGTACTAAAAATTTGATGGATAAGATCAACACCTGCGTCAATAGTTGATCGTCCACGTTTGAAACTGTATTGTTTACTGTTCATTAACTTTATACTATAAAAATAGGTGAGTAATTGATTTAAAATACTGTTTTAAAAATCTTACTAAGTGTTGGTAAAATGGAGACTGGTCTAAAATTGAAAGGGTCTGTTTTAGTACCACTTTTAAATACAGGTACTATTTTGCTGTGTTTCATAAGGTTTGGAAATAGACCAATGTCGATACATTGATTGAAAATTGCAGCTAGAATAGGTGCGATTAGATCAATTATAGAACTAATAATTCTTACTGATAGTCTATTTATGTCTCTTGTCTCTTTCATATTTAAAGATTTTAAAGAAGTACTAGAAATTAGATAAAAGGTAAATATAGAGTTGCAAATACTAACATTTTGCTTAAGTAGAGACACAGCTATTGCAGGGGACAAATTGAGCGGCTTTGTAGTTATAATACAAATATTAGAAAAAAAATCTTCTAATGCATTAGCAACATCCTTTTGTTCAGTTAAATGCTGCTCTTTAATTAATAGGTTAAGTTTTACATCTCGTGTTTTTGTTTTACCAGTTTCGTTGTTATTCCATGTCGTTTTACTAATGTTAGTGCTGTTTATAATTTTATTTTTAACCTTTGGCAATTGAACAATTTTTTTTTAATTTTTTAAAAAAATTCTTGACGTATTCAACGACTTGCTTATTTCTATTGCACGAGTTTTCAGCGTATAAATAAAAAAGCTTTGTCATATCCATATAAATCTAGGTGTCTTTGGTACAAATACTTTACTGATTTCAAAACTAATACTATTGAGAAGCAAATCATAATTATTTAATACCTTGTCAAATTGACTACTCAATAAATATAACACGTGTCAGTTTTTATCGGTTTTAAATCGTGATATCACCGATGATAATCATAACACTAGTTATATTATTCCCGAAAATTGAAACAGAGAAATGGGATTTTACATCAATAATTATAATGCAAGGAACAAAAATATAAAACAAAGGGAAAACAAAGAGTGAAATACAATAAAAATTATTGTTATACAATCATAGTTTCATAAAAATTTTTAAATCCAAAGAGAAACCTGAAACATGAAAAGAGAATTATATGCAAACTAAATAACCTTTGAAGTAAAATCTAAAATGTTTCAAAATAAAAAATACAAAATAAAAAAAATG
Organism: Abscondita cerata; assembly: GCA_030710515.1. NCBI lineage: Eukaryota > Metazoa > Arthropoda > Insecta > Coleoptera > Lampyridae > Abscondita > Abscondita cerata. The sequence goes on from JALBCR010000353.1 coordinate 271,786, forward strand.
TATATAAAAAATTGTTGTCGATACTACAAACATACTATAATGTATGCAGCCAAAATGAACAGGGTATAAAATTCTTAAAAGTTATTTCGTAGTCGATTTGTATATTTAAATGGGTAATGTGCAATACGTGACTTCCATTTATAATTATACGTAGAATTAGCATATCAGCCTTTTCACGCTAACTCAACATATTATTACAAAGAAAAAATCAATAAAACGACTATTAAAAACCCAAGTTTGTTTAGAAGTTTCTGTCAAGTGCTATCATTATAGATAAATAACTGTGTAGTTGGGTTTCTAATGTTCAGTTTTGTAAGGTATCATCAACAATAAATTTTCATGTATAAGTTTGAAAACTACCTAGTAGTACACAATATTTAAATTAAATATTTATATTTACTCAAAATAAACATATACTTTTAACGACAAGTAAATTTATTGTTTATATAATATCAAATATTTTAAAATGTAATAAAGGATGACATTTTCTAAGAAAAATACTAAATAACTATTATTATTGTCCTCGGACTAAAGTTTTGAAAATAGTAATGCTTTTTAAAATTGTTTTAAATTGTTACACTACATATTTAAAAATTTTATTGCGTATAATTTTCGATGCCAAGTTTAATGAAAAAGCTCATCTCAGAGAGGTTTAAAAGTTGCGATAAGTTTCACAAACTATATTATATTTAATAAAAAATAATCCGACCTCAGTTTATTTATTTAAAAACTTCACTGTATAAATTTTAATTGTAACAATTAATGTATTTTTTGATAAGGTGTATAATGTTGTGTATCTTTTTCATTTTTATTTGGTTTTTTATAACTGAATATTCGTTACATCACTGTGCAATTGATTTTTAATCTTCTTAACTTAACTTAATTAACGATGTATTATTGTTGAACTTTTTCACAAGAAAAAATTTCTGTACTAAACTTTTCTATTTAATTAAAAAAAAAATTTGCGTGTTGGCAACGAAATGTTATTTAAGGTATTTAAAAAATTTGAAACAGACAAATGAAAAAAAAAATATTGTAACTGCACACGTAAAGTACGCAATCAAACATAATAAATTTTCGTATGTCTTATAAAATAACAAAGCCGTTTTATGTATGTATACATTAGCATAAACTCCGATAATGGGGAAAACTTTATTACTATTCCAATGAATGTTAATATAATGTATAACGTATATAGTAGATTTAACGATCCCCTTCACTTAAACAATAACCGTTTTAATATTACTACAACCTGAAGCTTTTTTAAATACATCCTATAATATCCGAGGTCATTTATGAGATGAGATGAAACGAAATTACCGGTAGTTGACACCAACTTTGTTATTTTTGGTATAATCATGTAATTTTTTATGTTTGGATTGTACACACGTTTTAATAGTAGTTTACCAATACCTTAATCCGCCAAAGGTTTCGGTTTTTGATATATTTTTACTTTCGCCATTAGCTTTAAAAATATTTGAATTGTACCCAAAGATAGCACCGATTTCTTTAAAAATATCTTGCTATTAACTGTGCAGGGTCTTCACAATATGGAGACTAACTTGACCACTTTTAAATCTGAAAAGTGTTTTAAGTGAAAATAGAAATTGAATTTGTTATCAATAAGTATTACACTACTTGATACTTAAACTCAACCCCTACTTGGTAAAAACAAGGGCAAACGTACAAAAAAGAAATATTATATTAATTCCCATAAACGCATGGATAAAAGAAAGCAACATAAACTAACTAAGAAATACATAAATGAGAAAAAACTAACAAAGTATATAGATATTACAAACAGATAAAGAATAAAAAAGCTAAAGAGATTGCAGGTACTTAGTGATAGACCTAAGATAAACATCACCGACATTACTTGATCGCTAGACCTTGAAAGAACCACTGAGTGATGTTCGTAAATGCGGAACAGTTAACTTTAGAACATGCTGGATTTAAAATTTACAAAGAGCTTTTCCATACTATGTATACCAAAAACAGAAATTATTAGTAACTTAGATGATTACTGATTTTAGTTTTCTAAAGTAATCTTAGGTCCTTCTTTTAGGGTATTGTTGTAATATTTTAAAGTAAACATCATGACCGATGTTAGTGTATCAAATGGTTCAGTAATCAATCCAAACAATGGCTTAACAATGGTCTTGGTGTCTTCTTAAAAATACAGCTGCTACTTAGAAAAGGAGATCATCTATCAATTATAAAATGATCCCAGATACAAATAAAAATACTGAAATTAACAATCTTTGAATTGAACTGTGCATATCTCAAATTTAATTGTCGATTTATAAGAAAGTCTGTAGATCAATGTGAAATATTTGTTCAATTACGTTTATAAAGCACATGTCACATGGCATCTGAAAGTTTTGCCAAGTAAAAACCCGATAAAAGTTACTGCATTATTTGATTGCCGATAGTTTTTCAATCCATCAAACTATGTACTTCCAGAATAATGATTTAGTGGTGTTTTCAATTTAATGTTGATAAACTGTTTTACTGGCATGGCTTGGTTTAAGCTTAATAAAAACTGCTTACTGCAAAGCAATATAAGTACGTAGACATTTGTAATACACTGTGAGTGTGTCCAGTTTTTAAATAGTTAACGTAATGACATTTTGCATCTTCAAGCAAGTGTCAAAAATTTGGCCTTTTAGAGTCTGAGAAACGATACCTTCTGACGCATGCCGTTTTCATTTGTACTTTGGATGTTTATTTCAACTCTAAAAGATTTGTTTCAAGAACACAGCCATTATTATGCAAGATGATTGTACGTGGTAAAAAATGGGCAGATTTTGATCTCAAAACTCTAAACTTGTTTATTAATGCTGCGATTTGATAAAATAAAAGAGAAAGCCATTAGAAAAAACTTGGTAAAGACTTTACACGTGGAGCAGATGGTGGGGTTCAAGACCGTGATGGTCGTTATAAACTACTCTTTAAGTACATCCAAGACTTCTTTTATTGATCAGAACGACCCTACTAGCAGACAAAGGAATAAACAAGGATATTATTATAGAATGGAGAACGACACAACACAAAATATTTTGTTACGCAGACGATGTGGTCCTTGTGGCAGAAAAAGAAGACGACCTACAACAATTATTGTTCTGTCTACAAACGACAGCAACGACATTCAACATGAAGATATCTACCCAGAAAACGCAATCTTTACTAATATTCAAAAATATAATTAGGTGTAAACTATTAGTAAACCACACCACCATCGATCAAGTTAGAAATTTTAATTATTTAGGGGATCGTATATCCAGTGATAGAAATATAAATAACGAAGTCCGCATACAAGCAACTAAACCTGCAAAGATATTAGAATGCAAGGCACACACGACGCGACAGAGTCAGAAATGTTGTAGTTTGAGAAACATGTGACATAGAGAATGTGGTAAGATGAAGTAGATCAAGACGAAGATTCGGGCGAGACCATGTGCAAAGAATGGATAACAACAGACTAGCAAAAAGAGTAATGACACAGATCCCAAACACAAGACAACCACCTGGAAGGTCAAAGATGGTACCCGATGTTCACAGAAAAACACATAAAAGAGGCAAAATATAAAAAGACAAGAAAACGTCCTAAATGAAGAAAAAGAAGAAGAAGATCAGGTGAAAATGGAAAATTACTCATATTTTGGATCATAATAATAATAGCAAAAAATTAAAATAATAATTAATGTGATGAATGACACTAAAATTCGTTAATTTAAAATCCTTTGTAGTAGCTACGTTGCAGTAAAATCTCCTTTATCAGTTACGTTAAACCGACACTAGAAGTTCAGTAAAACCACCAATTGCTCAAAGATTAGGTAAGCTAATGCACGGTGCCACGCTAACATTCTTTGCATATCTTTTTAGTTTTTCTTATTTAGTAAACAAACCTGATGTGCAAATGATGAAATAAATATAGATTATGTACATGAATTTACTATAAACCAAGTTATTAAATTATAAATCACTTTTTGGTGCTTTCGGATAGCGATTCCTTTTAGTTTACTTGTCTAGGTTAATCTTACTAATAATTTTCTTTTACTTTTATTAGTTTTTCAAAACATGCTCCGTTTTTGTTTAATTTATTAAAATAAAGTTTTTATTTTTAATTTTAAATTGTTGAAAGTTTACCAATTATCTATTTTTGTCAATTGGTTAAATATTGTAATATTGTGTTTTCAGTTTATTAAAATTTATTATTTTATTTTCAACATCTCTGAACATTTCCTTTTGTTTCTGCACCATTCTTATGGATTTTTGGGTTTTATTTTGTGTACATTAAAATGTATTTCTACTACAAAAAGATTTTAATAAAAACAATTTTGGTTAATTATAGACTACGTTTGTTTCCCGAATTATGGAAAATAATTAATAATTTAAATGTATCTAGACATTGTAATTATGTGCAGTATTTTAACACAACTGTGTTGCACGTAACTACGGTTTGTATATTTAAGTTCAAACAGATGATTAGTATGTTTAATTTATTAATTATTGGTCTAATGAAGCTTTCAGATTTAGGGAAGTAAATGGTCGCCAATAATTAATAATCATAGTGCATGTTAACAATATCATACATTGAGAATCTAGTCTAATATCCCATACGATCATTATTTACATAAAAGTGGTTTTTAAATATACATACAGGTTGACCCAACATTGCGTAAAAGATAGATATCTCGGAAAATATTGGTGTTAAAAAAAACTTTTGCAATGAAAGTTGTGGAAATCAATAAGCTCTACATTTTAAAATTATTTTTGTTTATATAGAGTGTTCCATAAAAGTGCAACATACCAAAGTTTTAAAAAAAAAAAACCCTATTTTTTATTACAAATTTGGATTTCTTGGGAAATTCGAATGTGGTTTTATCCATTATACATTGTATCTAAAATAGAGGGTTTTTGCATTATTTTACTTTTTCCGGAAAAATGACGTTTCGAAAAAATTAAATAACTTAGTTATCCTGGAATTTATTCAACGGCGATTTAGCAACTTTAATATGCATTACATGTGCTAACTACATCTAGTTGTTCACATTTTACCTTTATATTGAACTCCCTAAATTCATGGATAACTTGATTTTCGATGAACAAAAGTTCATCTTATGAATTCACAAAGTCTGTCTGTCTGGATGTCTGTAGCTTTTTTCCTGTTGACATTTTTGAAAATTTTCTTTCGGATTGCTATAGAACATCAAAATCTAAGACATTTTTGCTTCGATCATTTTTTGTCTATCTCATCGGCAAAGTGGTCAAATCGGCTCCCGAAAAAAATTCAAAGTCCAGTCAAATTTTTCGAACAAATTTTTTTTCCAAATTTGCTTTAGAAATAAGCAGTTCTTTTGTTCATCCCGGCAATGCAAGCTTGCGCATTCCCAACTGGTTTCAAATGGCACCACGTAATTTTGTATGTGCTTTAAACGCTTTATAATAATAAGATTATAGGTTTCTAACGCTTATTAAAATATTCGTAAAAATCCGTAAGAGTCCAAATTTGTAATAAAAATGGGTGGTTTTATTTAAAAAAATATAACTTTGGTATGTCGCACATTTATGAAATACCCTGTATAAACGAAAATAATTTTAAAATATACAGCTTATTGATTTGCACAACTTTTATTGCAAAGTTTTTTCTACTAACCCCAATATTTGTCGAGATATTCACGTTCGACGCACTAATGGGACACCCTGTGTAATGTTTGCACTATATATTATAAATACAAAGAAATATTGAATTACATTTTTTGTGTTACTTTTATTAAAATTACTATTTTACTGAAGTTTGGCATGTAACGTTATTTGAAGTTTCTCATGTTGAAAAAACTAGATACACAAAGTAGCGATTTCGAATTATGTCGATGTCTATAAGTTCATTAGCCGACCGAATTTTTGATATCATATTGAAAAAAGGGTATTGCCTGGATAATGATTAATCACCTGCTTAAATATATTGTTAGCAATAAATATTGGTAAAGGATTGGAATCAGGTTGGGCCAATATTGCAATACTGGCTGAGATTGCTTATATTCAATAAATGTTCATCCAATATTGTAATTCCATCGACACAAAATGCTACTATTGGTTCAATATAGTATATTTATAGATATTTCTTAAATAAAGGCCGCCGCATATCCACCGTATCTTGGTAATGAATAAGGTAACATTTAATTTGAAAAAAATAATTGTTCAAGAAACATCTATTTATTTACCATAATTTGTCGAAAAATGTGAAAAAGGCATTAACCAATTATTGCCAATATTGGGTCATTATATAATAATATTATATTGCTAAAGGTAACTGGTTTTCTCCAACCAACAGAAAAACACCAAAAACTGCATCAAAAACTTTACTCGGACACGTGTTTCAACAGCTAAGCTGTTATCAGTTTTTGGTGTTTTTCTGTTGGTTAAATAGACGCTGCAGTTGGTGTTCCTTTCCTTTGATGGTTTTCTCCAATTCAGTTATGCTTTAAATTATGTTTGGTTTAGGGACTCTTTGGGGTTATAGGTGTAGGATAGAAAAACAGATCCTTTAAAAAGAACAGGCCGACATTTCGCTTCATAAAGTTGGACCTTCGTTACTTCTTGCGCCTTACTGTGGTTTAAGTTTAACCATTTAAAAGAAAGTATTTAGGTTCTGGTTTTTCAGACATTCCCGAGTATTGCGAATACTAAAAGTATTTTGACTTTTGTTTTTGTCAAATTCCGAAATATTGGAAGTAGTAGAAGCACTTACAACAGAGCTAAATGTTGAATATTTGAAGAAATTTTCAAGGCTGCTTGCATTATCATTGTCATAAATCGTCACTAATATTACAATCTAAATCTAAAAAAGAGAAATATTCAATTTTTATTTGTTGATGCTTGAGTGTCGGAAACTTTTCAACGTAATGATTGTGACAAAATAAGGAGTTTGTAAAAATTGATGTTGATGGTAGTGTCTTAGAAATAATCATTTACAACAACTTCATTTGTTTTTTCAAATTTAACCAAATTTATTTTAGAAAAATCTTTTATTGCATTTCCTACGTGATATTTGGAATATTTCAGAGAAAGCTTTTGCAAAAGAGAAAACACTTCTTCTAACAACTTTACTTGTAACTGACACACCAATATCTGAGAATCTGTTTATTTATTTATACGTATGGTACATTTTAATAACTGTATTGTATGTAAGTGTTATGTATGGTGCCCCAGAAGATCAATATAAACCTTATAGTGTGGTGACGAAACCGTGTGCAATACTGGATTGGTTCGTCTTGGCAAAGCATTTGCTTTAAGGTTTAGGAAATCCACTAAAATCTAAACATGCCAACCCTTACTTAACTTAGTATTCATATGTAATATTATAATAATAATACTTTATTACGGAAATCTCTAATTACAATAAAGAAAAATAAAAAAATAATAACACTAAAAATAAAATGGTAAAGAAATCAATGTAATATGAATATTAATAGTATTAATAGTGCATCCTTAAAAATAACAACAAAAGAAAATTTGTTTTATTTCAGTGAAAATAAAACATTTTAAAACATTTTAAATATCTACAAGAATATACAAATACAGTAACTTAAACTTACACAGTATAAAACTAATTATTGTTTTCAACTTCAAACATAACGTTTTTCTTAAAATTAAATTTGTTTGAACCAAATAAATTAATTGATTCTTCGGAACAGTGTTTATTTGCCAAAAGCATCATCCTTTTAATAGGATGGTTATCACCTAGATTAGTCGTAACATGTACAATGCGGAAAATGGTTTGAGTTCTGGAAACTCTAGGACAAAGTAGTAGCAAGAATGTTTATTTAGAAATTAGACTCGTGTCTAGCTTATAATTAATAATATCATGCAGCACACATATGTCTGAAACTTGTCTTTGTCGATCAAGCAGTTGAACTTTACAAGTATATAATATTCATGTATAGTCACCTCGTATATGATTTACTTTCAGCTTATATTTGATCGTCCGTAGAAACTTATTTTGGATTCTTTCTAGTAAATGCTTATCTGTATTATAAACTGGATACTAAACAGGTGAGCAATAATCTAAGTGCGATCTAACATAGGCAAAATATAAAATTTTTAATGCCGAAAAACGACAAATTCTTGCAATGTCTCCAGATAAACCCCTACATATTAATACATTTCCGAAATAAAAAATGGTAATGATTTTTAAAAGATAAGCTTGAGTAAAAAAACACTCCAAGATCTCTAATTACTTTAACAGATTCCAAACATTTACATCAAAAACCATTGATAGACTAATATTAAATCCTGAATTATTTATCTTGTGCTTGATTTCTGAGGTTCCATAAGTATTAGTACTATTATCATTGTTGTATACAGAAGAAACAAATTTTGCAAACATTTTGCAAACATTAAAGAAAGTAAATAAGAACATAAAATATAACAGCACAGCCTTTGCATGACGACATATAATAGACCGGTCCAAAACTTTAGAAGTCCTGAAGATTCGTAAGCCATAATATAGCTTTATCCGTTAAATTATGAATGTTTGGAAAACCTCCTTTAAACTTCGTTAATTGAAAATCCTTTACAATATGTGTAATGGTTTCCGGTTAGTCACAATTTGGATTAGAAATCGCACCCCATTTAAACAACATAGAGTTGCATTTTGAATAGCCTGTTCTTATGCGATTTACTTTTGACCAAATTTTTCTTTTTGGTCAAAGACCGGGACTTTAATTGTTGGATCATCAATGAGATCTTTATTGAAAACATCAACTTTAGATCATCATTTTTTCCATTCTTGAACTTCGGAAAAAGCCGTACTTAAGTAGTCTTGCAACAGTATAGGCTTTCGAGATTTAAGTCTTTTAGCAGGAGGATCGTCAATGTCATTGGTAAGTTTTTGTTAAGTTGGCATTTATCCCATTCTTGTTTTAACGCAGCGTTTCGTCAAATGTTCGATGGAGTAATATTACAAAGAACAGGAAGCCAATCTGTAAAACTCTCTATCAAAAGGATTTTCCTGTTGTGAAGTAAAAACTGATTTTATTTTCAGACGTTTCATTAGATTATTCTTTTGTTTAAATTTTAAGTTCTATATTATTTATTAATTTTTTCAGGGGTCCTCAATTTAATTAGTGTTGTTTTAAAAAAACCTGCACTTAATTAAATTAATGACCACGAAAAATGATAGTATTTAAAAATTTAGTATTTAAAAAATGTCAGTAAATGTCTAAATGTCTCCTAAAATTGTAATGTCAATGTTGAGCATGGTTTAACAAAGTAATATTAGGACACCGAGAAGGAAAAAATAAAGGTTTATCATCAAAACAGCAAAAACAACCTTTAGCGGTATAATGAAAAACCCGAAAGCCATTCACGTAGATTCTAGATAATTATCTCATCCTCACCTATGTTGTTATCTGGTGGCACAAATCCGTCATTACCACAAAAGAGAACTCGTAGGGATATAGAGATTAATATGAGAGCAATGCGCACCGCAAGTATAAAGCACATACTGGGACCTACCCCAATCTATCTTGCCGTTTGCAAAGAAGCCAAGTTGTCCTTTCTGTAAAAAGGGAAGAAAGATTAAGGTTATATCAATCTGATAAAACTTTACTCAGTAGACAATATCCCATGCTGATGTCACTTACAGATGGTATGAGAATGGTTTTCGTATTTAAAAGCAACTTTTGCGCGATATAAGGGTGTCGAAAACCGAAGTAAGTTCAGGGGAGGGAGCCATGTATGCAGAACCTATAGGCAAATTCCCAAGCACTTTGTTTATTTTTATATTATTTGAAACATTAACTAATTAACAAAAACAGCCAGAGATTCAACAACATCAATTTTAACGAACATGGTGATATTAATTAACTAACCATCCAAGTTTAAAAATAATAATTACTAATTATGTGAATTAGAACTTACACAGGGTGGTCCGTACGTAATGTTACATAGAAATATGGAAGATTCTTAACTTCAATATTACGATCTGAGTCAAGAGGCCTTAATAAAGTTCTGGTAACAAAAACGATACAGGGTGTCAAAGATGAACTTTTATAATTTATTTTGCGCTATAAATTTGCTGGTTTTGAATGCATGAACGTAAAAATTTAAGAGTATGTGTTTCTGGATATGGGAAATCGTATTCTAGCGTCAATTTTAATGTATTTTTTAGAGAGCGCCACATATTCTATGTTTAAAAAGTAACCGTTTTTGAAATAATCGCATTTTAATTAAAAAAGCGTTAGTATTAAAGTTAAAAAAGTTAAGCCTACATTGGATCATGAATATAGCACATGTGGCGCCTTCTAAAAAAATACATCAAAATAGATGCTAGGTTACGATTTTTATATCCAGAAGCAGATACTCTCAAATCTTTACATTCATACATTAAAAAACTTACAACGAAAAATAAATGATAAAAGTTCATCTTTGACACCCTGTATCTTCTTTATTATCAATTGTTGCTCAGATCATACTATTTTAAAATCAAGAATCTTCCATATTTCTATGCATCTCGATTACAATAAAATAATGGCAAGTCTTCCGAAATAATTTAGTTTTTGTGTTTATAACATAAAATACTATTTTATGACAATCGTCTTTATTTAACTATTACTCATTTCTATACTAATTTGAGTGCCCATCTCTTATTAATATGTTGTGATTTGTGCGAGCGCACACCTACTCTCGATTCATTTTACGAATTCCATGTATTCTGCGTTCGTACTGATTAGTTAACTGATTAATGTTAATGTAAGTGCTGAGGCCAATTATTGTTCATGCGTAGCTTTGCTAGTTAACCAATATGTTAGTTAATTTTATTACTTATTCCCAATTGTACATTTCTCAGTAAGTACATTTTCTTATTTACTTTGTCTAGTAATTCTTTCGCATTTCCGTTTATCTAATTTTTGTATTTTATTGTCTTTTAATGTTTTCAACTTAATGTTTTAGTTTATTTTTATTTTGAGACATTTTGATCTTTAGATGAATATGAATTGATTGTATTAGTCCGTTTTAATTTTTTTTATGTTTTTTTTTGTGTTACTTTTTAATTTCTTTTGTTTTATGTTTATATTTACATTAAGATATTTAATTTTCTTCTTTATAGTTTATATATCCATTGATGTTCTTGATCGCTTCTTTCATTAATTTTGAGCAAGTTTTGACATTTTTCTTTCCTTTGCTTTTTGAGCAAGTGGGCAAAAAATACAATCGATCAAATATACGAGTACTTTATACCCTATCACAAATCAAACTGTGTAATTTAATACCTGCCCTGCACTTGGTGTCTTTTGATATGATTTCATTTTCTTCTGTTTTATTTATTTATTACATTATTTTTTAGTCAATTCTTTAATAGAAATCTCATGGTATGTGGTATTTTTTAAATAGAACCTAACATACTTTTTTTGCATTTTCATTACAAAGGCTCCTTTTTACTCCACATCTTCTAAAATAAGATGGAGAGTTATGCGACGGTTTCCAAACTAAAAATTTTAACATTCAATTTTTACCTTTTGACGAATTAGAGGTAGTACTTTACAATAAAGCAAAAAAATAATGTCCGATGGTCGGTCGGCCGACCGTCACTCGGTATGTAAACAAGATATCAAGAAAACCACTCGTTCAATTTTGATGAAACTTTGTTCATAGAATTTCTCAAATTTGATTAGATTTTATGCACATTAAATGTCTCCAAAAGGGCCGTTAACCTACACAGATTTTTGAATTTTTAAAATATTTAGAAAATATTCATTTTACACAGTTATTTATAATTGAATTATACACAACTTTTGCTTAAACTATTTGTTGATCTAATAAGTAATTACTGATACATAACAATCACGTGACAATAATTGTTGTAACAATATCCCCACCAATATCAATTTTACAAAAGGTTGAGGAAAAAAAGTTGTTGGAAATTTTATTGTCTATAGATTTTGTTTAAACTTTTTTTTTCTAAAACGCAATTTTATTTTTGCTTATCGGGGCAATGTGTAGTTCTACGATAAACGCTTGTTTTTACATTTAATTCTATTGGTCATAAAATACTTTCCTCATGTTGATTACTCCAATGATTTAACAAATTCTAATTAATTGTTAATTAAGAGTGGCAAATACTATTTATGTTTTCGACTCTTATGCGAGATATCGTTAGTGACAGAACCTTAATTTAATTATTAATTTATAATACATTCAAGGTTTGGATGAATACGTGTTATAGATTTTAAAGGTAAACAGAACATGTAAAAATAGAATAGAGTTAATATAAACATAATCTTTTGAGCTTTAGGTTATGGAACTGGAGCTGTTTTAAAAAATATGAAAAATATTACTTTTTACATTTTAGATAATAAATTAAAAAAATTGTAATTGTTATTATACAAATTATGTAATTTACAATATCGTAAATGTACAACATAAATTATGTAGACAACAGTCTTATTACATGTTTCACTTTCATGTGTATTTTCTGCCAAAGCCAGACTTAATCTACGTAGTGTCAAGGTGGGATTACAAGTTTCGGTGTAATAATAAGTTTGGGTATCAAATAAATTAATTAATATAGCACTACTAAAAATTTGCGTGTTTTTACAAAACAAAAATTGACGATAATTTTTCACTAAAATTTATAGTGATTTAAAAATCTCTCAAGACCATAAAGTACGGTTTTCATACAAAACCACTTTTCTCACGAGAATCGTTTATAACAGTTGAAATTTATGTAGCCGGTAATTTATCTAAACGAAGGTAGGGGATAAAATTAGATGTGTCCATTACAAGCATATTTAAAGAAAAATGTTTTTATTTTAAATAGAGCATTTAATTTTTTTGTTATCATATAAATTGTTTGACAGTGGTCATATAAATGCAATTATTCATCATTACACTTCAGTAAATAATAAAAGTTGCATAGTTTAATACCAAAATTGCTTAACCATAATCTAATCTAGACTTTATACTAGTTCTAGTGTTAATTATGTAATCATTTGTTTTCAAAGTCATTATAAAACTTTATGTAAATTTTCATGTATGTTCAAAACTAAATAAATTATTACTGTTAACAGTTAAAATAACAACATGTCTCTATAAAACTTGGTATAAAATCATTCTGACAAATACGAAAGCCAGGTACTTATATCTGAGTAGAAATAATAGAATATCAAAAGCAAAACAAGATTCCATATCAAATTATTAAATAAAAAAATATATATTTCACAGAAAAATACCAACACAAAAGAAAAACTTTGTGGCATGTCTCACGCACGAAAGGTATTATCAATACCGTATACAATTTAATTTTTTTACATAAAAAAACTAAAATGTTACATCAAAATATATTTTTATTTTTGTTTGACAGTACTTTTATCGTATAGTAATATGTTTTTGACATTACGTTAATTGCTTCAGAATATACAATGAAAGTTTCAAACTTTTGAAGTGAAAACAAAAACTTGTTATTAATTTACTTGGCTTTAAAACTTTTTGGTTAAAAAATTTTCCTACGCACGTATAAAACTAAATGTTTTATTAATTTCTAATTAAAGTAACAATACTTAATTCTTTTGCGATCTCTCTATAATCTACTCTCATGAAATTTTTAAACTAAACAGCATTGTGGCAAATTTATAGACTAATTTCCTAATTCTGTTACATAAATTTATTTAAAAAACTTCCAAAAACAACGGTGGATAATTGTGTATAATTTAATAAATTTTTATCCAAAAAAGGATTTTGTAATTACCAACTTCAAAGTGCATAATTTAACTTATTTTTGAGCAAGTTAATTCTTACTTTGTAACTTCAAAAAATTGGGTTTTTGCGTAATAGACTATGATATTTAATTGTGTTAAAAACGTAATGTTTCTTTTATGATAAAGTACACATTAATGTTTTTCTTGCTGTCAACATGAGATTAAAGTTTTACATAAACAATAACAAACTTACGTTTAATTAATTCTAGAGCAGTGTTAACTAATTTTTTACGTCTCATAATATTTTTTTAGAATATAGAAACTTAATATATTTAGTTTTTAATAAATAATTTATTGACTTTGTTTTGTACTTAAACAACTTTACGTTACATTTATCTGAAAATGTAAAAAGTTTTATACGCCCATTTTAGACACAATATATTCATTCCATTGCAAGTTAAAAACACATTAGATACTCTGAAATGCGTGACTGCAGAACATCAAGCATGCAAAACGTACATTATTATGTATTAACAATGTTTTATTATGCATTATGCATATTCTTTTGTTAATTCAATATTGATAATTTCGTGTTAACTGTAAGACAGTGAATAAGCTTCATGTGTAAAAGTTGTTTGCAGTGACTGAAACCTATATATTATAGTTAGTATCGATTGCTCGGTATTAAAAATTCAACAATTTTGTAAAGCGTGAGTTTAACAACGTTTCTACCCTCATCATTTAACCATAATTTCAAATATAATAAAAAAAGCTTTAACGCGTATGTTGATTTATTGCTTATTTTGCAAATGTCAAAAACAACAAAAAAAGCTTGCTTTTGAATTAATTTTATAACAGCGCTTTAATGTATAATAAATGTTTTATTTTAAATTACACCAAAGACTTTATCAATAACTACGTAATATTGTTATCTTTTAATTTTCAAATAGTAATCAAAATTTTTTAAATCGGATACGATTTTGTTATTTTTTTTGACAATAAATACGTCATTGTAATAAGAAGATAACTGTAGTTTTAGAAAAAAGAACAGATAAATATGTATATTGGGCGCTTTTACTTCACAACATTACGCAGGTTGGGTGTAAATAGATGATAAAATCTTCTCTTCTTCATGTGTCTTGTCCCGTCTTCTTGATGTAGGCGATCACTTCAGCGAAGGTATTCTGTTCTCTGCTGTTCTGAATAGTTGTTCTGCACTGTTGATTCCAGTCCATTCAGTATTGGTATTTTCTTCCTTTTAGTATGTGTCCATGATAACAAGTTTTCCTGTATTTAATTGTATTCAACTATTTTCGTTATGCCCATGCTCTTTGTAGGACGTGATTGTTTGTTAATATGCGCAAGGCAAAGATTCCAAGCGGGTTATTGAATTTATTTTGAGCGTCCACGCTTCAACTCCATACAGTAGAGTCAACCATAGGTACTAATTAATTATTCTTTGCCTTAGCTTGAGGTTTATGTTGTCTTATTTTTTTGAATATAACTTATGCAATCTTTTTTTTATTTTTTTCTGGGTATAGATTTTCTGTTATAGGATGTCTTATAACAGAACATCTAGATACATTTAACTTTGTTGATTTTATCGATTAGTTTGCATTCGAAGCTCAGGGCTGCATTATGTTGATTTTTGCGACTAAATTCCATGAACTCTGATTTGACTGTGTTTATACCGGAGTATTAAAAATTATCTTGGTCAAGGGTGGTTGTGGAATGTAAAACGTTTGTCTTACTTTAAATTTTTGAATATGTTTTGTTGTGTAAGAATCTGTCAAGTCTTGTGCTGAAATAAATAGGTATAAAATTTGTAAAATTATTTCGGTAAAATATAAAGATTAGCTTAGCTTTTATTGTTACTAATAAAGATAATGTTCCTTCAGATGCTTCAAAAACTGAATGTTTATTATCAGAATGTTGGTGGGATTCGAACAAAATTGGAACTCTTTTCTGTAAACGTTAATTGTAGTTTTTATGATGTACTAATAATAACTGAGTCTTGGCTTTTGATAAAATTAATGATTCAAAACTGAGTCTTTATAATTACAATATTTTTCGTAAAAATCGTAATTTTCTGACAAGTAAAAAATCTAGAGGTGGAGGTGTCTTATTGCTTGTCAAAAAACATTTTGATGCTTCTGTTATTTTTGTTGGTGAAGCGTTTCGTTTATATTTCTGTTAATAGAAGCAAAATTATTGTTGGTGGTGTATATTTACCGCCTGACTCTTCGATTGATACATATAAATCACACTGCTCTGATTTAGAGCATGTGTCAAATCAATTTAGTGGCGATCCAATTATTATAGCAGGTGATTATAACTTGCCTGACTATAAATGAAATAATGAAGAAAATGATTCAAATATTGTTTATTGTCCAAAATTTGAAAAAATGTATACGTCTTATGAATTTGTGGAACTAAAACAAATCAATAAAAAACCTAATAATCGAGGAGTTTTTTTAGATTTAGTGTTTTTCGAAGATTTACAAATTGATTTGGCATTAGATCAAGTTTGTGAAACTAGTGCTTACCATGTTCCGTACTGTTGGTCAATTAATTTGTTAGACAATATAACTAATTTGTCTTGCAGTGTTGAAATCTTTAATTTTTGCTAAGCAGACTATACATTATTAAACGACTACTTTGCAACAGTTAATTGGGATTTGTGTTTTAATGGATTGAAGGTAGATGATCAGTCAGATGTTTTTTATAATATTATTTATGATGCCATAAGTAAATATGTTCCTAAAAAAATTGTTAGACACAATACTACCTCATACCCAAAGTGGTTTAATTCAGAGCTTATTAGAATTTACAAAGAAAAGAGAAAGGTTCATGCTAAATATGAAACATCAGCTAATCAATTAAACTATCTTTATTTTAAAACATTACGATCACGATGTAATATACTGAAACAACGTCTTCATAATGCATACATTGATGATGTTAACGCTTGTATTAATGATAATCCAAGGATTTTGTGGAAATTTATTAGTGATAAAAAATGTCAACGTACTATTCCTAATGTGATGAGTTACAATGATGTTTTGGTTTCTAGTGGAGATAGTATAGTAGAACTGTTTGCAAAATTTTTTGCTTCTGTATACGACAATAACAATTTAGTACTAATACTTATGGAACCTCAGAAATCAAGCACGAGATAAATAATTCAGGATTTAGTATTACTCTATCAATGGTTTTTAATGTAATTTCCAGCCTAAAAATGTCTAACACTGCAGGTCCTGATAGTGTACCTTGTAAATTTATCAAGAATTGTGTCTTTACATTGTCGAAGCCTTTATGGTTGCTATACAATTCTTCTATTTTGTCTGATGTATTTCCGGAGAAGTGGAAATGTAGCTTTATTTATCCAATTTTCAAATCTGGTAATCGTCAGGTGATAAACAATTACAGAGGTGTATGTAAAAATCTATCATACCTAAAATATTTGATTCAATTGTTTCTGAACAAATTCAGTGGATGTGTAACAAGTTTAATTACTCCAAAAAACATGGTTTTTTATAAGAAACGTTCTAGTTTGTCGAATCTTTTGGAATATTATACATTCTTAAACGAGGCATTCACTGCGAGAATTCAAGTTGATTCAGTTTATACCAATTTTTCAAAAGCAAATCATGATCTTCTCTTACTAAAACTTAGACATATCGGCTTTTCTAATAGGAATTTGAACTGGGTGTCTTCTTACCTAAAAGATAGAACACAACAAGTGAAAATAGGTCCTTACCTTTGCAACCTTTTAAAGTAACGTCTGGTGTGCCACAGGGATCACATTGTGGTCCTATACTTTTTATTCTGTATATTAATGATTTTGCACAGTCTTTCCAACATAGCAATTTTTTATTTTACGTTGATAATCTGAAAATATTTAAGCCAATGCTTCTTTTAGTGATTGTGAACATCTCCAAGCTGACTTGAATAAACTTTTTGAATGGTGCTCTAGAAATAGTTTGTACCTTAACATTGAAAAATGCAAATATATTACTTTTACACGCAATCGTGAAATCTCAACATTTCAATATCAGATAGGTAGCAATTGTTTGGAATCTGTTAAAGTAATTAGAGATCTTGGAGTGTTTTTGACTCAAGATTATCTTTTAAAAATCATTATCATTTTTATTTCGGAAATGTATTAATATGTGGGGGTTTATCTGGAGACATTGCAAGAATTTGTCGGTTTCGGCATTAAAAATTTTATATTTTGCCTATGTTAGATCGCACTTAGATTATTGCTCACCTGTTTGGTATCCAGTTTATAATACAGATAAGCATTTACTAGAAAGAATCCAAAATAAGTTTCTACGGACGATCGAATATAAGCTGAAAGTAAATCATATACGAGGTGACTATACATGGATATTATCTACTTGTAAAGTTCAACTGCTTGATCGACGAAGACAAGTTTCAGATATATGTGTGCTGCATGATATTATTAATTATAAGCTAGACACGACTCTAATTTCTAAATTAACATTCTTGGTACCACTTTGTCGTAGAGTTACCAGAACTCAAACCATTTTCCGCATTGATCATGTTACGACTAATCTAGGTGATAACCATCCTATTAGAAGGATGATGCTTTTGGCAAATAAACACTGTTCGAAAAAGTCAATTAATTTATTTGGTTCAACAAAATTTAATTTTAAGAAAAACGTTATGTTTGAAGTTGAAAACAATAATTAGTTTTATACTATGTAATTTTAAGTTACTGTATTTCTATATTCTTGTAGAGATTTAAAATGTTTTATTTACACTTAAATAAAACAATTTTTTTGTTATTCTTTAATACTATTAATATTAATATTATATTGATTTTTGTTACCATTTTTTTCTAGTGTTATTATTATTTTTTTTATCTTTCTTTATTGTAATTGGAGATTTCCGTAATAAAGTAATATTATTATTATTATTATTATTATTAGTATTATGTCGGTGTGACAGTGACATCATTTTTTCAAACGTAAACTAAGACAAACGTTTTACATTCCACAACCACTCTTGACCAAGATAATTTTTGATATCCCAGTATATAAGTTTGGAGATTCTCAACTGTTTCAGTGAGGGTAACGGTGTCATCAGCATTGTAATATTATTAAATGTTATTAATTTATTATTCTAATCCACCTATTGCTTCTTCGAAAATTCTGTTTAAGTAAAGATTGAATAATAGGGGAGAAAGAATACAACTTTGTCGCACCCCCCTTGGATTTTAAGCTTACGTGACTCAAATCCCCTATTTCTATTTCTGCATTTTGCTGCCAGTAGAGGTTTTTTATAATTCTGATTCCCTCACTGTCTACTTCGACCTCTTGTATTAGCTCAATTGGTCTGGTATGTTAGACTACGTCGAAAGCTTTTTCATAGCTAATGAATCACGCGAAAACTTCTCTTTGTTTGTCACAGAATTTCTGTAAGAGGACATTAAGAGCAAAAATTGTAAGTAAAGAAATTGCTGTTTTGTTTGATAAACGTCATTACGTTCTTCTTTGTAGACCTACCTCGGGTTCAACTTTATATTTTGTACTTGATGTTCTTGTGTGATTTCGTCGGATATCTTTATGATATCTTATGATATCCCTTACATCTCCGTGGTATCTTTGATATTACCTGATATCCCTCTGATATCCTACTGATATTCCTAGCTATACCCTTGATATCCCTGGATATCTTCAAGGGCTTACACAAAGTATTTGTATTGGTATCTAGTAAACTTAGTAGAGGTAATCTGTTTTACACCTCGAGGGAGAAAACATGAGCGATGACTACTAACTATTTTAATAACTTGTTTCTTGCCACCATTAGCAATCATAGTGTTATTAATGTAATGCAGCTACAAATTCAAGTTGTCGAAAAAATCAAAATACTAGAGATTTAACAATATCTTTTGAGTCTGAAAGTGACGAGAAGAAGTAAGTACCTGTCAGTGGATTTGCAATATACCTAGTGACGCCGTTTTTTGTTAAGTCTCCAAAAACGATATCGTCAAAATACGTGAGACGATTATTTTCTTCAATTTCCAATTCCAAATTTGGCAAATTTGTAAATAGGAGATCAAAGTGTACTAACATTGGGTGAAAAAGTAATTAGATGATTTTATTATACTTCGTAAGTGACATAGAAAGAAGAACACCCAGTAATAATAAATATTTTGTAAATTTTTTTTTGGAATATATTTGTTTATATTAAGATAAGAAACGATCAGTTTTTCAGCCATATTGCCCTTGCGGTTGTTTTGAAAACCTCATTCAAAAACACTTACGATTAAGTAACCCTAAAACAATTAATTAAGCATTTGTAAGTACAGTTGTCATTTAAGAAATTTAAATTGCATTTCAAAGAGCTTCTTTAATTCAATCACAATGCCTCCAGTGCGAAGACGCCATAATTTTTGGCAATTAAGCGAATTTGATAGGGGTAGAATTGTGGGATTGCGTCAGGCTGGTTTGTCTATGAGAGATATAGCCGCTAGAACGCAACGGAGTTTAAACACTGTGGCAGTCTGTGTTCGGGCATGGAACCAAGAAGGCCGTACACGAAGAGCGAGAGGTACAGGACGTCGTCGAAGAACCACAGAACGCGAAGATCGTCGTCTTAGACTATTGGCTTTACGGGATCGCTTCTTTTCTACACGGGCGATTGCGGACCAGTGGTTTGAAGAACATGGAAGCCCGATTGGGATGCGAACCGTTTATAGACGGATAAGAACTTTTGGGCTCATTTCATACCGTCTCCTTTTTGTGCTACAACTGACTCCAGAGCATCGACGTTATTGCCTAGCGTGGTGTAGAGAATTGGGACCAAGAATGGAATTCAATTGTCTTTAGTGATGAATTCAGATTCTGTTTGGGTATGCATGACGGTCGTGCAAGGGTGAGAAGACGGCGCGGTGAAAGACAAGATCCTCAATTTTCTGTGAATAGGCATGTCCACCACCCAGTTGGAGGTATGGTATGGGAAGCTATTGCTATTGGAAGTAGGTCACCTTTGGTCTTCATTAGTAATAGTAATAGTAACTTTATTTCCAATGGACAAAACATTTGTATAGGAAACGTCATATAAAAACACATTTTGATGTATAAATAAAACAAATAACTAAACATTAACTAACATTGTTAAAAAGTCATTGGCGGAGTAAAGACACTTAGGTATAAAAAATTCTTTCAACAATCTTTTAAAATTTACTAAATGTTTACATGTTTTAATGTTTACTGGAAGTTTATTAAAAGCTATTAATCCTAGACTGTTTGGAGATTTATAAGTTTTGACGCATTTATTAAATGGAACGTGAAAGTTTTCTCTGCTGCGGGTGTCATGTTTATGTACATCCTTATTCAGAATAAAATTATTTCTGGTTTTGAAAACGTGTAGACACAGTTCGTATAGGTACATAGCTGGCAAAGTAAGTAAATTGAACTTGATAAAAATTGGTTTACAACTCTCAGTACTGGAAACTTTTCCTATGCAACGAATGATACGTTTTGAGTTAAAAAACTCCAGCAGAAGATGTGGACCCACCCCAAAACAAATTCCATACCGCATTCTTGACTCTACAAGAGCATAATATATATGGATTATCTGTTGCTGTGTTAGAACACTACTTAGATTTTTATTAAATATGAAATCGTTCTTAATTTAGCAGCAAGATATTCACAATGGTGTTTCCAACTAAGAGTGTCATCAATGAATAATCCTAAAAATTTGACAGAATGTGATATAGGGACAGTTTCATTATCTACTTGCATTTCTATATCCGGGCAGTTATTATTCTGTCTATTGTGGAATCGCAAAGAAGTAGTTTTACCGGTATTTAAAAGATATCATGTGAACAGAACCATCTATGTAGTGTAATGAGTAAATTATTACTTTTTTTGCAATTCAATATTGTCTTGACTAGTTATAATTAAAGACGTGTCGTCGGCATATGTTATGACATCTGCTGGTAAATTTAATAAATCAATATTATTGATGTAGAGAATGAACAGAACTGGTCCCAAAATTGAACCCTGGGGTACGCCTCTCAAAGTTTTTGAGACCTCTGAGCAAGTCTCTCTACTGTAATTGTTATAATTATTAATAGTTACATATTGCAATCTTTCAATTAAATATGACTTTATCCAATTAAAAGCCCGACCAGTAATCCCATAGTTATATAGTTTGGATAGTAATTTATCTTTATTAACACAATCGCAGAAGATTCCAACGGGGCATTCCCCGTTATTTATCGCTTTTACAACTGAATCGTAAAATGTGTGAATTGCAGAACTAGTAGATCTGCCACAACGAAATCCATGCTGGCTGTTTGACAATATACTATTGTTAGTTAGGAATAATTCTAGCCTTTTTAGAAAACAAATTTCGTATATTTTAGAAAACACTGAATTTATTGTGATAGGCCTGTAGTTTTCCATCTCAAGAGGGTCGTTTTTTTAAACACCGGCACAATTTTACCTAACTTTAATTTTTCCGGAAAATATCCATTACAAAAGGATAAGTTAACCTGATAAGTTAATTGAGGGACAATAAAATTTAAAAAATGCCATCAGAACCAGATGATTTCTTATTTTTAATTTTTTATACACTACTTCAAATAACTCACATTCCGTGAAAGGACACAAACTAAGAGGTTCTCTTAATGGTAAGGTATTTGGTTTATTATTAATTACATTTAAATTAGCACTAGGTATTTTGTTTAATATTTTCGTAGCGGCGTTATTAAAAAAATTATTGAACGCATTTGCTACATCATTTGGTTCATCTGTTAAAGCACCATTTAGCCGAACGACAATGTCAGTTTTATGGTTTGAATCAGTTTTTGTTAATTCTGAAACAACGTTCCACGCAGCCTTATTAATATTTTCAGAAACAACAATTTTTGATTGATAATGCAAACTTTTTACATTATTTATTAGTGTTCTATGTTTTCGTTTAGCTTGTCTGTAAGTAGGAATTAAATTTGGATACGCACGATTCAATACGTATAAGTCTTTTAATTTTGAACTTGATAACTTTACTTCATTGTTAATCCAGAATTTAGTTTTTCTGGGATAGTGTTTTTGTAAAGGAAAATTTACATTAAAATGTTGTAAAATGTATCGTGAAAATAATTAAATGCGACATTTGGATCGCAGTGGTTATATAATTTCTCCCAATTTTCGTTTACTAAACCTGATTCAAAATTTTTAATGTTTCTTTTATTATAATAACGCCTACGGTAGACAATCGGGCACTTCCATGAAAAGAAAATGGTAAGGTCCGATGATCAGAGATGACATTATCTATGATATCACAGGATCCTGGCTGATTGATATTGGTGTAAATATGGTCGATAGTGGTTGCAGAAGTCTCCGTAACTCTTGTTGGCCCGCCTACAACGTTCTTCAAATTAAAATGAGATAATGAAGCGATTAGTTTTTTATATTCATTGTTGTCTTTTGTACAATCAACATTGACGTCGCCACAGAGAACTAAATTCACATTTGGATGATAAAGTAGATTAAGTACATCAGTAATTTTATCTATTAAATATTGCAAACATCTAGAAGGAGACCTGTAACATGTTAAAATTATGTATTTACAAATATTATTATCTAAGAAGTTAGTGTAAGATAAGGCACAAATTTCAAAATGTTTATCGGTACAATATTTCTGTATGTCGATACATTTGAATCTCGCCTTAGTAGATAATAGTTTATTAGAGGTAACATGACCGCTGCGCGCTACATCCAGGAGGTCGTAGACCTCCATATTGTACTTTATGTTCAGATCATCCCCAACAGCACATTCCAACACGACAACGCACGACCTCATGTTGCTAGGGTTTCTTTGGCTCATTTTGAGGCCAATCAAATTGTTTTGTTGTCTTGGCCACCAAGATCTCCCGATCTTTCGCCCATCGAGCACGTCTGGGATATTATGGGAAGAAGATTACTCAATTTACCTCACCCTGCACAAACTCTAGCGGCTTTACAGCATCAGTTACAGATAGCATGGAATGAGATACCTCAAGAAGAAATCGATCACCTCATTAGAAGTATGCCCAGACGTGTTAATGGGTGCACAAGACATCGTGGTGGAGAAACACATTATTAAGTTTTTTGAAGAAGTTAACAGTTTAATTTTTGTCAAATTGTGATCGTTTACTAATATAATTCGTATACACTAGTATACCAAAAATTGTTCAAATAAATTCATTATTACTGGGTGTTCTTTCTATGTCATTTAGTATATTTTGATAACTTTGGGTTCAATCCTTGAAATAAAATTCCATTGTAGATGACTCAAAATATCTTCTATAAAACAGAATTAAACTAATCAGTATCCGAGATGACTTTAACGTAACTTTTAACTGCTGGAAGAAAAATAATATCTGTGTTTTGTTTAAAACTATTATTTTTCAAATATTGTCAGCTTTGTATTAATAATCTGAATCTGAATGGGCCGTATCACAAGAAATTGTTATAATCGAAGCGTAAACGATATCATCTTTAAGAAAATTAAGCCTTTAAAACGAACTGATCGTTGTTCGAAATTGAGCCTGTGGTTAGATAAATCTTTTTAACTGGAGTGTTTGAAGATAAACTAAGCGTGGATGATTTGGACACAAGATATTAAAATTACTTAGGTTAGGCTTTAGAAAATAATCTGAACGAAGTGTTTGTTTGCTGAAAAGTAATTGTCAAAGAAATTAGTTTAAGTCACTCAGCATTTTCAAAATGTACAATTGTTAAGGCAAAACTGGCTTTCTAAAAAATATTCTTGAAAGAGCGGGTTTGAACATGAAACTTGATTTTAAGAAATAAAGGGACCACATTGGTAAGTTAAAATAAACCAAAGTTTATTAAGCTTATGGGAAAGAAAATACGGAAGTTTTGGAATAAATATTCTCCCCGAAGATGTTAACAATATAAGCCAAATCTTCTTTCTTCTGCAATAGGAAAGTTGAAGTTAACGACGGCGGAGATATGTTCTTAATTTCACAAACTTCTATTAGTCTACAATTTGGCTTGGTGTAAAAGTCGATTACCTGACTTTTAGCGGTCAACCTTGATTTTGCGGCACCATACATAACACTTACATCACACCATATAATAGTAAAAATGTAAAATACAAATAAATAAATAAATAATAGAATCGAAAACCCTGACAATTTTGAACGTGGTCCAAACTCGTTTTTGATACGTTTAAGTCTTTTATGTATAATAATTATGAAACTTAAACACGTATAACTAATTGAAATTAGAACTTCTCGCTACTCTGAGACATAACTCAAGTGGATGAAAATTAATTAATCTTGCCGGTACTACTTATGTGTAGAGTGCTTTCAACTGTATAGGTGTTAATTTTAATTACTCAGAACTTTTTAGATGATATCACAACTGGGTGATGCAACTAAAAGAAATATTTATAAACTAAACGCCCGTACTGACTTTACAGAATTTATACATATTTTTACAACTGAATGAATTTACAATTAGCTTTGTCGTATAAGTTCGCAAAAGCTTCGTATTTTCTTTCATAGCATTGCTAATTAAAACACAACACAAAATTTGAAGTGAACTGATGATAATGATAATATTATTAGGTACTGTAATTTTGTTGTTAAAATCGAAAAGATGTTAATAAACTTTTCATTAATAATAATAAAATAATAACTAGAAAACAATTATAAAGTATTTAAATGAAATGTTTCGGAGACATCATAATATTCAATTTATTTTGAAAATAAACAATTATACTGAAAACTAATTTATTTAAACCCTGTGTCTCTGGCAAGACGCAACATAGGAATTTCCCTATAGAAAAAAATTGAATGGATCCACTAAGGCAATGAATTTTTTGTGTTGACGTATACGTTACAATTAATTGTTATTGTGTGTTCCTTATTGTAATATTCTCTAAATTAATTTTTGAAAATGAGTGTGTATACAATCCCTGAGAAAGTTCAAATGGTTAAGGGGGGTATACAGGGGTGAGAGCTATAGAAACACTTCTGTTTTGTTTGCTGCACTTTTTCCGGATCGGTAGAGAAACGACAGTGTACACAAGCGTCCGAAGCAGGTTCAACAAAACCAGAACATGCACAACGAAGAAAAAATCAATGTACTCGGTGCTGTGCAACTTAACCCTAATATTAGTACTCGACAACTAAGTATGGACTGTGGTGTAAATAGGTGTCGAGTTCATAAAATTTTGAAAGCATGAACCGATGCTGACAAAAGGCAAGAATTTTATGAAACATTAATGGAGATATGCAATGATATGAATTTTGTTAAGAATATTTGCTTTACCGATGAATGTTCGTTCAATCTCACTGTAGTTTGTGATATCAGCATAATGGGTGTCCAGCACATAATGCATATCAAATAAAACAACTTTTAAATGAAGTACTTCCTAGAACATGAATTGGAAGAGGTGGGGAAGTTACTTGGCCACCAAGATCACCAGGCTTGACCCCAACGACTTTTTTTATTGTCTTTGCATATCTTCAAAGGTTTTTACCGACAGACCCCACGACACAATTGAGTCTTTAACAGATAAAATTGTGGTAGTTTGCTTCAATATACCAGCAAATATGATTGCAAATGTGCAACAAAACTTCTATAACCGATTGGGGCACTGATTAGCAGTAAATGGACAGCATTTTAAACAGTTGCTATAAGCCAAGCACTTCACATGTAATACCTATTAGCTTTCACTTCTGTATATCCATAAACAAATCGGTCCTTTTCAAGACCACTAACACATTTGTAGAAAAAATTTTTTAATACGATGCAATTAAAACTTGAAACGATAATCAGTTTTAATAAAAAACCGTATTTGAAATTACAACATTTCTTACGATTGTTCTTGGATGGTTTTAAAATAACAATATTGTTATCTTGTTTGTTGACTCCTAGATTCTAGTAAAACCTGAAATAAAAAGTCAAAATAAAAATAGGAAATTAAATAATTTAAAGCACAAACCTTTACGCTTTCATAGTTCATAACATTAAAAAACTTAATCTAGCATTTTCTAAAAATCTTCATTAATCCCATGAGTTTCAAATAATTGTTTACGATCAAGAAGCAAGAAGTGTATAACACCGTCCAATTTTGGGTTATACTTTACTTTGTTCATTCAGGATAAAGTCCTTAAAACACCAACTTCTGTTTATCTGTAGAGACTAATCGAAATAACTGTTTTACCCATAATACTAATTGTGTTGACTTAAAATCAACTTTTAGCTTTAGAATACCTGCATATTCTTGCAAGATGCAAGTATTATATCTAATAGTTTACACACAGCTTTACAATACAAGAAAACAAACGACTCATTTATTTATTTATTTATTTATTTATTTATTTATTTTTATTTATTTATTTATTTATTTATTTATTTATTTATTTATTTATTTATTTATTTATTTATTTATTTATTTATTTATTTATTTATTTATTTATTTATTTATTTATTTATTTATTTATTTATTTATTTATTTATTTATTTATTTATTTATTTATTTATTTATTTTTATTTATTTATTTATTTAAATACAGCCGCATCACAGCAAAAGCCAATTATGGGCGGAAACAGCAAAATACAAAACTAAAACGAATCGGATAATATAAACGTAAAAGTAATTAGACGTAGGTAATACAGATATAATCCAAAACAAATAAAAAGTAGTAACGTTAACGTTAAACGAGGTATATAATGAATAATGTAAATCGATCAACCAACTATGTAGTAGCTATAGAATGATTTTATCTAGGATACGGACGTATAAAAGATATTAAATTTGCGTAGAGCCCTACTGTTGCATACAGAGAAAATAGGAGATGACTCCAACACACGCGTACGGGGAGTGGGTAGGTAGAAAATGGTAGGAAAACGAGACCCAGATCGAGGAACGGAAAAAGATAATTTTGTCAACAATTCAGGACAATTGACAAGGTAATGAATAATATATAGAAAGAGAAGAGAAAAGGTGGCGAGACGACTACTTAAATCGGAATGGTTGAATCTAGCCAAAAGATCAGATTGCGGGAAACCTCTAGGAGGGTAAATTCCATCAATGTGAAAAGCTAGAAATTTTAAGAATTTGCGCTGAATGTTCTCCAGTGCGTGGATATGAGCCTGATACGTAGGGTTCCAAACTACCGAGGCATACTCCAGTCGAGTTCGAATAAGGGTTCTGTACAGCAAGAGAGGTAAGTCAGCGCTTAAAAAATCTCTAGAGTTTCTGATAATAAAACCAAGAGTTTTAAGTGAAGATGAAACAATAGATCAAATGTGCGAACTAAAGGACAGAAACGATTAAAAAGTGATACCCAGATCTTTAAAAGCGCTAGAGCGAGTAATGGAGACGTCGGAAAAAGAATAGTTAAAAAGAATTGGAGACTTTGATCTGGTATAGAAAACGATGTGACATTTAGAAACGTTCAGATCTAAGTGGTTAGACCGACACCATTTATCAAAAAGATCAAGCCTTTTCTGAAGCACAAGAGCATCAGACATATTACGTATAACCTGAAATATCTTCATGTCATCCGCATACAGTAAGCAATGATAATCGAGAGTAGGTGCGACGTCATTGATAAAGATATTGAATAATTGGGGGCCAAGAACAGAGCCTTGGGGTACGCTCGAAGGGACACTTGAGACACGCAACCGGAAGCCAAGCAGTTCAACAAATTGGGTTCTATCAGCTAGGTAATTCTTGAGAAATTCTACTAAGTTGTTACTCAAACTAAAAGCGTGTAGCTTCGAAATGAGAAGAATAATTTAACCTCAAATTTAATAAAAACAGGTTTTATGCAAAAGTATTTGATTGTGTTTTTTTCAAGAGGTATTATAAAATGTGAAAGCAATGAACATTGATTAGAATTTTGTAAAATCACAAAATACTAAATACTTATTATTTTTACAAACTTAAAAAATAATATTTACATTTGAAGAAAGATTAGACATTCTACACTTGCTCTCTCTTTCTAACTTCAACAAAATGCCGTAACGTATTGTGTATATAACAATCCGAAATTTTCATAACAATAGTAAATCAAATCAAATTTTTTCTATAGTAAAAATCCTATGTTGCGTCTTGCCAGAGACACACGGTATACAAAATGTCTTTTCCACTACTAGCTGTGAAGTGGACAATTATTGCGTCTCCTAGCCAACTGAAGTTGAATTTCTCTATTAGTGGTTAATAATTTTTTCTATTGTTGACCTAGGTTAATAATGGACAAATTCAAATTTTTTGAGAATCTAAGAATAGTTGTTTAACAAAACGAGTGAAACATAATTTTGTATATCCAGGTGATTATCTTTAACGTATTTGCTGCTTAAAATTACCTAACACGATAAAATTATTTGAATAAAAAAATGCCATTAGTTTAAAATTCGCGCCCTCATCCCATAACCGCAAATACATAACCTGAATTTATTTATTTATTAAATATGATGGTAGAATCAGTTCTTTCAGGTTTCCCAAAGGAGATTTAACCAGGCGAGTTAAGTTACATGAAGAATTTTAAGTAAATTACAAACATTTTGTTGTAGGTGTTTTGAATGGTTAACAGAATCTGGAAGGTCCGATCTGTTGCATAAAAATGTCGACTCTAAAAGCTTAACGAGTATGTGGCGAACACTTGCCATTCCTAAATGAATTACAAGTGTCAATTTCTGAAACCCAATATTCAAATGATGCAAGGTATATTGGCGAAGCAATAAATGCCCGTTAACATCTCTAGCTATACCAAAACTACTCAAGCTTGCAGCTCAAATACTCTTAGGTAAAGAAAATTACGGAGGAACATTCTTAAATTGCAACGTGAAAGAAAGCACTTCAATTGAAGTTAACATCTCCCAACGATTACTTCCCGAAAGCAGAGCACAAATTGTGACAGCCCAAGTAGACTTAAAAAATAAACCACTAAGAAGTAGGAGATATACAGATTTAAACAACCCTTGTGCTACATCTTTACAAATACGATATGCAAAGGTGACAAACTGAAGTATATAGTATTAAACTGCATAGAAAAGCTACAACTACAATGCGGTGCCAATGGTAGGGCAGTAGTAAAATTTTGAAACCTAATTAAAAGAATAGATGTATCACCGGAAAAACCATACCTTCTCGTAAACGATAAGAAAATCTATTATTTCTTCGATGTCCCCTATTTATTGAAGTCGGTGCAAAATAACTTGATTAAATACGATATAATCTTTAATAACCATAAAGCATCTTGGAAAGACATTAAAAATTTCTACATGTCAGACAAATCAAAACCGCTGCGATTGGCTCCTAAATCAACTAATTTACATATTACTCCGAATAATTTTCCAGAAAATGAAGGTGAAATATACCACACAAGTGTTTAGTGAATCAGTTGCAGTTGGTTTATCAACGTATGTAGCTTTTTAATGCTTTTTGATTTATTTGCATTCCTGTGCTACTTGATTTTTACAAGAAAAATGTTTATTTTTATTTTTGGCTTAAATTTGGCTAGTAGTGGAAAAAATAGTATATACACCATGGTTGTGAAGTCCATTATTGCCTACGCACCTTAATAAACTGGTGCTAAGGCAATAATGACTGACTTCACAACCTTGGTGTATAATATACTATTAATAAACATTGTTTTATTAGCATTTGTTTCTTTGTGAAATTATTATGTTTAAGATTGTGTTTATAATAAAAACTGAATATTATTACAGTTTTTAGGAATATGTCCAATATCTTTCAATGTTTATATCGTCTTGTAGACTGACCCTCTATATCCTGCAGACATTTTTAAAAAAGTGTGCCTGTAAGTCAAAGAATAAACACCGAAGATATCGAAATCAATAAAATAGAAAAAAAAGAAATTGGAATCGTTTGCAGACAGATAGAAATAGATGAAAGGCTATTCTAATCCATTTACAATTCTATTTACAAAAAAAATAAATAAAAAACATGAAAGAGATTGTGAAATAAAAAAAATAGTAATTATAAATAAAATAGAATTAAATGGAAATGACAAAATGATTCAGACATTTTTTTTTAAACATTAAAATTGACAAAGTTAAATTATCTAAAAAAAATGTACAAATAATGAAATAGGTTAATGATAATAAATAAACTCTACTCTTAGCTAAAATTGTACTAGTAGAAGCGATAAATAATATTTCAAATTTGTAAATAAATTTCTTATGAGCATAAATTATTTCAATGCGTTTAACATCATTAAAATAACAAACATAATTATACAAAATTATCATTTGCATGAGTGCTCATAAATACAAAGCGTACCTACACTGAAGTAGGTTAGAATAGGTGGTAGCTAAAAGCTTCTGAGTTGTAATTTGCTTTTCCTGATAATAAACAATAATTAACGGTTCCATTAATTTTGTTTTCTAAGATGGTTTCAAAGTAATAAGTTGTTTTACGTCTAATTTTTTTATAAACTAATTTGTGTATTTGTGTGTGTGCATTTTACAAATTAATTAATTTTGTCTAATCAATAATTTTAAGTCATCAATTGTTATAAATTTACTCACAAACTTTAACATTAAATGTCAATCTGTATTCAGATTCTTAAATTAATTATGTACTTTTATACATTTTCCACCTTTATATAAGTCTAAGTCTTCAATAGCTGTAATTTTATTAAGCTTTTAAGCTTGCAAAAGTTGTTTCGTTATTTCCATTTTGGTTAATATTTTTGACATTGTTGAAACTCCAACAAATTATCAAGTTTAGACAATTTAAATTTATTTAATTATTCTTAATATTCTTTTGCAATTTTTAAAACTTTTTTTGTCGGCACCTTCCCTTTCTTTTTAAATTAGAATACTGGTTTATAAATTAATTAATCAAATAAATACGAACTTTGAATACGTGAATAAGTAAATTCCAGTTACACATTACATAACATTTATGTTGTCTATCACGTATAACAATTTTATTAATGCATCGCAAGTATTATCCTTTATTTTCGTTCTCTTTACTTTCCAATCTTACAAAATTAGATTTTAATATTTAATCAGCAACCCAAATGCTTTCTTTAACATTTTACCCCACTTCTAAAATAAAAAGAAATATTTGTTACCAATACGCAAATTAACGGTAATTTCTTCTTATTACTGGATTAATATTTGCTGTTGTTACTGCTTTGACGTATTAGAAATTTGCATTATAAACACGTAGTTACAAGTACATAAACATTATACAGTGGGCTCAATATAGAATTAAATACAAAAAAATTAACTAAACATTAAGATAAATATTGTTATTTGTTTTGTTAAATATTTTCTATTTAGTAAATTTTTGATTAGTTATTTAATAAATTACTGTAATACAATAAAAGTTGATGTTGATTGTTCTAAAAGCAACAAATTTACAAGATTTTATAGAAATAAAATACATTATATTTTAATAGTTTGGTAGCCAAGCAAGCCCAAAATTAATTTAAATTTAATGGCAATTTTATAAAGAGAATCTTTTTGTTAATCATAATGTATGGTTCGAATATAACAATGTTCAAACAATATCAGTTATATTTTTGTCGGCCCCGTCTTGAGCATTGATGGCATCGTCAAAGATAAATTCTAAGATGATCTTCAAGAACAATAATATAATAAAAATTTTAAATATTTTAATAACATTCACCTTAAATATTATTTCAACGTATACTTGAAATATAGTTCAAATATTTATTTAAATATTTTTCTAACATATGAAAATGTTGCGTTTAAATGTTTAAATAATAGTATGTCAATAATTATAAAATTAACCCTCTTTATGACACCATATCATCTCACTCCCTTAGTCTCATTATGCTTAACTCAAATTTATGATTTTAAGTTAAGTGTTTTCTAATTTTCTGCATCCAAACATGGTTTGTGTATAGGTACCATACTGCGTTTTTAATTTTGTTTGGTCTCCAAAACATAACTAATTACTGTAGTGGGCCTTCTTTAGGAGAGAGGATTAGTTGCTCAATTAAAATTGAGTTAGTTGACTTGCCAGAAAAAAATAGTGTCTGGTATGTCAACTTTACAATATTTTCTTCTCTCTAGTCAAATTAGATTTAATTTAATATTAAGCGTAAATTTTATCTGTGATATTTTTGAGAAAAAAAATTATAAACAATTTTTTAAATGTTTAGTGTTAACTTATTGATTGGTTTTTATGTATCTGTACATTAATTAATTGTATTTTTACTTAATAAAACATACATTGAAAAAGGTCACCAGGCTTGGCCAAAACGTTGGTGGAATGAAAACTAGTAGTGTCAATTGTCAAAAGTCTCTTCGGCATTGCGCAACACTCCTGGGAAAAACATCACAAAATGAAATGGTCGGAGGCAAGAATTGTACACCCAGAAGAGCACTGGTACAAGAGAAAATTTAAAGAAGCAGCGTTTATCGAAAACAACAAGAATGTCTTTAGTCAACCCAGCGTAGAGATTAACAATGTGCGGAAACCCTTAATTAGACGCCTGACTAATCTTAGTCTACGGTAACGTCCCCCTTCATTAACACTGTACACTTGATCGCTTCACTAACTTTGTATTAGTATATAAGTTACAGTAGTTTTTAAGTTTGTTAGTATTCACCTGAAGACGATTGCAGATTCAATAGCAATTGAAACGTTGTGTTTATTCTATTAAAATAAAATATAGACAATGGAAGTCCAGAATAGTGATATTATTTCAAACATAACATTGTCTAAACCATTCAAGCGTACGTTGGAAGACCGGTATGGACCCAGAATCAGCAACAAATTTCGAGATTACGAGAAAATCAGGATCAAGATTACGAAGGAAGAGACGCACATAATGTTTTCACATCAATTACATCATACCCAAGGGTTTCCGTTTGAAGTCCCCAATCCAGGGTAAAAGAGCAAGCAAGATTGTTGAAAGAGCTAGCCTGGCTCTGATTGGATTGCACTAATCCAAGACGCTACACTGAAGTTCGAAGAAATAAAAGTAATCATCTCGGAAGAAGATTTAGCACCGAAACTCCGAAAGATTGACACCGTCTGTGACAAGATTCGAGGAACACCACAACTTGCTCACAACAGAAAATGGTCAAATCTAACTCGAAACCAACAAGAACCAACTAATACTTGGTAAGTACCGAACAGAACTATTGTCAACATTTCCTCACATCCATTATCAATCACGGAGACTTCATTTTTGGAAAAAGGACTTAATTTTGCTGTTACTTGCAAAGAAGTTCCTATTCTGTACATCGTGAGTGCTGTGGAGACCGCAAAGTTAGAACCGGTACAAGCAGAGGAGTTCAAGTGGAAAGTCCGGAGTGTACTGGAGAAGAAAAGAAAAGAACAAAGCAACATAACAAAACGGGAGATATCAATCCTTAAAGAACCACAGAAGAATAAATCTATCAAAATCCTGCCAGCTGACAAAGGAAAAGCAACAGTAATCATGGATTCCCATACATACGACCAAAAAACAGACGAGATTCTACGACAAGGGAACTACCGACGCTTGAAGAAAGATTCCACTTCCAACCTGGAGAGGAAGGTCTACCAGATATTGAAGAAATACGAAGAATACCTTTCTTCGAGAACAAGGACAACTCTTACGCCACACCACAGCAAACCACCGCTTTTATATGGATTACCAAAGATACATAAAGACAACATGCCGCTTCTATCAATAACTAGCTCTCGTTATGGACCCACATACCAACTAGCCAAGTTTTTACTTCCAATTTTACGACCACTTCAAGATGGCAGCCTATCGTTTGTCAAGGATTCCAGGCATTTCGTAGAGATTCTTAGGTCTATAGAACTACAAAAACGAGATTGTTTTGTCAGCTTCGATGTAGAAAGCCTTTACACTAATGTTCCGGTTGAAGAATCTTTAGAAATTATTCAGAAGAAGTTACTAGAGGACGAGGAATTACATAATAGAACTTTGCTACCGGTTGAGGGGATAATGGAACTTCTACAATGCTGCAGCAGGAAGTCATATTTCCAATTAAAGGACGAATTCTTTGCACAAGATGACGGTCTTCCTATGGGTTTGTCTCTCTCACCGGTAATCGCTAACATCTACATGAACTGGTTCGAGGTCCAAGCACTGGAAAAAGCGAGATTTAAACCAAAATTATGGCTCAGATATGTAGACGATACGTTCATAATTTGAAACCATAGCGACCGTCAGGTAGACCTTTTTCTACACCACCTGAATAACATTAAGCCATCCATCAAATTCACCATAGAAAAAGAAAGGGAATACTCACTATCATTCTTGAACGTCCTCGCGAAAAGAAACAATGATGATATTGTGACATAAGTTTACAGAAAGCCCGGTCAATTGAATGCTCGTCAATTAGACAAGATCAGTTGGACGCGTGCAACAATTGGACGTGTGACAATTAGACGACTGACAATTTTACGATACAGACAATAGTACAATTGCAACAATAGGTGTCTATCTTACTAACACCGTTTACCTAAATCACATAAAAACATGTAATGTTTTTAAGAAGAAAATTGTAATAACTTTAACGTACCTACCAACATCCTTTACCCTTGATACTCCTACCAACCAACACAGTTTACTTCAAATCACATGAAAACATGTAATTAGTCTTAAAAAGAAAATTGTAATAACTGTTACCTACCTACCACATCGCTCACTCTCGATTACACCTACCAACCACTAAACAACACCGTTTATCCCAAATCACATAAAAACATGGTATTTTTTTAAGAAAAAAATTGTGATAACTGTAACCTAGCAACCAACACCGTCCACCTCCGATTACATCTACCAGCCGACACCATTTACAATAGTTTCTCACCATAATTACATAAACGTCTAAATGTCACACGTTTATTTGTCGCCGCGTCTAATTTAATACAAAGTAAAATTTTGTCAAAAGTTAACAAATTTTTTTAGTACTATTGGATTGAGCCACTGCAATGTTTTGCATTGGAGAAGCATAGAAGAAGCATTCGCATTGTCTTCTTCAGATGCCGCTCTTTGTTTGATAATGTTAGTAAATACGTCGATGAGTTTGCGGTTACGTATGTCCACTAAAAGTTTGTGACGTCCACAATGATAAAACACCAAAGAAGGGTTCTTCATGGACTAATGTTTAAGCTTAGGGTAATAAATTCATACATAAAGATGCTAGATCCATTAGCTGCGGTAAGCTCGTACGACG
This sequence comes from Abscondita cerata, assembly GCA_030710515.1. Classification (NCBI taxonomy): domain Eukaryota; kingdom Metazoa; phylum Arthropoda; class Insecta; order Coleoptera; family Lampyridae; genus Abscondita; species Abscondita cerata. Next base: position 307,694 of record JALBCR010000353.1, read on the forward strand.
CTTTGTAGTGTGGAGCACTGCTTGCAAGTTTACGTGGCTTGTGTGTCATTTAAAAAAATTTGTTTTGTATCACGCTTTATAATAGGGTGTCTTGACGGCAAATGGTTGTAGCGGCGGCGGCGGTGAAAAAATAAGGAATGTATGTTTATACTTGCTGTTGTTGGGCAGTCTGTAGCTTGTTTGCAACTTTGTTCATATTCTTTGTGCGGTAGGTGCTTAGGTCCTTTTTGAATAATATGCTCTTTTTTTGAATCCCAAACCGCCCATTACTTTAGACAAAGCTGTTCTTTACGTCTGTCTTTCCATCAAATCAAAAGTTACGGGTCACCACACAATTAGTTTTATTTGAGATGTGTAATGCCGATTTTGATGTAAATGGAAAGATAAGACGATTTATACGCGTGACAGCTGTAACGCGGTACTACATAAATACTATAATATACAAACAAAGCGGAGATATTAATAATGTTTATTTGCAATTGGTATCTGTTGCCCACTTATTCATATTATATTTTATGCTGACAAACTTATATAGGCATTTACGTTAGGTTGTTATGCGAGTTAGTATTGCTGCAAAAGTAAAAAAACTTTTGAATTATTTCTTTTGCTTAACGTATAATAAAATAAATGATAAATTTTTGGGGTTGTTGCAACCTTTTCCACTTTTTTGCATCTCTGTCTGTTGTCTGCGTCTTTTCTAAGATTTTGTAGTTTGTATTTTTTTCTATCATCTATTACTTAGAATAATATTATATAGAACGTTATTTTTTAAGAATATTATTGATAAATAAACAAAGAACAATATTATTTATATTATTTAAAACCACCGAAACAATCAGTTATGAAGCATAATAATAACTTTAAATTAGATTTATTATTAAAAAAAGTATAAAATTCTTAAAAAATTCTCCAAATAAAAATTTTTCAGAAGCATTTATTTAGGGAGCATTTATTCGAATTGACAATTTTTCAAAATGCAATTATTTTAAACTGCAGATTTGTGCAATTATGTGAGATCGTTTTTCAACCAACCTTTAGTTGGTATTAATGATCGAAAAAGCTTGAAGTTTTTGACTGTTGGCAAATTATTAAAAGATACATTTTGCACTAGATCTCATACTTTTTTGCTGTGTTACAACATAATATTTTTCTTTTAAACCTACTTTTCTTTTACTACATACGATCTGTGGTTTAAGTTTATTTTTAATTTTCTTATTTCTTTCCGGGTATTTTTCTTTGGTAACATTATATTACTTGAAAATGTTACTCCGCTATTGAAATATTGTAATTCTTGCTACAGATCAACAGAAGTTCATCAAATTGAATATTTGACTAAATGATTTAAAAAGAGAGAGTCGAATTAATTAACTACCGTAATTACCAAAATCATTTAAAATTTAAACTAAAGGTTTTTCTTACCTCTCTGACATTTAAGTTTACCGAAACTGTTGCTGAATTTAGCATAATTTTACTAGTTTTTTCACTACTTGAGCTGGGTTCCTCCGTATTTGTGTTGACAGAATCTGCTCCTGTTTTAAATATTTTTTGTTCTGCTACCTTCTTCAGTACGTAAATTTTTTTAGAAAAATTATTTTCTAATGAATCTAAAACGTAGCTTTCGGCTACAGTGAAAGAACACCATCCACCATGTCTTTTAAGTCCCAATCCGTCGTCTCCTTTGTGGACCAAAAATGTTGCTGAACTGTGTCTAAAAAAATAGCAAGTGAAGAGTTCCGCATTTTTTAAGTTCAAAAAGCGTGCAATTTTTGATGGCCAACAACTTGGTTAACACACTTTCCTTTTTGGTACTTCAAAAATAAGTGCTGTTTTTTTGCATTTGGTGGACGTAGCCTAAAGTATTTTCTGCATATTTCCACGTACTGTATATCATTGTCTTGATTAATTACCGTAAATGTTCGCTGAATGTGGGTTTCAGTGTTAGGAGATTTCACGATCAAAAATGTACTCTTTTCTTCTATGTTTTCTACGCACATGGCATACAGTTCTTCTCTTCTACAGGCACCTGATATACCCAATACAGTTCCTACCTAAAACAACACTTAATATACGTTTCTGTTACATAGCTTAATGTACAAAATACATTCTTTAAAAAATGTTCTCATATGTTCCTTTGCAAAAACTGCAGCTTTTTTGGCTTGCGGCCAACATTTTTTTTTTAATGAAAGCTATCAAGGTTGCAAATTTGGATATATCGACTTTATCTTGTAGAAATCTTTTCAACATAAAATACTCAGCCTAGAGACTCCCAAGTGACTTCAGTTTTTCATTTTTCCTAACCATGTAAGCCAGCAACATTTTTTTATTAATTCCACACTTTTTGTACACCAACTTTGTGTATGTATTCTCATAGCGCAGTTTTAAATTTTCAGGAATTATTGATGAACAACCAATGTTGCTTAATTTCAAGATCTGCAGAATCTGACTCCGTATCGCTCATTTCTATGCAGAAATAACTTGCAATTCTATTGACAGCTACTTTTTCGTTAGTATATTTTTTCACAGTAATCTAATTTGTTTCTAAGCAATATCAACATATTGTTAACAATGATTAAAAATTTATGATATCGATATCTTTATAAAGCACCATGATAACACTTTTTATTCAGATAATGTAAAATGTATCTTCATAAAGAAAAAACGTTCTATCGTGCAAAAAACGTTATAAGCATTGCAAACGTTAATAACATACCAATCTCAGATAATTATTGTACTCGTTGCTAAAAGTTTGTAGATAAAATTTTTGTACGCATTTACACATGGCTTTCTTATTAGAGTTTGGATAAACACGTTGAATTTGAATGTTTCTATTTATACAGTATCCGCCAAATTAAACAGTACCAAAAATAAAAATAAATATGAACGAAAATAATGCTCTACCAAAAAAACTTTCTCTTCCGTTGTTAGAACCATTTTAAATCAAATTTAACTGCAGCGTACTATTAATATATCATCTAATGACAATTAAGTCAAATATGACAAATCCATATTACATAAACAACTCCACAGCACTTTCATTTCGGTACTGTTTATTTTGGCGGATACCGTATTATAGGATTATTTTTAGGTTTCAAAATGAAGAATTGAAGAAATAATTTTTGTTTGTACAAGTTTGTAAGAAAAGATAATTTGTGAATACGAGAAAATTGGCAGAAATTCTAATTCAAACAAATTGGGTGCGTTGGTGGTTTAGTCTTACCAATGACATCAAAGGAAAATGCGTACCTATTGTCAGTTTAATGATATCATAGGTTGGATGTAACCTAATTTGGTGTGGTGTTGCATACATGATATTAATTATGTAACTCAGTTTTGTGCCTGAAAGCAATTTGCTTTTGGATACATTTACCACAACATTGTATTGCCTCAGTTTGGTTTTTAGAACCAATGCTTAGGTCGCGCTACTAACACAAAGTGCTACAGTATCAAATTTTTTGGTTCTCAGACCCCATACAACTTTGTCGCACCTAAAGGTATTCTTGAGACTACCGAATAACTAGAACATATCTCTTTAGGTGAGACACTCAAATGTTTGGTTAATTGATATTTTACTAAATTATTTGGTTGTCGCGAGCACAAGTGTGATTATTAAAGTAACAGTGTTTTTTCTGTATAGTGGAATGAAAATCTAGTAAAAATAGTGAATGAGGAAGTGTTGATAGTATATTTTAAACAAGCATCTAAAGAGTTCTACATTTTGAAACATGTATTCAAGAAAATAATTTATCATCTCTAGAGAAAATCTTGATTTTCTTGAAATATTTCGTTCACCAACTGAATATTCAAGATTTACTAAAACGGTGTACATGGAAAAGATTAACTTCTCTTTTTTTCTTCTTTTTCTATTTATTAGGCCATTAGCCTCTGTCCTCCAGATTGTCATTCTAACATTTCCGAGGTCGTGGAGTTTTTCCCTCTTGGTTTATAATTCCTTGCTTGCTTGACTAGGTTTTATTGGTCATCCTTGTTATATAATTGTTCTATTCTTGTTCTTTTCTTTTAGTCAAACTTTTAATATCTTGTATGTGCCATTGTCCTCTTATCTCTACATTTTTAACATAATCTAATCTTGTTTTTCCTACGATGTTTCTTAATGTTGCCATTTTCGTAGCTTCTATTATCTGCAACCTTTTAGTTGTGTCCGATCTAGTTTCAATTGTGTAAGTCAGTATAGGTTTGACTAGACTCTTATAAATCTTAACTGTTGTTGTTGTGTATTTGTTAACGGTCCTACATGATATTACGTTTGCAAATCGCTCATGATAGAAGATGACTGCGTTTGTTTGATTTATCGAATCTGTTGTTGTTCAGAAATTAAAATATTCAGCAAAAACTTGTTGACAATTTATTAACCAAAAGGTTTAAACCTACAACGAAATCGTTTTATTTATTAATATTTAAAAAAACGTTTTGAAACTAAGATAAAAATTTTGTCGTGGTTTCAAACTGGCTGTCAATAAATTGTCGACAAGTTTTTGTTGTGTATTTAAATGTTTAAACAACGACAGATTGGATAAAGCAAACAAAAGCAGTTATTTTCTTTCATGAATGATTTGCAAACGTCATATCACGTAGGACCGCTAACAAATACGCTTTTCAAGTATAGTTTAAACCATACTTTGTATAAGCAAAGAGGCAGACCGTATAAAATCATGTTGCAAAGTCAGTCATTATCTGCCGATCTTGTAATATTGATTTTCATTACTTGTTCTATGATATTTGCCTTTGTTTTCTAATTTGCAACTTAACGAATCTTTACTTCCTAGTTGAGTAAGATTTTTACTTTTCAGAGTTGAAATATCATTTCCGCACTTGTTAGAAAATCTTTTACTTTTCGTAAATGAATTTAACATGAAAATATTAAATTTTACCAAGCACTTATCGATCACAAAATACACAAAAATAAACAATTATGAAATTAATATGTTCTTGTAGTTGACGTTTTTGTTTGTGCTAAGATTCGTATTCCACTTTGCGAAGATATAAAGTAAAAAGATTAAAGTACGACTTGCTTGCGAAAACTTTTTAGTAAATATTTTCTCTTAATAAAGCAACATATAAATCAGAGCTTTTAGAGGTTTTGCTCAGGTATCGTAAATGAAGTAAACTCAGTTTATGAAAGCATTAGGACTTAGAAGAATATAGGTCACAACAACGTCAACCTTTATTGAACTTCATTGAACATATACATACAATTTCATTTGCTCTCGATGTAGAATCAACGTGTAGATTAATTACTAATTCCACAACAAAAGCAGTTTATTGTTTGTTTATACAAAAGTGCAAATGCGTCGAAAGTACTAATCGTAAGAAACGAATATAATACCCGGAAATTATAACGTTAACCCCAAACATAATAAAATTTTCATTAGTAATTTACGAACACGTAATCCACTAGGGTTTTAATATTGATTAAAACATTTTTGGCTAACGCATTTTACTACGTCAAAAATAAATTAGGTTTTCTGTCGTTAGAATGATTAAATTAACGCATATCTAGAAGAGCGTGTTTTTTTTTAAATTTCTTTGTTAATGTATTCCAAAATCTGATCTAATATTAAGAATTCGCGCTCATCGAAATTAACACTGCAGTCATTAGAAGGCTAATTATTTTTTTAATTTGTTTCATTCTTATAATATAGTAGAAAGTTAAACTCGTAGTAGTAGTTGGGTATGATTTTTTAATAAGAAGCAAAGATCATTAAAATTTATTCATACATAAAATCTTGTAATGCTCTTGTTAAATTTTATTTTTAAAAAAAATGAAGCACATTATTTTAATGAACTGCAATTAATTTGGTGATTGCTGGTTTAAAATGAATTACGTAAATTATTATCCATAAAAAAATAATTACTGTTAAAGCTTCCTTCCTTCTGTAGTAAAAAATTTCTTTGTTTAGAAGTACTTTAAGATGTTATTTTCGATCTGGGTTCCTTCGATAAACGCAGCTTTCAGGACATTGGGACAATGACATTGTGAGACAGAAGAAGTGTACAATGCAGAAATCCTAATAGAATTACGAGTCGGATAAAGCAATTTAGCGCAACGCCAGTTCTTGGCTGAGAAATGTCGTTTGATGAATTACAAATAGTTGAAAAACTTCAGAAAATAAAACTGTTCTTGCAGTTATAATACTGGTTTTTGTTTTTCCATCAATCTTATAATTAATTTAAAGTAATTAACACAACGATTTTGTTTTAGGATTGGCTATTATTAACGCCATATACAACATTAGAAAGGTAAGTTATACATATAATAGTTGCATATAATAGTAAAATATTAGCAGAAGATAAATGTTTCTATTCGGTAGATGTACCAATTTAAGTTCAAAAGTTTGTTGAGATTTTTAACAGCAAGGTGCAGTTACAATTTGCAAGAGGGATTATTCCGTATACAGGATTATGAATTCACTTAATCCTGACTAAAACAATATCTGGGTATTTCTTTGTTATACGAAAAATGTGATGGAAACAAAGTTCGCATAGTTGTATTATACCCTACGAATGATAAAGTAAAGTCTGTTTACATTAAGAATAGGTTGACGTCAACTTTAGTACATATATACATTTTTTATAACTTGAGTTATTTCCTCAATTTTTAATTTAATTTAAAAACTTGTCCTTTTTAGGAATCCTTCGGGGTTGGAGGTTGTGGTTTAAAAATTTTAACTTTGACATCTATCTATTTATTTATGGATGTTAAATGTATTTTTTGTAATTTTGTGACTATCAACTTTTATTGATCAAAGCTTTCAAAAAGCTCCCGCTTGAGGGGCGAAACGTTGGCCAGTTCTACGAAAAAGTTTGAATTTTAAACCACAATCTCCAACCCCGAAAGGTCTCTGAAAGGACAAGTTTTTAAATTACATTTTTTATTATTAAAGTTACTTTACTTATAAACTAAGTAATGCCAACAGATAACTGTACCAACAATTGAATGTTTAAATGCAAATCGTTATCAAAGCGATAACTTTGAAGTTTTAGCTGATAATAAATTGTCGTGGAGTTCTCATTGTGTTAAAGTTGCGAAAAAGTCTTTTCGGTTATTATTTAATATAAAAAAAAAACGTTTGTCAATCCATCTCCAGAATTATGTGCTAAACTTTTCATTACTTAAATCACTTTGAATATGCTGCATTGGTGTGGCGTCCTCATTACCTTAAAGATCAACATTTGTTAAACAGGGTCCAACATGCTGTAACAAGGTGGCCACGAGGCTTTGCAGAACGCCTAAATAAATTAAAAATTCCTTTTTTAGAGCAAAGACAAAATATGGGTGATTTGATACAACTATTTAAAATAACCCATGACTTATTTCCCATTACATCTGAGGATTATCTAACAGTCGACTCTGATTCACAACTTCGAGGGCATAAATTTAAACTAAAAAAGGAACCATTTAAATCGAGTACCAGACAAAATTTTTAACTAACAGAGCTTTTGATAAATGGAATAATTTAACAAATGAAATTGTTAAATGCACTACAGTGGCTTCTTTTAAAAACACTTTATAGCAAACAACCAAATTAGAATTAAAAAAAATATTTAAAAAATCTTAAATCTTGCTATATAGGTTCGTCTCAGCAAGCTGTTCTTTAATAATTATAATAATAATAATAACAATAATAATAATAATAATAATAATAATAATAATAATAATAATAATAATAATAATAATAATAATAATAATAATAATAATGCCAACAGATAACTGTAACAATGATTGAATGTTTAAATGCCAATTGTTATCAAAGCGATAACTTAGAATGCATAGTGTATGCTACTGTACAGAAATACTTGGCGTTATCGACACGAATTTAATGCATTCTAAGTTATCGCTTTGATAATTATTTGCATTTAAACATTCAATTGTCGTTACAGTTATCTGTTGGCATTACTTAGTTTATACTATTTATACGTGTCCCTATTTACACGAGATGTCGTAAGACGTACATTTCACTTACTTTACTTATGATAAATTGGCAAAACTTTACGATGTTGCAATATACTTTAGACGTTCAGGTAGTAGAAAAGTAAAGTTGTATGCAAACATGGCAACCTTGCAACAAACTTGTGCGTGAGGTCATTATATTGCTATTGTGAACGAACTGTAATATCTATGCCTACAGTACGATAGCAAATTTCCTTGATATAAATGGTTTGTTTGAAAGACATGACTAAATAAACTGTAAGTGTCTAGTTAACAAGAAAATATTTAGTTGAAATCAATATACAGCGACATTTAAAATGTTAGCACACATAAATTGAACTGTTTAATTCACGTATCACTTTTTATCATTTAATTAATTTAAAGATCGTAACTATTTTTTTCTTTATAAATTAACAAATAAAATAAAAAAAAAGTTTATGAAGTGAGATATTTTGACACTCCTTTGCATATATGGTAACATTAGTTGAATTAATAATTCTTTTAAAAATAAACGTCGGTCGTCCTTTTGCAAAATCGGAGTTTTCTTATCCTTACATTAAATGCATTTAACGCTCCAACATCTATAATGTAACTCCAAACGACCATTGGCAATCTCTTTGTTTGCCTTTTTCAGGTGTAATTAGCAATTTTTTGGTCCATAACATCTACTCCACCTTTAGTTTTATTATAAAAGTCTATGATTTCAGGTTTTTGTTTATCTGTATTTTTGTTTATTTCTTTATCATGATGCAATGTACTCAGTAAAATAACAGATTTGTTTTTTTTGGAACATAACTTACAATTGTCATGTTCTTGCCAAATCCAAAACAAGAAGCATGTACAGTTTTTTCTTTATTTCCTTGTAGCTCTTTTGGAATATCTTTTTTGTTTTTTTGTAGTGTCCCTACTGCTATAATTCCAGAAGTCAGTAATGTCTCAAACAGGTGAACACTAGTGAAGAAGTTATCAACCGTTAAATTTCTCAAAGTGTTTTTTTATTGATTTAACTAACGAATACACAGTATGAAATCCCAAATTCTTTTGTGTTTCTGCTCCAGGCTGTTTTCCAATATATATATTATCATCAATAAAAAAAAAATGTTTGTTTGTTTGTTTTAATCAATTTGCATTAGTGTTGAATTTATAGTAAATATTTCTATTTAGATCAAACAAAATGTTAAGATGATCAAAGTTTAAGATTTCCAAAAACCGATCTAGATGTTAATTAAGAAAGAAAATTTATATTGTATAAATAAATTATTTTGATTAAGTTGTTTTTGTAGCATGCATAAATGCAAAATTGACATTAAATGTAAAATGCTATTTACAAAAGTGTTTCCGTTAATTACGAATACGAATATTGGATGTTGAGACAGACAGGGGTACAAATATGTAAAGAAAAATGTTTGTGAGGTAAATGATTTTAAAAAGGTAAAGGTAGAACCATTGTGTGTAGTAGGAAAGAAAAACAGACGATTAAAAAGGACACGGGAGTTTTTCAGTGGTGGAAGAGACGAAAATAGTGGTGTAGCGCGAAGGGCAGTTGACATTTAAGATTCGAAGTATGAACATGTGCACTTCATTAATAAACAAAAATTCCTTGCAAAAAAAATAAAGTGGCCAGTTTAATTCAACGGAAAAAAGGTCAAACAAGAAAACTGCCGCCGTCAACTACCAAAACCATCCACATCTGCTGACGTCGTTAATGTCTTATTACAGAACAATGACATCACCGAGCCCATAAAAGTCGATTTAACAAATTCATTAAATTATAAAAAAAATCTGTATTCCCACACGTAAAATTGTATTTGTTTTTTTACAAAAATTTCATTTTGCGTACACAATCAAACCATTAAAATTAAGTTTATATTTTTTTTCTTTGTAGAATATTTCATTTTGTGTTGATTAAATTTGTTATTTTGTAAACTACAAGCGTTTGTTTAACGAACCCAAGCCTCTGAGATATTAAACGAATTAGAGAGTCTCAAATTTTAAATTATTTTTTTATTAAAACAATTTCAAACCACCGTAATATAAAAAGTGAGTGCTACAAACTCAGTTTGATAATCAAAATCATTAAAATTTAAAAAACACAAAAATAATAAAAGGTAATACAAATCAAAGCAATAAACAAAAATCAAAATAAAAAAAAAAGATAGCTATAGTACCAAGAAAACACAGGTTTTTATATTTAAAATTCAAAATCACATTAAAACGGTTTTAAAACAAAATAAAACAATATTGTTTTAAAAATTTAATAAATAAATTGATTTTAAGGCTGAAAAATAAAATATTCTACCGCCCTGAGTCAAATTAGATTGTTTTCTTGCCAATAACAAATAATACTTATTATAGTCCCGTCAAATTTTGTGATGAAATATTATGAAGTCTCTTATTTTTAACAATATTGCGAAAATTTGGTTTACTTTCACTATCGGCTTGTCAAAAACAACCTCTTAACAACTGCCTAAGAAAATAAAATTTTTCAAGAATGCAGAAAATAAACAATACAAAATTAACCCAGTGTATCGTGCAACCTCCAACTTTCTTCTCAAGAATTAAACTATAATTAGGTTAAATAAAGTTGTAAAGGGAACATATTCCTTTATTAAACACTTAATTAAAAATCTAAAACGGCTACCAGTTTCGATACCAAGATGTCGTCATCCGGTAGATGTTTTGGATTTTTGATTAGGTATTTAATTAAGATATAGGTGAACTTTACTATTTTATTCTAAAAAAATTCTTTAGTACTCTAACCCTTTTAATCTTTTAATTAGGTCTGTCGTCTTGTTTTTTTGGCATCGGAAGTATTGGATACAAAACTTAAAAATATTAACATTTTCAAATTGAGAATGAAGAAACCTTTCAAACGATATATCAGAAGTCTATACTTCTTATTTAAAAATTTGGGGGTTATATCTGTCATTTTGAAGGGGTTAACAACGGTAGGAAACCACTTTTTCACAATGAAGAATGTCAATTTATAATTTAAATTTGACGTGAAAAGGCATATGATGTAAATGACACTCGACCAGACCTGAAAAATGTGGTTATCAGGTTAGTTGGATTTTACCTATTAATATCATTTATGGGGGCAATAGGTACTATATTTACATCATCTTCGTATTGATTTCGGTTACTTTTTGGATTAATATTTTCCTTTCCCCATAACTACATAATTATCTCAGAGCAGTGTACAAAAAAGACTACTAATTTCTACCAGGTTTTGGCACCATGTCTCCCTTGCTGTTCCTTGCGAGAGCTTGTTGATGACGGAGGAAACGATAATCCACTGACAAAAAAAAGACATTGTTATGACAGATGTATACATTGACGACGTTACCACAGGTTTGTCGTTTTCCGAAATCGCGCAAGAAGCTAAAACTAAAAAAAATTAACTTCTATAATCTCGGACCTTTTATTAAGGTTTCTATCCCTACTTACCATTCTAGCTAAATGTTCGATCCAAAAGCGCTGGACAATTAGTGCCGGCTGGAATCAATTATTTCCCATAATGATGTTATCCAAACATGGAACACATATCGCAACAAAGTTTTATTAGGATTTATTTAACAATTTTGGTATCTTTAATTATGCAGAATAGCCTCTTTAACCCACTACCATCTATGGTGGTGCTCATCGCCCTCATAAACAAATATGACCTAACTAAACAATCCCATTCTTCAGCTCTGACTGAGACATCATTTTACCACTACAGCACGTACCTCTCAGTACAATGACTGGTTAAAAGTCACAAGTAAGTCTTGTGATTAACCAATGTCATTCCAATCTATACTATGTTTAAGAGTCTGATACGATAGATGCATACATTGTACTATATTCGCTAGATAAGCGGGAGAGGGTTGTCTAAAGTTGTTGGTTGTAACCAGAAACCATAAACTACAACAAAATTTCATAATAATTCAGGTGTAATAGAAGAAATAAGATGGAATTCTGCATTTTTAAGCAAAATTTAAAAATGACATTTATTTGTAGCATCATGTCCCTGTAACAGATTAACATACAAAAATGTATAAACAATAAAAATTGTAAAAATTTTACGTTCTACAAAAAAGTATAGGTATGCTTTTGCCATAGAACGCACTGAAAAAACGTTATTGAGGGAAAACTATACGAATGTTAAAAAAAAAATTCCTCCTCACCTTCTATTCGCACAGGTCATCGAGTCCAAACATTGAGAAAATGTTAATTAATCATCCCTAAAGAGCATCTCAAAGTAGCATTAACCTTTATCTATTTGAAACTACTTGCCGACTGACTATCAGTATTGGTTGGTTCGTGAGCAAAAATAAGGCTGTCCCGTTACAACAGTTTTCATTGTATCGAATTTCCAATACGATTCCATTTCGCCTTCTTCAAATAAAGGTAATGAATTTTTTTCCAACTCTTTGTTGTAAAATGGAGCCGAAACACCTGATTTTTCTACCCCGATACAACTACAGTAAAACCTCTAAATAGCGGTCAGTAAAATTTGCTGCAAAATTGACCGGTATATGAAGGTGGCCGTTATTGGCAAGAAAAAATATTTTAAGTATGGAACATAATACGATTCGGTATAGGGTACTATATATCTGCATTAAAAAATAACTATAAATGTGCTGATGCAATATTAAATAATTAGACAATGTAATAATGGAAGAGTTATACATATTTAATACATAATACATGAATTAATAGCACTACAGTCCTAGTAAGCCCATGGCTTTATTTGTTTTCATATTCCACTTCTTCCTTTCGCGAGCATATTCTCTCCGGTTTTCCAACCCAACTTTGTTTATGTCCTCCAGCACTTTGTCTTTCTAGCGGTTTTTGATCTGCCTCTTCTTTTTGTGCCTCCAAATTTTAGATTCCAAATATCCTTTGACGTTCTTGCTTCGTTCATCCTCTCTAGGTGTCCTAACCATCTCAGCCTCTGTGCCTTGATACATCCAACTATGTTGGGTTTTCCGTATAGCTCGGCTAATTCCCGATTTGATCTTATTTTCCATTGTCTATTTATATATTTTCCACCACATATCCTCGTCAGTACCTTTCCCTCCCACATCTCTAGTATTAGCTGTTCGCATTTTCTCATTGTCCACACCTCAGCTCCATACATAACCGATGGTCTTATAAATTGTTCTGTATATTCTGTTTTTTCTATTTTAGCGAACATCTTGCTATTTAGGATCGATTTCAATGCAAATAAACTTCTTGTTCCAGCAGCCATTCGTGCCTTAATCTCTTCCTTACACCCTGGTTTCCTTGTTATTAACGTTTCCCAGGTACGTAAAAAGTCCATACTTCTTCGAACTGTTTACGATTTTGTTTCCGATTGTAATACTTATGGATTTCTTCTCTTCAAACTTTCTATCATTCCATGTCATGTATTTTGTCTTATTTTAGTTTACTTCCAGTCCAATTCTCTTCGCCTGTACTAATTACTTCTGCGCGTGGTTTCTTGTAGCTCCTCTTTTGTGCACGTGTCACGATCGTCAAATCATCTACAAAAAGCCAGGCATTGATGTCTACGTCTCAATATTGTACCGAAACTGTTTAAACCTGCTCTTCGTATTGTACTTTCCAACGCAATATTAAATAGTACTGAGTGACAGCGGGTCTCCTTGCCTTAGTACTACCTCTACACCAAAACTATCAGTGGGCTCGCCTCCAATTTGTACTTTATTCATTGGTATCATCCAGAGTTATTTTCCACAATCTTACTAATTTTCTAGCAATTTAATCTCCCTCATGATTTTACACAATTTCTTTTTTTCTACACTGTCATATGCTTGTTTAAAATTTAGGAATATCAGATGCGTTTAGTTATAATCTAAATTCGTGACTAATTCCTTGGATTTCTCTCAAAACATAACATAATTGGTCCGTTACCGATCTATTTTGCCTGAAGCCACATTGATACTCCTCAAACATTTTTTCTGTATATCCTGCAAGTTTATTCTTTATGGATGGGGCCAGTATTTTGTAAGAAACATTTAGCAGCGCAGCCTGTATCCCATTTTCTCCTGCACTTCTGTTGTTTTTTTGTTTCAATATCACTTATCTTATCTCCTCATTCGTTGGTACTTTCACTTCGTCTTCACTTTCTTCATCTTTCACAACTATGTTGTTCTCTCTCTTTCTCTTGGCGTTCTGTTTTGTTTAAAAGTAGCTCGTGAAAGTTCTCCGCCCATTTTTTTCTTACTTCTTCTTTTGATCCCAGTAGTGTATCCTCTTTACTTTTACAGCAAGTGGTGTTTGTTTGGGATTCTTGCTTTATTTTCTTTACTCCTTGATAAAAGTTTTTTATTTCTTTATTATTATACTTTTCTTCAAGCTTAATAAGCATTTTAATTGCTCTTTCTCTGTAAAGACTGTCTATTGTAAATCCGTTCTTTAAATCCGTTCTTAAATACTGGTAATTACGTTAAGCACCTCACACAATGAAACAATTATATATTATACACAACTTGAACGCTAAGCTGTTGTCTACTAATGACCTTATTTAAGAATGGCCGGAAATGGGAGGTAGAATGACACTGTATTTCTCCAAGAAAGTTTACAAATAAGTGGCCCGTGGCCGTTATCGAGAAGGTGGTCGCTATTAGGAAGTTCATTGATATGGATATTTCCGTATAATCGGTTTTTGACTTTGAAAACTTGGCCGGTTGTTAGAGGTGACCGCTTTTATGAAGTGGCCGAAAATAGAGGTTTTACTTTAGTTGCATCCAAATTGGATTATTTCTTACTGTGAATAATACGAGACTGAAAATATAACTTTGAAAAACCATCTTGAATTCTAGATGCCTTATGCAAAAAATGCGTAGCCATTGTCTTCAAGAGCAAGAACTCAACGCTACTTGTGACAAGCATGTCTCTCAGCTTCAAAACCAGTATTTAGAAAAATTCGTCAAATTATCATCGTGTAACAAAACCCGTACCCATTACTTACTTTAGAATCCTATCGTATAATTACAATTATTGAAGGTGAATCTCCCCATAAATTGCACTAAAAAGGACCTTAAACAAGGAAAAAGTTTCATAAACAGTATTATTTCTTAAATGAATACAAACAATGAGAGTGTTATCAAGTAATTTACTTTAGCAAGCTGATATTTGAGAGTAATGGAATCGTCATATGTCAGTATTTGACATGTTACCGCATTTTACCGTCGGAGAATTAAGCACCGGCGTTTTTAATTGTTGTGGCGTTGCGTGAAACATTGATTTCTTTTATACGTTCACTTTCGGTTCTTCAAACAGCAATGTTAAAGGAACTGTATAGTACCTGAAGTGATTAATGAAGCTCCCTGTTGACTTTGCGACCAATAAAATACAACAGTGGAGTAGAAGTCAACGTGGAAATCGACTTACTCCAAAAAGACGTGTGATTGTCCTTCAATAACATGGTGCTCCGAAGTCACAACCTATTACACTATATGTATGACAGACCCTGACGCGCCAAGTCGAAGAAATCCTAAATTTAGAGAATGGCATCATTGGTTAATGGTCAATATTCCCGGAAATTTGTTAAATTTAGGTGAAACGCTTTCAGAATATATAGGATCAGCTCCGCCTTACGGCACTGGACTACATCGTTACGTTTTTCTCGTTTATGAACAACCCATGAAACTGGCGTTCGACGAAGAACGTTTGTCAAACAAGTCGAGTCGTAATAGAGCAAAATTTAGGATAAAAAAATTTGCGGAGAAATACAAACTTGGTAACCCTGTGCGGCTGGAAACTTTATTTTATGGCAGAAATAGATGATTCATTCGTACTCAGTATTAATAACGCAATTATCCGAACAGTGTCCTCAACTAAAACACCCGTATTTTTTACTCAAAAATTGGTTCATAATAAAATACTTTAATAAAGGTATCAATTATTGAAATTTATATCATTTGCAAGTCAACATTTCAATAATAAAATAAAATTGTAGTTTATGAAAAGCATTCATGCTTGCATCTAACTACGATATTACTATTCTCAATCTCGGAAAGGAAATTAATACCTTTAACAATCTAGTACCAACTTTAAATCAATCAAGTTTACGAATTACGTAGACGATGAAGTTGCTTTATTGTTTCAGAAACTGACATCACTTCCAGAAATTATTCTTTATGTAAAGTTTTGATTAACATCAAATTTTAAGTATTATATTAATATACCTAATTAGAATATTTTTTAATGTTATATTACCACTAATGAACAAATGTGCAATACATGTAATTCCAAAAATCAAAGCTCAAAAAAAAATAGATTTTTAATGATTAATAACACTAAATGGTGTAAGAAATCAATTTACTCGAAACATATGAGGCAAAAGATTATGAAATATTGTATTTGCTGTTTCTCTCTGACAATAAATTGATGCATCGCCATTGTGTTGCACGGAGGAAATTCTTTTTATAGCCACTTAAATTTGTTAGTTTGTATAATTTGAGGATTCTCATTAGATTTCTCATCTCAAATGCGAAGAAAGGGTTACGCTAGAAATGCGGTAAATACGGTGACGAATAATTGAATTTACAGTGGCTACGGCTATAGGAAACGCTTCAAGTTTGCCTTTTTTGTATTTTTGGTCACAAGTCATACACAAAATTTGTGATTCGTATTATATATTGCGATGAGTAAATATTGAGATGACTCGAATTTGTCGATTCATAACATTTCGCACACAAAATTTTCTTTACATATCTACCTATTAAATTTTCTTCAAAATTTTGTTTTGATGTTTCTGTCTTTATTGTTTCTGCTTTACTGATATGAATATTGTTTATTTTTTTTTAGTTTATTTTTAAGAATATTACCTGTAGGGACGCTATCGTGAAGGTTGCGTTGCGACAAGAAGACTTTTAGTGTGTACATTGAAACAAGCAGCTACAGACTAAAGAAAATACATAAGTGGAACCTAGTGTGTGGTTCTGTTGTAGCAAAAAAAATATAAACAACAAAAAAAATAAACTAAAAAAAATAAAAATTGCTACACTCTCTCGAGCAAAAAAAATTACTCCAGATAACCCCCAAATACCCAAATTGAGTTGAAGGTATTTTCCTCGCCTAATCTCACATGAATGGTGTGATTTCAATAAAAATAAAAGGATAATTATAGTTAAAAATAAAAAAAAATAATAGAGAAAGAGCGCCACGGAACAAAGTTTTAAATGGGTGGTTGCGACACACAACACTGCCAAATTTTCAAAGATAAATAATTATGATACACGGGTTTTAATAACAAAATCAAATTAATTAGTTACAACATAAATAACTAAAATATCAAAACAAACTAAAATTTCTGTATGTTGTTGGCCAACCACGCCAGTAACATATCGTTACAACAACTTTTCTGTTAAACCTAAATATACGAGGATATATTGAAAAATTCTTAGCCTACTATAGAACCAAACAAAATTTCAATGTCAAAATATTTTATTACTCAACATATTCTTCTCTTAATTGGATACATTTATTACAGCGAACCTGCAACGTCTCTAGACCTTTAAAAAAAAATGTTTCTTCTTGCTCTGCAAACCAGACCTCCACAGCTTTTATTACCTCCTTGTTGGAAGAAAATGTACGACCTTTTAAACTTTTTTTAGTTGAGGAAAGAGGTGATAGTCGGACGGAGCCAAATCGGGTGAATAAGGAGGGTGTTCTAGTAATTCAAACCCTAAATCACGAATTTTTTGCATGGCAACATGAGATTTGTGTGCAGGGGCGTTGTCCTGCAAAACAAAACACCTTTGGATAGCTTTCCGCGTCTTTTTCTTTAATATTTTCCCGTAGAGTAGTCAGTAATCTCCAGTTATTGTTCTACCCTTATCCAAAAATCATGATTACTCCATGGCAATCCCAAAAAACTGAAGCAAGAACTTTTCCGGCAGATTTTTGGACAGGAAACTTTCTTAGGTCTTGGAGAACCAGAGTGTCGCAATTCCATCGATTGTTGCTTTGTTTCTGGATCGTAGAAATGTACCCAAGTCTCATCCATAGTAACAATTTGGTTTAAGAAGTCTACATTGTTTTCAAATCAAGCACAGATCGAACGCGATGCTTCTACCCTTGCACGCTTTTGGTCAACATTCAAACATTTGGGGATCCATTTTGCAGCAATTTTCTCATGTCCAAATTGACGTGAACCATATGATGAACGCGTTT
Organism: Abscondita cerata; assembly: GCA_030710515.1. Lineage (NCBI taxonomy): Eukaryota > Metazoa > Arthropoda > Insecta > Coleoptera > Lampyridae > Abscondita > Abscondita cerata. The sequence continues at coordinate 325,806 of JALBCR010000353.1, forward strand.
GTATGAAATATTCAGTGCTTCAGATATCCGTTTTAGCCCAATTCGACGGTCTGATAAAATCATGCCATGAACTGCATCGATATTTTCGGGGACTGACACAGAAACTGGCCTTCCCGATCGGTCATCATCTTCAATGGTAAATTTATCTCTTTTGAAGCTTGCATTCCAATTTTGACGGTTGCATACGAAGGACATTGATCACCAAGGGTATTAAGCATATCTTCGTAAATCTGCTTACCTCTTAACCCTTTTAAATACAGGTACTTGATGATGGCTCGATACTCTAATTTTCGATTTTCACAATTTCGGTGGACATCTTTTTCATTTAATTTATTGCGTGACTCTGGTTTACTTTTTTGACGTCAAACTTTACACTGACACTTCTAATAAGTTATTGTTCGTTGCTATGGTAACGCAATATTTTGTTTATGCAAGGAACTGGTCTAGGTTAACTAGATATCAATACATCCTCGTAGCATGCAAATTGAATTTATAATAGTGTTCAATATACATTTTAAAATAAATAAACCAATAATCACAACAAATACCACAAAGGTTTTAATTGTTAAAGAAATTGCATTGATTATAAAAATTGGGAGTATACAATCTACACACTCACGTCACGCTGAAATCAAAACTATCTCTCACCAGCTCGTGATAAGAAATTGGCCACTCGGTAGAGTTTGATTTTATATTGACGGGGTCAACGGAAGTATCCAAATTGTACGCTCACGCCGCACGCTACGCAAATTTATCTCACCAGCCCAAGTAGTGGTTGATTTTATATTATGGATTGAGTAGGTATCAAAAAGTAAAAACCTAAAAAATATAAGGTCGAAGTTGTATTCATCGTCTTTCGTAAATGGCACATATCTTAGTTGGTGGGCGGCTTTTAAGAATTGTTTAGTGCAATAAAAATCTTCCGGGGAGCTCGAAGAAATCACTTTATGCCAAATGGCAAATTATAAAACCAATGTAATCTTCGATTCTTATATGTGATATTATTTATTAATCCAGCAATTGCTGTAAGAGGAATTCTTGTTTAAAATAATTACACCTGTACTACTTATACAACAGATACCAATAGCTAATAATCAAAAAGTCACGAATACTAAAAGCGATAAATTCAAAATTTTCAATACATTGAAAGTGGGTATGGTATTGTTGATGGTCAGTGTTTATTTAATTTAAAAGAATAAACTAATTCTATTGATAACAACTAACAAAATAAGAGAAAACAAGAGAAAATAATTGATTAACCAGGTTTTTAGTCTTTTGTATGTCAAAAACCTATAGAATGACCATTTTCATCCTCAAGCACGTATACGCAATAACCAGAGAATTTACGTTTGTTCTAGATGGTCTTGTAAATTTAGAAGCCAATTTAAAAGAAAAGTTTTTAGACGCGTCTGACAAAATAAAATTCTTTTTCCATACACTTTGACCAATTTCAAAATTTTGAGGTCTATGATTATAGCGTACTTTACTTTTATGAAATGCTGCATGCAACTTTCGCTTAATATCAACAAAACTTGTTTTGAGTGCATCAGCACAAGGATCAGAACTAATACGACTTGCAATACTAATACCCTTGTCAGATTGAACCTTACACGCTCTACAGGGTTACAATGTGAAGAATAATTAGGAGTAAAATTATTTTAACTCCATATTTACTAACTAGCTTTATCGTAAATTGTTTAGAACGAATCTGAACACCGTTGTCAGTAATTAAAAACTGAGGAACTCCAAAACTAGAAATATGGGTTCTTCTACTAACTTAGTTACAGTTGTAGCTATGGCTTGGCGCATGGGAAGAATTAATGTATATTTAGAAAAGTAATCGGTTATAATCAGAACAAATTTATGTCTATTAGAGCTACGAGGAAAAGGACCGCAAATGTCAATGCTGATAATTTGCCAAGGTGATTCAACAACGGGACGTTTACTCATTACTCTTGGAAGTTTATCTTGAACAGGTTTATGTTCCAAATAAATTTTACATTTACGGACTAACGACCGAATTCGCATTTCATTTTAGGCCATAAATACCTTTGCGCTAAGCGGTGGTATATCTTGTATACACCAAGATGACCACTAGTTGGACAATCATGACATTGTTGCTAAAAGAAATTCTATCTTCACTTGGCACTAAGAGCTTCCAATCATCTATATAATTATTTAGGGTTTCAAACTTTCCAGTTATATTTTTAAAGATTTTGTCATCCATTACTCTAAAATTGGGAAATTTGAGAGAATTTTACATAATACTATGCTTTAAGCAAACATACCATTTATCTTTAGTTTTTGAATAATCTTTCAATTGTGATTCGTACAAATTACGATCTTTGTCAGTTTCCTGTTCTATAGTTACGTTTTTTGTATTATTGGTACCGAACGAGATAAAAATCAAGAACAACATTCTTTTTCCCTTACGATGTACCCCTTCAAAGTCATATAGTTGTAATTGTACTGCCCAACTACCTAACTACTCATAAAGTCTTTAAGATTGTTTAACGACACTAAACGGTAGTGATCAGTGATGACCTAAAATCTATAACCCTCAATGTAACAACGTAATTTATTTATTTCCCCAAATAACAGCAAAAGCATTCCCGTTCCGTTGTTAAGTATTTTCTTTTGGCTTTGGTTAATGAACGACTTAAGTATGATATTACCTTTTCCCCATCAGAAATATTTTCACTTAAGACACAACCTATTCCATAGTCACTAGCGTCCGTTTGCAGAATAAATTGCAAACTATAATCTGGACAAATTAAACATCTTCGATACCAACTTGCGGTTCCAATAATCCGTCGAACCTCTGATACATTTTTCGGAGAAGGAATATTAACAATTGCGTTCACTTTTCGGGATCTACGTGAAATCCGTTGCTATCAATGACGCACCCTAAGTAGTTTAAAGACGATTAAAAACAATACGCAAAACGTTCCAAATGCTGTTCAAATTTTCAGAAATTAAGATAATACGTCTAAATAGACAAAAACATTTGGTTCTAACTTGGAACCTAGCACTTAATCGATAAGTCGCTGAAACGTTGCAGGACTATTCGATAAACCAAACGGTAACCTCGTAAATTGGAAACGCAACACTGATTGACTTTACAAAATCTACTACAAAACAAAAAGTGTTATCCTTTTTCTTTGTTAACAAAATTGGAGGCTTGATCAATCGTCGATATGTTTCTGAACGACTGGAGTTACTCTATAGTACCTTTGCTTAATTTGAAAACCTTTGCAAATAATTATATAAGACACTTTATTAGTGCAACTTAAGCCTGACGGCATCTTACTAAAATAGTATTCAATGGCTGAGTCTAAAAGAAATTTTTGTTGACAGTTAATTTCTGCCGTGTTAACGAAAAACGCCTTAACTACATTTTTTTTCAAAATCGAGTTATGTGTGCCATATAAAAGATCAAGCAATTTTGTACTTAAATGTGAAGCAAGAACCTCTTATCTTGCTTTAGTTTGGAAATAATAGCCAAATATAATTTTACCTTAACTGCAAATCTGACACTTTTGTGATGTAAGACTGCCCTATCTACAAATATTACTGTAAAACGCCTCAACTGCATTTAATTTAAATAGGTGTTAATCTAAAATACCTTATCTTACAGTGCATGCGCATAAGCTTGATTCCTCTGCCGTTTTGTTTCAAATCCGAGTTATTATTTATCCCAGAGAAGTGTATTTTCAGTGTTTCCAGAAAAGTTGACTTAGTTGGAACGTGCTCCCGCTGGGCTCTTCCGTATTGACTTATTAAAATTTTCACAGTAAATATCAATATTTTCTGTTTAAATAATAGGTGATTTATAATAGTGATTGTCCTAATTGCGGCAATAATAAACCATTAAAACTATTTTGCAAGAACTAACAAAAGGTAAGTTAATATACATAGATTTATTATTTTAGAGTTATTATCGCTTTGTATTAATATTATTAAAAGGTGTAATAAGGTGCAAAATACTGTGGTTACAACAAAACCACTAGCATCCTTTCTTCAAACAAAAATATGTATTGTAAGTGTTAAGTACACAAGCGTCTAGAGTTTGGCTACGGATTTTTGGCATATGTAAAAATAGTTTGTTAATTTACCATACTTTAGATTAATGAAACTAAATGAAATGTAATCATAGAAATATATTATTGAAAAAAACTTTATCTAAATAAATTTGTAATAGAAACATAAATGTTATACAAAATAAAAAAAATGCGAGTATGCTTCAGGATTCGAACCCGAGACTTTACGGTTACAGACGTGTGGACTGTCGCACTACAACAACTTACACCACACAAATGTTCTGGAGATAGTTGATTAAAGAAGAAATATCAAGTTGTCTTTTACTGTCAATAAAATATCACAGATTCAAGGTCATGCCGACATTCCACAGCCAAACCCTAGACGCTTCTGTTAAGCCCTTGTTTGGAAACTAACCGTTGTTTTTATATCTATGTCCTTGCAGAATGTCATCACGAAGCAAGAAAATCTTGAAATGGTAAAATCAACTTTACCAATTAATAATAGTTCTGATTCAGACCAAGCATATTCTTGTCACGATAATTTTGATTTTCTCCAAAATTTTGAACGTCAGAATATGATTTTTGTTAATGACGACCTAAAATCACCACTACCGTTTTGTAATATCATTTTACCGCTGGAAAATTCAGTTGGGAATAATATTGTAGTTCGAGAAAGCATTCCTATTAATGACATTAATGTATCTACAAAACCATTATCAATTGATGATAGAACCAATAATGAAATTTTGACATTGGAACCAATGGCTGTACATTTTTATGACAAAGTTGCAATTGTTAATTCTGATATTTTATCCCCACTACCAATAAACATTAATAATCCCCAAAGAGATACTATGCCAGCTGGTAATGCGAACATTTGTCAAGATGGGATTGAACTATATTAAATCGATCATGAAGTAAGGGAAATCGTTATTGAGAATATTGAGCTAGAAGAAACCAAGTACCTAATAATGTAAAGACTGGTGAGGATAGAAATAAAATACCAGATATAGAAAATAAAGCTGGGAAAATAGTAATCGACCATGTTGAACAAGAAAAAAAAGTACCTATTAGTGAATCTAGAGAAGCAGTAGAAATTGAAGTATTTAAGGAATCTTTGAAAAAGGAGACAAAAAAAGTTGACAATGAGGAAAATAGCGAAAATGAAGGCCTAGGAGCAAATGGTCCAGGAGGGTACTTCATATGAAAAAGAAGCAGATATAGAGAAAAGGAAAATAGAATCTCATTATATACAAAAAGGAGAACTGCGTAAAAGGAAGAAATTAAACGAATCAGAAAGTGCCAAAAACATAAAATTATCGACAAATTGCGCAATAATCATAATGTTTTACATTCGTGTATAGCAACATGTAAGAAACAATGCTTTACGATGATTGAAGAGGAACAAAGACATCAGCTTAATACAGAATATTGGAATTTATCGTGGCAAAAAAGACATATGTTTATAAATAGAAGCATAGAACAAACTGATGTAAAACGTAGAACCATTGATATTTCAACAGAGTATAACAAATTAAAAAGAAATAACACAAATAATTTTTACTGAAAGATAAAAAACGGATTTTCATTTCCGTATGTCAAACATTTTTTAACAACGCTTGGCTATACCAAAAATAGGGGGTGGAAAAGTCTACGACTTTAACAATTTCCAAGGTGCCATCCAGCAAGTCAAGATGAAAAATGTAAATGTTTTGACAATGGAGCTAACTGAATTTAAAGACTGGAAAGATAACAGTTCATTGCAGAAAATAAAAAAAACAGTCACCAAGACCATATCTAAGTGATATGGTAAAATTAAAATTCGTCAGGGGCAGTTTTAGTATATGGTATTCAAACGAATATGATGTCTCATACACAGAGCTAAATTTTTTAACTGTGAAATATCCAAAACATTTGGATGAACCTAAATCAAGATTAATCTGCAGGGTATTTCAAAATCAAAGAAAGATAACATCATAAAAAAATTATGTCCTTTAATGCCCGAAAATCGAAGACGTTTTTGGGAAGAACTACCGATTTCCGATGAAGTAGTAAATTTGTTCACAAATGAAGAATATTAAATCTTATTATCCGTCTTTTTATAATAATTTAAACGAGTATTTAAATAATTAAACGTTTCGCCATTGTTTAAATATATTAATCTAAGTTATATATTTGCAATAAAATAATTTCAAAGTTGGATTCGTTGTTTTTCTTGTTAAATTACTTAAATGCCCGATTTTAACGTTACAACAATAATAAAACAATTATAAATAATTACAAATATGGTGTTTACGACACGTGCCCTTTATTAATATAATATTTTGCTTTAAAACAACTTATCTACACACATAAAGGTGTTTTTGTGTTACAATAAAGTTGAAAGTAAGATGCAATATGACACATAAACACCTCATGTGTAGATAAGTTGTTTTAAACCAATACGAGGATGTATTGATATCTAGTTAGCCTAGACCAGTTCCTTGCATAAACAAAATATTGCGTTACCATAGCAACAAACAATAACTTATTAGAAGGGTCAGTGTAAAGTTTGACGTCAAAAAAGTAAACCAGAGTCACGCAATAAATTAAATTAAAAGATGTCCACCAAAATTGTGAAAATCGAAAAATTGGAGTATCGAGCCATCATCAAGTACCTGTATTTAAAAGGGTTAAGTAGCAGATATGCTTAATACCCTTGGTGATCAATGTCCTTCGTAGCTTCAAAAGAGGTAAATTTTCCATTGAAGATGATGACCGATCAGGGAAGGCCAGTTTTATCAGACCGTCGAATTGGGCTAAAACGGATATCTGAAGCACTGAATATTTCATACGAACGCGTTCATCATATGGTTCACGTCAATTTGGACATGAGAAAAATTGCTGCAAAATGGATCCCCAAATGTTTGAATGTTGACCAAAAGCGTGCAAGGGTAGAAGCATCGCGTTCGGTCTGTGCTTGATTTGAAAACGATGTAGACTTCTTAAACCGAATTGTTACTATGGATGAGACTTGGGTACATTTCTACGATCCAGAAACAAAGCAACAATCGATGGAATGGCGACACTCTGGTTCTCCAAGACCTAAGAAGTTTCGTGTCCAAAAATCTGCTGGAAAAGTTCTTGCTTCAGTTTTTGGGATTGCCATGGAGTAATCATGATTGATTTTTGGATAAGGGTAGAACAATAACTGGAGATTACTATTTGACATTACTGACCACTCTACAGGAAAATATTAAAGAGAAAAGACGAAATTCGTGATTTAGGGTTTGAATTACTAGAACACCCCCCTTATTTACCCGATTTGGCTCCGTCCGACTATAACATCTTTCCTCAACTGAAAAAAGCTTAAAAGGTCGTACATTTTCTTCCAACAAGGAGGTAATAGAAGCTGTGGAGGTCTGGTTTGCAGAGCAAGAAGAAACATTTTTTTGAAAGGTCTAGAGACGTTGCAGGTTCGCTGTAATAAATGTATCCAATTAAGAGGAGAATATGTTGAGTAATAAAATATTTTGACATTGAAATTTTGTTTGGTTCTATAGTAGGCTAAGAATTTTTCAATATATCCTCGTAAATGAAAGTCACAGAAATACCTTATCTGCAATTATTAATATTAATGAACAAAGACAGGCCCAAAATGTCCCCAATTAAACATGTCTCCTACAAAACTTTAAACTAATGATTATTATAAGCTTTGAAACGTTTCGGGTTATTGTAAACATTTCACCTTAAATCACTTGAGACGTTTTTTGTTAAAACGGCAGAATTGTTCGGAAGAAATAACTGAATTTAAATTCAAATTGTTTACTGGTTCTTTAGAAAATACCACTCATTTTACACAAATCGGGAACAATTCCAAAGTCAATAAAAAAATTACACCCTAACACCATAGAATGTCGAAGTTGCGGTATATAATAACACTTAACAAACTTAGTTTTATAAAACAACTGAATTGGAACATTGGCATAGCCAACACTTTTAATATTATTAGCATCTGCCAAAGTACAAGTCACGAGTCGAGAAGTAAGCCTAACCCCCAATGATTTAAGAAATTGATGACAATCCTCGCCTATAAAACTACGATTGGCTCCAGTACCTAACAATTTACAAATAATGTAATTTTAAAGGACATTCATCATCTTCTGCCACATCGTTTCCCGATTCGTTACTATTTTAAGAGTTTTTACACTTAGAACAATTTCGAAAAGTATAACCTAATTTGCCGCAAAAGTAACACCTAATTCGTTGAGGTTCAGGACAAGTTTTAAGTAGATGATCGACAGAATTACAATTTAAGCACTTTTCAGAGTTAGCTACCATAGAATCGATTTTTTTAGACAATTGTTCCTTTATTCTACTGCATTTCAGATTCGAATTGTTCTTGCCACTAGACGAAGGCAATGTGTTGGTTAAGACAGATCAAAAGACTGTTTATTTTTATTATTTATAAGTGGAGAATATGAATCGACTGATGATTTGGTAACTTCAGCTTGTCTACATAACAAACGCAGTTTGCTTAAAGAATGACATAACTGAAAACCTAACTGTGTTTGTAGATATGGCAAAAGATTTCTACGAATGATTTGAATGTTTTCAACTTCAGGTTTAGGTGGATCTAAACAGAAAATAAAAAAAATAACTCAGACATAACAGCAAAGTACATTGCAACTGATTCTGTTTCACTTTGTGTTCTATCTTTTATCTCTCGCAATAAACGCCTTTGATAATCAGAGGGTTGAAAATCTACTAAACGCAGTTGCTTACATAAGTCATCCCATGAAGAGATGGTGTTTTGTATACTAAGAAACCATAATAGAGAACGCCCTTCAAATAACTCAATAAGTGAGTGATATAACTTTATTTTATTTAAACCTCTAGCAGTAGCTAAGTCTTGAATACGTTCAATAAGATAATTTACACCTTTGTTGGACTCTCCTGAAAACTTTATACCTCATTTATAAATTGGGATATTGCGTATACAAAAATGAGGACCAACATGGCAATCTTGAACTGAATTATTTGACTGATTTAAATTATCCTGCAAAACATTATTTTTCTGCTTGATCAAAAGAACTACTACCAGCATGAATTGGATAAGACGCTAGTTGGGATGGAATAACACTTGTATTCTTAATAGTATGTTCAAGATGAGAACCTTTATTAGGAGAACAATTAGTAATTAGCGCTTTTAAATCTTTTCAGTTAATGAAATATCATCTAAATATTCACCTAACATTTAACGTTAATTGATGTTATCGCATTAAATGTTACTATTACAAAATCTACGACAATGTCTGACGATATGATGGTCCTGATTATAAAATTTATTGTATAATTCAGATATGGTGTCAAAATAGAGTTATTCCAATTAAAAAAAAAATAGATGTCGCCAATATCCGGTATATTTGAGAGTGCCGCTGTTTTATTGTAATTAGACTTAGAAAAGTCGATTATAGCCATATACCATTTCAGATTGATACAATTTCAGGAAGTTGATAACTTTATAACCGACGGGCTTCAGGAACCACCCTGTGTCGATAAAAAATATTATAAAAATACATTCTAATTTTTCCTAATTTACATTTTGTCGAAGAGAAAAAAAACATGGTAACATTACTAACACAAAAAATTATTATTAATAAAAATAATAAAATTATTAATAGTTTAGTTGCGTAATTTCTAATTAAGATGTGCCCGTTGATTTTTGGGCCAATCCACGGCTATCCTATAACCAGTCAATTCATTAATAATAATAGTATTGGCTACTTTAAAGATCGGTTTATTTATTTATTTAATCGTATGGTACATTTTAATATTGTATTGTGATGTGAGTGTTATGTATAGTGCCCCAGAAGATCAGTATAAACCGGTACAGTGTGGTGATAAAACCGTGTGCAATTGTCGATTGGTTCATCTTGGCAAAGCATTTGCTTCACGGTTTAGGAAAACCACTAAAATCTAAACATGCCAACCCTTACCCACCTTAGTATTCATATGTAATAATATTAACCAAGTGTGTAAACATTATAGAAAGCAAAACAAAACATAAAATATAACAACACAGCCATTGCATGACGACGCATAATAGACGGTCACGCCAGTCACGACAATGACGGAAAAAAGTAGGTTGAAGAAATACAAAACAATCTCATCTCCACAGTGTGTTTCATGTAAAAGTAAAATATTGACCCTATTCCTAAAACAAATATTAGACAAGCAATCTGATTTGTCCTTACTCAACCCCTCAACACCAATTTGCAGAATATTTTGTGTGTCTTATATTAGTATGTGATTGTGTTTTGTGAAATTGTGTTGTACATTTTTTCCTAATTATCCGGGAGGGTCTTGATGACCAGGTCTGGAAACCAAAGTGGTGATTCTCAGGAACAACATGTTTTTCTTGTTGACCATGGAGTACTCTAAGGTACTGATCACCTTTCATATTTTACATTTGCACCAAGAATCCCTAAAAACACACACGAAAAAACTCTAACGAAAAGTGACGTACGTTTTGACGTTTAATTTATAGAAAATCAAATTAAATTTTATTGAAATTAAATAGTTAATTTGGCATTTCATTGGTTGAATTTGAAAGATTCGCCAATAAGGTGTCGAATTGATTATTTAATTGCAATTAAACTTAATTCGATTTTTTATAAACTGACCCTAAATAGGTCTTTACTAATAAACAATGCCAGGTAACCAAGCAACACCAACATTTAGAATTAAAAAAGTACAAACCGCGTGCGTTTGTCTATGGTAATACATGTTCCAAATTGCAAATGTTAGTTGTGACGTTCAAAAATATTATACTCAGTATACTATTGGCGCGGAGTAATAAACCTGTCAGAATTATCGAATCTCCCGTATTGCAGTGGCGTAGGTACCTGATACGTTTGGAAAATCATATTTTTAGTAGGTAAATATATTATAATAGTAAAATCTACCTTGATATGAATTATTATGTGGTTTCTTTTATTGTTTCAATCCTTACTTTGTGGAATCTATTTTTCATAGTAAATAATTTAATTCAGCAATATTCCACCGTTTAATAAGATATAAATAGATACAAAACTTTTGTAAAACACAGTATTTGAATATAAAATTAAACTCTAAAATCGATAAATGACAAATGTGTCGTTTCTCAATTTGTCTATTTTAAATTTTAATTTTATATAGGTACGTATACTGAGTTTTACAAAAGTTATGAATCTATTTGTATCTTATTAAACTGTGGAATATTTCAAAAAAAATTATTTACTATTATGTGGTTTGTTTCTTATTATTACAATTAAGAATCGATATAGCTAAATAAAGTAATTTTAAAACAATTATTCTTTAGCGTCAAAATGTGTGTTGGATTATCTATCATCAGGTAAAGTGGGGTCGTTAGCGCAGTCATTACGGCAGACGGGTTGTAATTTCTGCGAAAGATTACAGATAATTAGTTGTTTGACCGAAGGGCTTCGTATACTTTCTAAATGAAAAATATGTTTAGTTTGTTATTAGCAATGAATCGGCTTGTTTGTTTGTTTGTGTGTTAGTGCAAATAATTTTGAAATGGAAAACTTTTCACCAGCAAAACGTGTTAAAAGTGGTGCGTTATCTGCTAATGAAAAAATTATAATTTTAAATGTGCATGACGCTGTTCGATGTCAACACCCTGCAAAAAGTGTCGATGATATTGTAGGATTATGTTCTGCAATGACGGGAATATCAAAATCCACCATTTATAAACTAGTGAGGGAAAGAAAAAATTTGGGACAAGTGCTTCACCCACTTCCATCTCCTGGTCGGCGCCCGATGGAATTAGATGATGCAATGAGGAATTCTGTCCGTAGAAAGGTTCACTCGTTCTACTTACGGAAAGAGATTCCTACAATCGATAAGATTTTACTAGCAGTAAATGAGGATGAAAATCTACCCCAAATGAGTCGTAGAACACTGTGGAAACTTCTTCGCAAGTTGAAGTTTACTTGGGAGAAGATAAATAGAAGATCCGTTTTAATTGAAAAACAAGAGATTATTACATGGAGGAGAAATTATCTTCGGGAAATAAGAAAATATAGGCGTGAAGGCAGGCGTATATTCTATTTGGATGAAACCTGGATCAATGCAGGACATACCGTAAAAAAACATGGCATGATAATACCGTTACGAGTGCTCGACAAGGATTTATAGAAGGGCTATCGACAGGATTTCGACCGCCTTCTGGGAAAGGAACACGGTTAATTATTACTCATATTGGCAATGAAGATGGCTTTGTAGATGGTGGTTTGTTAGAATTCGAATCAAAGAAAACTGGCGACTACCACGAAGACATGAATGCTAATGTGTTTGAAGAATATTTTGAGCAGATGCTAGATTTGATACCCAAGGATCTATAATAGTTATGGACAACGCCAGCTACCACTCACGAAGATACGAAAATTTACCTACCAGCGCTTGGAGGAAAGCAGAAATTATAGATTGGTTATCTGTTAAGAATATAACTTTTGAGGATGACATGGTGAAAAGAGAATTATTGGATATTGTTAAAGTTCATAAGAATAAGTATATACGTCATGTTATTGACGAAATGGCAAAGAATCGGGGCATTGAAGTACTGCGTTTACCACCTTACCATTGTGAGCTGAATCCTATAGAGTTGGTTTGGGCTCAAGTAAAAGGTGACGTCGCTCGTAACAATACCACTTTTAAACTCGACGACGTGAAAAAACTTCTGGAAAATGCATTAAACAAAGTAACACCTGAAAGATGGAAGAACTGTGTATCTCATGTCGTTAAGGAAGAAGACAAATGTTGGCAACTGGATAATTTAGTAGAGATAACATTGGAGCCAATTATTATATCAGTAAACACACAAGACAGCGATTCTGATTCCGAAATGGAAATTTCAGACGAGGAAGAAAGTTAAATGACCAAGCGTAATGTGCCTGAAACAGTGTTCTACTCTCTAAACACCATTTATTGTAACCATGAGTGAGTATTGTCAGTTATTTTTAAATATACCTATTTTACCTACTAATGTCTTGTTATTTAAATGAACATTTTATGCCTGTTACTTTTATCTATTCATTTTGATAAGTTTCCATGACAACCACATAATTTTATAATTGAGCCAAATTTACTTTTTGATGCCTAAAAATCGGTCCCCGCAAATTAATTGTAATTGTAATAAATGTACTGACGATATCTGCATTACTATTTTATTTTATATTTATGTCATATATTATTTACATGTTATTTATTTTATTTGTATAGTAGATCACATTACAAATTTTACTTCTTACGTATTATATACTATTATTTTTGTATCTTGGTATAATACCCACATCTACGGCTATGATTCTCGTTTCGTCAGTACCTGGGCTGATGGCAACGTGTTTACACAGATTAAACTATTGTTCTCAGACCCTAGATGGGTCGATATGCTGCAAGAGCGGCACAATGATCGTATTTTGGTTAGAATTTATTGGTTTTTACTTAACCGTAGAAGTACCGCTTTCACAAGAAAATAAAGAATTATTTCAAGCAATTATAATTTATTACTCCGTGCCAATAGTATACAGACTATAAATGATGCACGTGTGTGCAAAGTTTTTTGCAATAATTAATAACATTGCATTTAACGTATTTTAAACCTCGCAACTCTTACATAAAACCCTTACTTCACACACTTGACTCGTAAATAATTATTACATGCGGACTTATTTTTTTATTCAGTTATAATTTAGTATCAAAGTGAAGATAACTGAAAAGCTTTGAGATGTTAAAATTCTCGATTGTGGAACCGTCTTATAACTCCCTACTTTATATGTACATAAAATGTGAAGATTAAAGTATATTTACAGTCTTATTCAGAACCATTTTTTATAATAAGAGCAGCATTATCTAGGCTTAACCAATATACTGTTTTTTAATCTAAAAGACGACAAAAAGAAAAAATCGGAGATTAAAAGTTTCACTTAAATCACCATTAAAGACATAGTCTTTCTAGGTAACATTCACTATAGGTTACAATATTGTTGAACTTATTAAATAGTACTAAATGTTTGTGAATTTGTTACATTAAAATTGATTGTTAATATAATTATTCATTTAAAGAAATAGATGTTTTTGCAAAATTGTTTTCACTTGTTAAGCATCTCAGAGCTTTCTCAGAGAGAAATAACATTTGAAGTTGGAGCATAATTTGATTATCTTAGACATAAGTTTATCGAAGTTTTAGAAAAAGACCATGTTATCCTTAAGATCTAAGCTTACATTGGAATAATAGTCGATCGTGAGTTGAATAAAAGCAGTTTAATTTAATTTGGAAATTAAATCATTATCTAAAAAATATTAGAAAGTAGATATTTGACGTATAAATTAATTAAATATAATCTTTTATAAGTTTTCATGTTGTTGATCACAAACTAAACAATTTTTATCATAAGTTAGAAATTTATTCCAACGTATTTGTAGTAAATAATTGTTATTTACAATTCTGTTCAATAATAAAAGAAGCAACGGATTGTATATCAAATACACCACTGTAATTTATCGCTTATCGTATTACAAATCGATAATTTTTTGCTCAATTAACTTTTTTCTGGGTTAACCAACAGAAATACACAATTCATCTTTTTACTAGACAAACTTGGAAATGTATTTGATATTGTACGATTAATTTGCAAAAATAAAAAACATTTTTTTAAAAATTGCAATGACTTTAACCAACCAACCGTTAGACTGATCCTAAACGGAAATTGAACGGAGACTTATCTGACTTTTTCAGCGTTTTCAATTTAAAACCTTTTGAAAAGTTATTTGTGTATTGAATTAAATAAACTTTTATTGTACTAATTGTATTAATGTATTTTATATAATATTGATCAATAGGATTTAGAACAAAATTATACAGTATAATTTAAAAAATCTTTGTTTTTAATTTTAATTATTAAGTAATTTTGTTTATACAATTTCCTTGCTTTTAAATAATATTTTGAAATTCTCAAGCTAGTCATAAAAAAATAAACTTTCGTTATTTATTTTTTTATAAATGAACTGTTTTAGAAGTTTGTGTTGAGAAAGTTAGTTTTCAGTTAAATATTTTCAGTTTAAATATTTTAGAGGTAAGCAGAAAATAACTTTTATTTATAATTTTTGAAGTAATTTGAGTTCTGATGTATTCTGGTTTAAAATATTGTTTCTTGGCAGATGTGTATTGTAGATATTGTTCTTCTTTTAGTTTAGCTGACACTATAACATCGGAATTCTTATATTGTAAATAATTTCTGTGGTTTGTGTGAAAATCAATTGAAATCAATCATCAAAATTAATTTGTTTGTTGTTTCAGTTGTTATTGTCTTTTGGTAAAAGTTTTTTTTTGTTTATATTTGCAACGTCAAAAGCCGGCCCTTTCTTTTTAAGAATAAGGAACGAGACGTTTTAATTTACTTAAATAAAAGATACAATCAAAACAGAAAATAAATCAGTACCTACATAAACAAGTCAACCAACATCAAAATACAATAAAAACTAAGACAATAGTAAGTGTGCAACACCATAAAACATTTTGATCAGAAAATAAACTACTCGTCTGAGAGCGTATAGAAAGTGGGCGCAAAATTGATACGACAAATATATCTATGAGTTTTATACCTGCCGTTCGGGTCTTATACTTGCGCTCGTTTCCTTGAAATCGTTTTAAGACTGGAATTTACTTAGAAAATTACGTTTCAGTAAAATAAGTTCAGTTAAAAGTTATAGATAATAAAGTTTCCAACAACTTATATTTTACAACTTTTTATTATTAAAGATGGTTAAATACAAACCCCGTGGGATTAACGTAACTCGGTAATTATCCTATAATTAAGCAGTCTTGTACATTAAATACCTTTTTGCTACATAAATTATTCCCAAAATATAATCAAATCTCTGGTATTATAAAAAACATCTACATGTAAAGTTTTATTAAAACTGAACCAGTGGTTTTTTTGAATTGTATTCCCATGCGACTTTCCAACCAAAATTTTCTTTTGCTTCATTGTAACCTACAAAATCTAATGAGGTGTTAAAATTGTTACGGTTTATTTGTAAACAAACTATAAAATTAAGTCAGTGTTGAAAACCTGGCCCGCAGCTCTGTTAGTCGAAGTGAGTGACTTGCGAGTAACTAGATTAAAGGCAAAAAACCGTAAGATTCTTAAAATATACTTTTGTAGAACGACTAGACCTCAGAACAGCCAAAACATATATAAAAATAAACAATAATATGATGTAGGTAAAAGCACAAAACAAATTAATAAGATAATAGTCCCATAGAACAATTTGTTCTCCTACAAATACAGGCAAAATCACCCGGAATTACGTCGAGTACCGGTACCCGACAGAAAATCTAAAATAATACAAAGGCGCAATGACATTAAACGGACTTTCGACTGATCTTTAAAAACAATGCGCAACAGTTAGGTTGTTAAATTAATGTAAGTTTACAGGTACGTTTACGCGAAAAATATAAGCATTTATTTAGGTTGATTGTTTGTAGACTACGATTGGATATAAATAAGCTCGGCAGCTGCAATATCCCAGAACAAACAAAAGTAGTATTGTAGAGAAGTAGGAAAAGAAAACGGAACAAGATGTCCAGTCAAGGATGGCCAGACCCTTAAAAATGATGAACTAGAGGTCGCCGGTTATCTTTGATGAAACCCTTGACAACAACGAAATCATAGGCCAATCTTATAAGGACCAGGCTCCAGAAAAGTATCAGTTCGGTTTGTAAACCACCATTTAATTGCTTATATTCATATCCCAACAGATGTTCTGCAACGCGTTAAGAAAATACCGGCAAAAAAGGATTTTACAAAAGTAGAAATACAGCAAGAATTAATACATACGACGCAAAAAAATGTCGTGTACTTATTTTAGTTTAGTAAAAACTTATTCTTGGGTTTTATATCCAACAATAGGTAATTATTAAATCCGGATTCCCCAAGTCTTAACGAAAATACGACACTTTCGTACGTCGACGTACAGGTAAAGGAAGAACGTGCTTTTCAATTTTTGTCAGGGAAACGGTACCAATTGCCGAATTAAAGAAGATACTTGAATCTCACTATTAGATGGCGGTAAAAACCGACGCGCAAAACATTGAACACGAACTCAAATTTGAAGGTATCAAAGCATACCTTGGACGAAGTTGGTATAAAGAAGTGGCAGAGAGACGCCAAAGGAGTCGTTCAACCGTAGTATACTAAAGGTGGTTATGAAATGGGTTGATACATTTTAAAGTTAATGGAAAGATGTAGGTCTCAACAAAAATAATTAGAAGGCGATAAATAAATCGAATTAAATGGAAAATACATCAAAATCAGTTAACAAGGAAACGAAATCATTGTAGACAAAAGACAGTATTCTACACAAAGTAATTAGAACTGCAAAAAATAGAATATAGAGCTACTTGAAAAACCAGTTAACTGCAAGTCTTTGAAGGTCTCACACAAGTGCAAAAACAAGTGACAGTTAAACTCAATTAAAAGAAATTTCAACATTTACAACTCAACCGCTACCTTCGACACGACTTCGGCAAATCATGAAATCACCTTCTGGGAAAAGATGTTTATTGCATGTCTTTAAAAAAGATATTTTATTGTGATGTAAGGGTTATGTATGGTGTTCCAGAAGATCAGTATACCCCGTTTATAGTGTGGTGACAAAACCGTGTGCAATTGTAAACATGCCAAATAAACTACGATAAATAAGTGCGTATTCCAATACTATGCAGTAAGTCGATTCAAAAGTTTAAAGTTGAAATAATAAATAAATTAGCAAATGTCTAAAACGGGTAATGTGTCGAAGAGGAGATTAATGGGATGATAAAAGTAATAAGGAAATATTTAATGAGAAAAAGTTGGAGTGGAAGACAAAAGATAAAGGAGTTTCATAAGAAAAGTAAACTGGTGGTGGTGAGAAGAAGAATTTGAGAAAGTGGAAAAATATAGATACGTGTGATATTGTGATATATGATAAGCTATGATTTATTTATTTATGGAACATTTTCATTATTTTATTGTGATCTAAGGGTTATGTATGGTGCTCCAAAAGAACAGTATAAACTTATATAGTGTGGTGACGAAACCGTGTGTAATTGTGAATTGGTTCGTCTTGGCAAAGCATTTGCTTTTGGGTTTAGGAAAACCCAAAAACATGACAAATAAGCTGGGATAAATTGCATATCAAAGAAATAAAACACCAAGGAAATCAGATAGTAATGCGGGATTGAGAGAAAGAATGTTTTGAAAGAACCTAGAAAAAAGAAGGTAGCTATTTGATAGTCAGAGAAGTAATGGCATATAAAGCGGAGATATGGGGATAAAAGTGGAATGGAAGGATTTAGAGGTAATCCAACAGAGATACTGGAAATAAACGCTGGGGCTAGAGAGAGAGACACTTGAATATTTGGTGGAATAAGAGCTAAAATTGGAGAGATTAAGGGTTCAGACAAGAAAAGGACGATGATGTGTGAAGTGAAAATTGAAAGCAAGAAAAAAAATAAGATATTATATCATTGTTGAAGGAAATAAAAATGCAAAAATACAGAAAAAATACGGAGAAAAGAAAAGGAGAAAGTACTAGAAAGAGGAGGATAGTGAGAAAAGATATAAGAATAAGAGTGGAAACGGAGATAAATGAAGAAAAGTACAACAAAAAATATTTGCAGATAAGGACAAAAGAAAAACTCAGCGATCTAACGGGAAAGATAGAATTAGGAGAGAAGAGCCTGATAGCAAGATTCTGAGTAAAGAATGAAAAAAAAAAAATAAGTATTGGTAGAAGGACGAAGACAGAAAGTGTGGGTTTTGTGGAAAAGAATGGAAGAACTTAGAACATATGAGAGAGGAGTTTGGTGAACTGAGGGATGAGAAGAGAAAGAGAAGGTCGCTATTGGGGAAAGGGGGATGAGATGATGAGAGAGGTAAAGAAGAGGAGAGACTGGATGGAAGAAAAAAAAGAAAAATTATACTGTTGATGCTTAAGCTTTATTTAAGCATAATCAAACCACACGGTACTGAACTATGTACACTCATGAAATTTAAAACTTGGACACCACAAAGTCTGTAAACAAAATTTGCACATTTGTGAAGCGGGCTTAAGGGTATCATTTACAATTCTAACAGCAGGTAGTCTCAGCAGGGGTTATCTTATAGAAGGACTGTAGAATGAATCATTACACTAAGCACGTTTTAGAAAATATTTCAAAATAGTACCGTGTTTTTATAATCATTCACGATTTACAGTTTTCTAAAATATGTTGTAAAATGTTGTCAGTATTACTGAAGAATTAGAATTTTGGGTATAATAACGTAATTACGTAAAGTATTTTTTCTATTTTGCGTCGCTTTACAGAGCTATAAAAACACCCAAATAAGTTCTTTTTACAGAAATTTGAGTTCTTTTATAGAAATTTGAGTTCTTTTATAGAAGTAGAACAATTTTTATTCCGAACGGTGGTAACACTGATAACGTCCAAGCTGTCGTTACGTTTGGTGTGCGTTAATTTAAATCGTTATTAATGTTCAGTAGATTTATTTATCTACTTATTTTTATTTCCACCCATTTTTTTTAATGAAACGTATGATAAATGTACTAATTAAACTTAAACTAGCATTTAAACCAAAGTTCAAAAGCTGAAAATAGAAAAAATAGTATAAAGAATTCGTTTCAGAAGGCATTTTAGCAACTCGTACTTTCGAAACTGTATTCATCTTATAAAATGCGTCTTCTAAAACTAGTTCTTTAATATACTATTCTAAAAATTACTAACACACATATTTTCAAATAAGTCGTTGTAATATAATTAATTGACAACAATTTTTGTTTAAACTATTTTTTGATATAATGCTTAATTTCACGATAATTACTGAATTCATCTGATCTCACATAGTTTTTAACCATGATAATTACACAAAAAAAGTTAAGGAAGAAAAGTTGTAGGAAATTTTATTTTCTACAAGTATGTTAATTTTTTTCTAAAACGCAACATTTTTCGTTTTTTACAAACAAAATTGATTTTCAGTAATAAAACGTTTTCAAGTGAGCGACGAAAGACGAACTTTTTCTAGCAAAATGGTTTATGTACACTTTCTACACCGTTTTGCACGCTTGATTTATTCTTTGATAACATATTCCATTAAATCACATGTTCTTCTCGGAGCTTCATACGTTGTTAATATTAGTAAATTTTCAGTGTTCGTTGTGTGATAAACTGAAGAATTTAGTAATAAAGTCTGCTGTCGTTTACAGTTTCTTTGATTTTTTAATACATATTGAAGAAGTAAGTGCACTGGGTGGTGTATCACTATTACTAAACTAAATGAGTTACTAGTAATCTATTTTATAGAATAAATTTAAATTTTAAACCGCTTCGCAGAATTAACATCATGTGATGACCTCAGAAATAACGTAGTAGTAAGTTTTTTCATTTTTATCAATTTTGAATCAATGTTTAATTGTTCTTGATTATCAGTATTGTTTACAATATAAAGTTTTGAAGTATAATAAAAACATCAATAATTATTTATTTTTTCGAAGACTCAATTACCAACATTAGTTATTTACTCTAAAGGTAGATAACATTTGAAGCCACGAACAAGAGTTGAACTAGTGCTTCCCCATTATAGTATAGTTAGCACGTTCAAATAGTAATTGGACAGATAGTTAAACTCATTTCGTAAATAGATTACATTAAATAATCAATTATAATTTCATTAATAAAAGTCGTATTATAAAACAGTAAAGTAGAAACGGTGAAAGCTCGCTAATATTAAAAGCTCTTAGTAACATATTTTCTTATATTGAACTAAGCTTTTATTACACTGGTAAACAAAGTACGTATTCAATTCAAAAGACGAGTTGACTAATAAATAATGAGAATTTTAGACAAAGCTTATGTTTGTTATTTTTTATTTATTTTTTACACGTATGGCTGCAATAATTAATTAAAATCAAGGTACTGTAAGTGTAATATGGTGTACCTCAAATGCTAATGTAAACTGTGTATACAAAATTGTGTGCGATAGTGGATTAGTTCGTTTTGGCAAAACATCACAATAAAACCTTGAATATCACAACCTTAACCCACACTTGTAAAGCTGTATTGATTAACTGTATATAATTAATAGCGTTTAAAAAAACTTGCACATCTTAGTTATAATTGCACTGTGACATAAAATGTCATCCACTACAACGGCAAAAAAAGTACAATAAATAAATTGTAGTAAGGGAAAGACATATAAGAATACGATTCATTTACTTTGTTACGTCAGTAATATATGATTATATGCAGTAACCGCATTAATTTGATTCTTAAAAACTAAACGCCACATTAAATTTTGCATTCATCGATACCTATTTGCTCAAAATTTATTTAACATTTTTTTTATTTTTCAAAAATCTCAAACTTTTTGCACCGAGAAGTTTTGTAGTTTGACAAAATAATCCTCTCACTTTGAGGTCGGATTATTTAAGTTGTCAGATTAATGCGTTTTGTAACTATGCAATAAGTTATCAATGCATAATCTGATTATTTTATTTTTATTTATTTGTCTCAATTGATTTATCTCGTTACTTTATCTGTACAAAATTTTTATTTTAAAAAATTGTTTTTTAAGGTAATTCATCGCTCGGCAGGACAATTTTTGCCGGTTTTGCCATTATAGCTATAGTTCGTATGCACCTACCTTTTGCTACCTGCTACTTGGCATAATTAGCATTTATTTTCAAAGAGCATGTGAAGCAAAATTATTTAGTAACTTATTATTTTCAAAAATTTCTTGATTTTGGAATGTTTTGTGTTGCTTTAATTTTTTTTTCTTAATTTTTTATCGTACATATTTTTATCGACAAGAAGAAATAAGTGTCCGATTTTTATCGTTTTTTAATATTAATGATATGTCGAGCAGACTTTCAAATCGTATTTCTGCAACCTGTAACTTTTGAGAAGATGTTAATTCCATTCCTGCATTCAAAGCAGACTATTTTGCGTCTGGTAGATAATTGAAAATAAAATTGGTTTTAAATTATTTGCATTTTGAACTTTTTTTATCAAAATTGGATGTATTTTAGTTAACACCGAACTGAACATTTTGATATCGCCGGAAACGCATAGTTCATGTTTTATTTCAAAAAAACGTACATTTTAAAGGAAGGAAATAAATTTTCCGGGCCATTGGATCGTTCTCTTTTGAGATTTATTCATCTTCTTCCAAACTTTTTTTGCTGCTGCGGCAAATATCCTGAATTGCGTGCGCTACTGAGGATGATTGCCGTAGCATAAAATAACAAGAAGAAAATTAAACAAAGGTTCAATAGATCAAAAATATCTAATGTTTAATATCACTTTTGGCAATTATAGATAAGAGTCTTTTAGTATCGCATTTAATTTTAAAATATTTGTGTTTGATTATCATTTCCGTCGTCATTTTTGTTCCAAAAATTGAATATTTTTCGGTATTTACATGTACTTAGAGTACTTATGCATATTAAGCTTACGTATCCTTGTCGTTTACAACTATTACAATAAAGTTTACGTACTATTCCACAGTGCCTTTTTAAATGATTATGATAAAGTACAATTTTTGATTACAAATGAATTTTTTTTATTTTGAAAGTGTTTAAATTTATTTCAATTGGATATTTTTTTGTTTGCCGTTTTATTATTAGCCCATGGAAATATAAAAGTCCGTGAGCTATAAAATGACGTTTATGACAAAGAAAATCGTATATAAATGTCAAGTTATAGTACATCCGTGCATAAATAACTATTATTAGGTACCCTTTTAATTAAAAAATGTTATTGACAACATTTTGACATCAAAGTTGGGTATTGCACATCTGCTGCATCATACATGCCACAGAAATTTGACAAACTGGTACAATGGAAAAATTTCTACAATATTTTGTTGAAAACCAGTGATGTGGCGTAAACCGAAGGACTACGTAAGCGATTGCTACATTTGCCTTAGTAACACCAAAGATTAAAAAAAAAACAAAACCCTTAATACAGTATACTGACGTGTCTTTTGTCACATGAACAATATCGTCTTCGGCCAAAACTGTAGTTCCCCAACAGTCTAATTGTCTTGAAGATACTACAAGTAGCTCTAAAGATGATGAGGTAGAAGCAGAGTTTCAAACTTCTGCTAGTCCTCAAACGCCACATTTGTTAAATCAATCGGAGATTAAGATTTTCTTAAGGAAAAATCTAAAGTGCTGAGTTTGACTGATGCAATGGAATTTATTGAAGTTTGTGTTAATATCGTACATATTCCTAATGTTGATTTTTTTCTAAAGAGGATGGGGTAGTTGAATGCAATAACATTATTAAGGGTTTGATGTTAAGTTAGGTCATAAGCATATATCAGACGAGTAACAAAAATTTATCAATTTTTTAAAGACAAGTTTGAAGCAGTACTGATGTACAACGGATAGAACTGCATTTTGGCGCAGGGGGCTCATTTAAGGCACCAGACGATAAGTTTTTAAGGTTTTAGGGTTAACTTTGAAAACCCGAGTGGGTCTTGGGAGCAGTATGCTCTAAACATGGTCATTCCACTAGATTGAGCTTGTTTCGCAGTGTGCTTATCCCCCCCAAGAATCATTTAATTTGACTGATCTGTACTTTGGATATTCACATTTTTTGGCAGAGAGTTGGAATTCTTTTTCGTGTCATAAAAGCTCGCTATATTAAACTACATTCAATCTTTTTGACTCAAGCATATCTTATCATGTTTCTGATGTCAAGTCGAAGCCACAATTGCATTTATTGTCCTCATATTACGATGACAGTTCATTTTCTCAAAGTGAAAAATAAAGATAAAAGTTAATGATTTACTACACAGACACCGTGCATAAAAATAAGAAAATGGCAATGACTTGACAAGTGTCAAAAAACAAAGGTTGCACTGTCAGGGATTGGTTGCTAACATGCCAATCAATAACAGACTTTCACACACAATTTATTGGTTGCTTGGCAATTGAAAAGCAATGATGTAACTCATACTGAGAGTCGAATGCGAAACGCAAAGAAAAAGTTATGTTATTTTTCTTCTTTGTCTGTGTTTTTGATTGTATTGGGAGTTTTTTCTTGTAATAATGGGGGAGAAGTAGAGCAACAAGAGAGGAAAAAAGAAGTACGTGGTTAGAACCGAGTCTATTGGAGTCAAGAAAGGAAAGACAACTTCAGAGCAAGAACCAGAAACCCAACCAGTAGCAGAAACTCAATCCTAGCAATCCGTCAGATCGTATCCGGTAACGTCACAAAGAATGATTCTTTCCAATATTGCTTTCGCTACTATATGCTGCAATTTGCAACGGCCACCACAAAGCTTTGTCCTGATTCTGATCAAATTCCGGATTTTTTGGTTAGAGATTGTAGATATGTTCTTGTTAAACCTCTTACTACATTGTTTAACCTCTCCATCCAAACGTGCGTATTTCCAAATTTGTGGAAAATATCAAATATTTGTCCAGTTTTAAAAGGTGGTCGCTTCAATGATGATACAAATTATAGACCCATTAGCATTCTAAACAATTTTTCAAAAATGTACGAATCAATTTTATATAATCGCATTTATTCCGTTATAAAAAACTATATATCTCTCTATCAGCATGGATTTATGGAAAAACGATCAACTACATCTAATTCATCATGCTTAACCGAATTTTTATACAATGTACTTAATGAACAAGGACAAGTTGATGTTATTTACTTAGATATCCGCAAGGCGATTGATACAGTCTCCCATGATCATTTATTGAAGAAATTAAATAACTTTGGCTTTCACTCTTCGTTATTAACTTTGTTTACTTCATACTTCAATAATCGACCCAAGTATGTTACTTATACTAATTACACTTCTCTGCCTATCTATGCTACTTCTGGGGTACTTCAGGAATCTAACCTGGGACCCTTATTGTTTATCCTTTTTATTAATAATTTACCAAACATAATAAATTGTAACAAATTGCTTTTTGCTGACGATTTAAAAATTTTTACGTCAGTTGTATCTTTGAATGATTGCTATGAACTTTAAAATAATATCAACTTAGTACACTCCTGGTGTCAAACTAATCGTCTTCAATTAAATATAGAAAAATGTCAAATTATTTCATATACGAGAAATATTAACCCAATAAATTGCACTTCCACACTCAATTCTTCTGTGATATCTCGAACCAAAACTATCAAAGATCTAGGAGTGATTTTTGATGCTAGTTTAACTTTCTCAGAACATAATCAGGCAATATATAAATCATCCCTTGTCACATTAGGGTTTGTTATACGTAACTCTAGAGACTTTTCAAACATAACTGTCACTAAAAATTTGTATCTTTCTTTGGTCCGCACTAAACTTGAGTACTGCTCACTAATTTGGTATCTTCACTATAACTATCAAAAAATTTTATTCAAATCCGTTCAGAGAAAATTTCTCATGTTCTTAGTTTTTAAAATGAACGGGATTTATCCTGAAAGAGGATATCACCATAGCATATTATTGTCTAGGTTTCATTTTAACTCACTTGAACATCGGAGAATTTTATGCAGTATTGTATTTCTATATAATCTATTACATAATAAATTAGACTGCCCGTATCTACTGTCATCGCTAAAATTTCATGTACCCAAATACCTCTCGCGTAACTTTTTGCTTTTGTACCGACCTCTACCTAGAACAAATGCATCTTTTTAGATCGCCAATCTCTGTTATTAGCCGAAATTATAACTCCATATCAAATAAATTGGATATTAATAATTGTACTTTAGAGTCTATACCTAGAATAGTTTTTCATAATTTGCTTCAATTAAATACAATGTTTAGTTTAAGTTATAATGCATACGAGGATGTATTGATATCTAGTTAGCCTAGACCAGTTCCTTGCATAAACAAAATATTGCATTACCATAGCAACAAACAATAACTTATTAGAAGTGTCAGTGTAAAGTTTGACGTCAAAAAAGTAAACCAAAGTCACGCAATAAATTAAATGAAAAAAGATGTCCACCGAAATTGTGAAAATCGAAAAATTGGAGTATCGAGCCATCATCACCTATATTTAAAAGGGTTAAGAGGTAAGCAGATTTACAATGATATGCTTAATACCCTTGGTGATCAATGTTCTTCGTATGCGACCGTAAAAGATTGGAATGCAAGCTTCAAAAGAGGTAAATTTTCCATTGAAGATGATGACCGATCGGGAAGGCCAGTTTCTGTGTCAGTCCCCGAAAATATCAATGCAGTTCATGACATGATTTTATCAGACCGTCGAATTGGGCTAAAACGGATATCTGAAGCACTGAATATTTTATACGAACGCATTTATCATATGGTTCACGTCAATTTGGACATGAGAAAAATTGCTGCAAAATGGATCCCCAAATGTTTGAATGTTGACCAAAAGCGTGCAAGGGTAGAAGCATCGCGTTCGATCTGTGTTCGATTTGAAAACGATGTAGACTTCTTAAACCGAATTGTTACTATGGATGAGACTTGGGTCACTCTGGTTCTCCAAGACCTAAGAAGTTTCGTGTCCAAAAATCTGCTGGAAAAGTCCTTGCTTCAGTTTTTTGGGATTGCCATGGAGTAATCATGATTGATTTTTTGGATAAGGGTAGAACAATAACTAGAGATTACTATTCGACATTACTGACCACTCATACGGGAAAATATTAAAGAGGAAAGACGCGGAAAGCTATCCAAAAGTGTTTTGTTTTTGCAGGACAACGCCTCTGCACACAAATCTCATGTTGCCATGCAAAAAATTCGTGATTTAGGGTTTGAATTACTAGAACACCCCTCTTATTCACCCGATTTGGCTCCGTCCGACTATCACCTCTTTCTTCAACTAAAAAAAAGTTTAAAAGGTCGTACATTTTCTTCCAACAAGGAGGTAATAAAAGCTGTGGAGGTCTGGTTTGCAGAGCAAGAAGAAACATTTTTTTGAAAGGTCTAGAGACGTTGCAGGTTTGCTGTAATAAATGTATCCAATTAAGAGGAGAATATGTTGAGTAATAAAATATTTTGACATTGAAATTTTGTTTGGTTCTATAGTAGGTTAAGAATTTTTCAATATATTCTCGTATATATATGTAGAGTAATTAATGTGTTGCACTACTTAAAAATAATTATGTTAATTTTGTTTGTCTTATACTTGGAATTCTTTCTGTTGGACAATTAATTAAATAAATAAATAAATAAATCTTTACTGACGTCGGCCCAAAAAGAATAACCACTCTCTGCATTGCCTGTCAGCGCCAATTTTTTCACTCAAAAAATTGTAAGGCTAGACACTCACTCGGAATAAGTGACGCTATTGCTGCTGGAAGTCTCTGTCCTGAAATAGGATACTCTGCTATCAAAACAATATTGTCTGCTCTTGAAATTCCATGCCTTGCGATAGATACATATCGTAAGACAAAAGACCGAGTGGGGAAAACACTGGAAGAACAGACGGAGTTAGATACAAAACGGACAGGAAGAAAAAACACTGTCAGAGAATCAAAATAAGAAGGAAAAAGATAACAAGAAGAATCCAACGGGGGAAAAAGGAAACAATAACAAGAATGGAAGAGCAAAGAATAAGAAATAATATATTCATTTTAGTTCTGATGTAAATCATTTATCAACATTTTGGGTTTTATTTTGTATGCGATTGTTGCTAACCGAATTTTACCTTTTACCCTCCACAAACACTAATTAACTTTTTGAAAAATCGTCTAGCACCTTAAACGAAACAAATCAAGTTGTTAAATTTGTATTTTTAAAAAATCTAGTAGTTACCACAAACACCAATGGTCAGTTTATGCGCATTTAAAGATTGTTGCCTTGGTTTTAGGACTACAAAATTGTTCCACAAAGTACTGTTGCTTTCTGTGCAAATGCGATAGTCGTGTAAAAACAAGGAAAAATGTGGATATCAAGAAATACTTATATTCCGGGACAAAAAATGTAACAAAAGAGTCAAACAAAGTTATGTTGCATTTCTATGCTCCTGTTCTGTAATTGAGAATTCCTGTTGAGCAGTGAAAATAAATAACACAAAAGTAAATAAAATAAGAAAATAAAATAGAATAAAGTTAGGATTAATAAAAAAATTTGTAAAAGCATTGAACAAGAATGGTGGAGGTTAAATTTTTGCAACAAAAATTTTTTTGTTAAAGGCTGCCAAAATTAACAAAAGTGTTTTTATTAATCTTGAAATAAAAAAATTAATTAAAGACCAACAATTTGTTTCCACCTTAAGCCGAAAAGAGAAACAAGCTTGGATAGCATTTGTTAAAGTGACGGAACATATTTTGAGGTGTAACAAATCCCCCCAATATTATCAAATTAGTTAAAAAAATGCTTAACGCTTATTATAAAATGGGATGTAATATGTCCTTAAAAGTACGTTCCTTACATTCTAAATTTTTTTCCTGAAAATATGTGACGACCAATGCTCATTAGAATGGAAACATTAAAGTAAATGGGAGCTTGCAATCCTTGCCGACTGCTATTGGCTATTACAAAAAGACATTCCAGATTCAGAATGTAAGAGACAGACAAAAAGAATTAAGTCATTCAAATTTTTTAGGGTGTAAAATTTGGAGTTTTTCTAAATGGTTAATTTACACCAAAAAAATGGTTTCTCACAAAAGTGTAACTCGATTGATTTTTTATGTTTACCAATTTTGGTATCTTTATAACAAGGATTACAAAAAACTTAATTAAATATGTGAGAAAGATGTTGTATTTTTTTTTTGTTATCTAGTGTAATTTTTAGTATGAAATATGTCATCAAAGAATGCTAATTATAGATTATAGATTTGAGTTTTTGATGTTTTCTTTTAAAGGATGCAATATAAATTGAAATCGTTTATTCTTGTTGGTGTAATTTATTGAAAAATTGATGTTCTTTACCTAAAACGAAAAGCGATATGTTAATCATTTGTTGATTTTTGAATCCGTTCCTTAAAAACATTACTTTGGTATTACAAGTGTTATTAAGTATTGGAAATAATTATAAAACACTTTTCACATTTTCATCGATTGGAAATTCATTTATTACCTACTTGACGTTTAGATTGTTCCATTTATTCCGCTCCATATTATTTGGCAGGGTACTTAAAGCATTAATTTATATTTAGGATAATGTTTATTTTATGGTTATTTTTGTTACCGTTTTATTGTACACTAACCAATAACTTGGGTTTTGTCCAAATAGCATTTTTGCACAAATCCTAACTACTAGGCGGGTTCATAAACTAAGAGCCGTTTGCTTATATTTAAATATTGGCGCATCGGAGAATAGTTTTACTACTGCAGCGCCATCTACTGATTCATTGCAAAGCTACAGCGTCATTTGTTTTGGTTCTGAAGTCATATTGTTGTCCGTGAATCCAAAGAACAATGGCCGCGAAAATCGTTGATCCCGCCAAATGTGAAGTGCGTTCTGTGATTCGTTGCATATGTGCAAAAGAATCGTCGGCTGCTAAAATTCATCGGGAGTTATGCCTGGTTTATGGACCTACAGTTATGAGCGAAGGTAAGGTTAGACAATGGTGCCGTGATTTTAAAAATGGCCAAACAAATGTACATGACGAAAAGCGGAGTGGCAGGCCCAGTATCCAAACCGATGAAATCGTTTCATAGGTAGACCAAACACTACGATCGGATCGTCAATTAACGATTCGTAGCCTCGATGAAAAATTTCCTCAACTTGGACGCACTACTGTTTACAATATTGTCACGGAAAACTTTGCATACCACAAATGCTCACCGACCACCACAAAGAGCAAAGAATGACTAGTGGACGAAAGTTTTTGGGCCGTTGTCAACGAGATAGAGATGATTTGTGGGGGACGAAACGTAGGTATCTTACAGCAACTCAGAAACAAAACAGCAATCAATGCAGTAGCCACACTCAACTTTACCAAAACCAAAAAAGTTTAAGCAAACTCCGTACACAAATCGAAAATTGATGGCTACAGTTTTTTTGGGACAAAGACGGTGTTCTTTTGGTTGATTTTATGGAACATAGAACAACAATTACAGCTGACGTGTACTGCGAAACGCTAAACAAATTAAGACGTGCGATCCAAAACAAACGCCGCGGGAAATTGTCATCTGGCATAATCTTCCTCCACGATAACGCGCGTCCTCACACTGCTACCAAAACCAAGTAGAAAATTCATTATTTTCGTTGGAAACTTTTTGACCACCCATCGTACAACCTAGCGACTACTTCCTCTTTTTGCATTTAAACAGTGGCTCGGTGGACAACTTTTTGCAACCGAAGAGGGACTCAAAAATGCCGTTGTCAACTGGTTCAACTCTCAGGCGGCAAGCTTTTATGCAGAGGGGTTAAAGAAGTTAGTGCAGCGGTTCAAAAAATGCTTAGAAGTGAACGGCGATTATGTAGAGAAGTAAAGTAAGTTTGTACCTAACTAAATATGACAATAAAATTTGTTTCTTATGAGTATATTTTTTCTGTGACCAAAAGGCCTTTAGTTTATGAACTTGCCTTGTATTTACAAAATTCAACATTTTTACTACCAGTTAATAAAAGTGTTGAAAATGTTATTAATTTGTTTCTAAATTTAGGGCAAACAATAAATGAACAAGCAAACAAAAATCAAAAAATATTTCTGACAGTAAACGGCATGTCAGAATCTGTTCATCACCAATACCATATTTTATTTATTAATTTAGATAAATTATTGTTTTCACGATAGTTCCTCGAACTCCAGAATTTGTAAATATTTGCAAACACCTGTAGTATATCTACCACCATGTAATTTATTGCCATTTTTATATTTGTATAATATGACTTGAAAGGTAGATACAAAGTGACCTAGAACAAATGACACTCTATGTAAACAAAATAATTTAAATTTTGTACCCCTTTCCCGCTCCTATCACCTTCGAGTAGCATGATGAAATGCCTGGAGTGAATTGGAAAAACGTTTTTGGATGCTCGAGCAAAGAATAAATACGTATAATAGGTATTTATTCTATGGCTCGAGAGAGAAAGTCCTATAACGGTTGTTGTTTACAAAATAACAAAAAGAAGCGACCTTTCTAGCGAAACAATAAAAAAAAGCTAAAGGGAATTCGGCTCTATGTAGAGCACTAAGTTCGTGGAGGATAAAGTATTTATAGTAGTTAGATGAGCAGAGTCCGGCTTGGCTTCCTAGGAAAGTCGCGGAGGTCCCTGAAAAACTATAAGAAATTAGACAATTAGACTGCTGTCTAACAAAGCGCTACCTGCTGCATAAAAGAAAGAAATAAAACCGACCAACTGGAGATCAACAGGTTTTACTTAAAATCTAATACGCCGAATCGGACACAAACCATAGAGAAAGACAGACAATTCAATACAACCCACAAATCTTAAAATACTAGAAGAATGTAACAGAAATAGAAAGACTGTCGCATATAGTTACGTGCGTTAGCAGCAGCCTCGCTTAACAATAAATAAAGCTCGCAATTAATGTGTAGGATTTTAGGTAAGCTTTAGTTACACCCGAGTTAAAGTTATCATTCCAATTGAGGATTGGCTACTAGTAAGGCTCTGCGTACACATATCACTTACACACGGCGATTTAAACTATACTTGAACTAGACTTAAAAGAGTAAGTACCTTCCGCAAACCCAAAAAGCCTTTTGTGTCCGCGTCAACCGCTCTAAGTAAAGCGCCCGAGCCTGTATTAAGCTGATTACAACAAACTTCGGTTGTGGAGTGTACAACAAACAAATAAAAATTTACTTAAATATAGAGATAAAAGCCGTTCTATGTCATATGTACTTGAGCTTAACGTATTATCACTGAATAAGTGGCTTAAATACTAAAACTTAGCTGTAATCGGTAGGATGTAGTTTCGAGAATAAAGTTGTTCTGCTAGCGACGGTATCGACAGTTTGGGAAGTTAGATAGTCCCAGGATTCCTTTTAAGGGAGGTGTGCGGAGAAGAACAAAAGGCGATTGGCTCCCTCGATGCCAGTTATGAAGCTTAACCAACCTCTGTAGACGTAGTATCCACCGGTTGTCTACAGCTTAATTAATGCGAAACCGTGGTGTTGTTTTAATTGATAGGAAAGGTTCTTAACCAGCCACCCAGGACCCTTAAGAGTTATCCAAGTATAATACACAACGAGAACATAAGGTCAACGCAACGTGCAAAAAGCATACGTAGCAATTAGAATTAATACAACCAGGAAAGAAAAGAAAACAAAATATTCTCACGGTGAATTTAGCCGGATTAAATTTAAACACCAATTTAAATTGGAAATCTTAAATCCCAAATTAAATATTTTTTGTGAAAATTTCAACTTCAAGAAGTACGCTAAATCACCCGCATGTACAAAACAAAAAAGAAGATGTCCGCTGTGCGTCCAGAAAATGCGCGGCAAATACGACTTTCGTCGCAATATACTACTCGCGACACACGTTTTAAGACGGCTCTCGACATACGTCCCACATTTGGAAAATAAAACCGTAACAATTCAATTAAACTAGCTACGTTTAACTGTGCATTTAACTGTTTTAAGCTCTAAAATTATGTGTACAGTTTGCTCTTTTCGAGCCCTTCTAGGTGGAGGTGAATGAAATAACAACTCAATATGTTGTCAACGCCGACGTTTCGCCCCCTATGCGTAGGGCTTTATCAAGGCTAAAAATTTTTTTTTATATTTAATATAAGACATGAATGTTATACATAAACTAATACAAATTAGAAATTAAAATTAGAAAACGGTATACATTAATTATTGTAATAAGGAATTTTTTTATACAATTAAACAAAATATTTTTATTTATATATTTTTTTAATTATATATATATATATATATATATATATATAGTAACAAGTGACTAATCACCAACAAGATTAAAAAAGAAGAATTCCTTAGTTATATAAGTTTCAATTAAAATTCTTTTTTATTATTATAAAATATAAATTTTGAAAAATTATTAAGAATAACCGCGACAAAAAGATAAAAAAGATAACCGGTATTGGACTCACCTCATAACAATAAAAAGTTGATAGTCTCAATTACCATCAATTGATGGAACGTCACACACGGATTAAAAAAACGGATTAAAAAACAGTCATACATATATATAAATAAGTTGTGGCTAAAAACGATATTTAATTAAAAGACAAACAAACAAACCCAACTTGATACAAACGACAAATAACGAATGAATAAAATTCAAATCAGTACTTTTCAAAAAATACAGATAAAGACCGCTTTTATTCAAGTTATTCAAGTTGCTACATTGGTCAAACAAAACAAAAATTAGGTTCACGAATAAAACAACACCAATATAATTGCAAAAAACTTACAGAAGATACAGGACTCTCCTCTCATCATAAAAATACAGGGCATACGTTCAACTTTAAAGAACCGGTAATATTAGAAGTGGAACATATTTTTAAGAAAAGACTGGTCTCAGAAATGATATCGATTAGGATGCACCCCAAAATGTAAATTTTAATACAGACACGAATAATTTAAGTACGATTTATAGTAATATTATCAGTAAAATTAAACCCTTCACTTAATACCAACTAACTAACTAACTATTAAAACGTACCTAATTAATCTTAACATGAAAAATATCCTAACTGACTAACTAATAAATTAACTAACTAACCTAAAAAACTAACGAACTAATCAACACCTAGTCTAATTACCTAGTCTAATAAACTATCCTAATTACTAATCTACTAATTACATATTTACATAGATAAAAATAAATAGATTACACATGTATTTTTAACAAATGTTTTTGATTTCGTTTTACGTATGTACGCAAACGAATATAAAAGCGGTCTTTATCTGTATTTTTGAAAAGTACTGATTTGAATTTTATTCATTCGTTATTTGTCGTTTGTATCAAGTTGGGTTTGTTTGTTTGTCTTTTAATTAAATATCGTTTTTAGCCACAACTTATTTATATATATGTATGACTGTTTTTTTAATCCGTTTTTTAATCCGTGTGTGACGTTCCATCAATTGATGGTAATTGAGACTATCAACTTTTTATTGTTATGAGGTGAGTCCAATACCGGTTATCTTTTATCTTTTTGTCGCGGTTATTCTTAATAATTTTTCAAAATTTATATTTTATAATAATAAAAAGAATTTTAATTGAAACTTATATAACTAAGGAATTCTTCTTTTTAATCTTGTTGGTGATTAGTCACTTGTTACTATATATATATATATATAATAATAATAAAAAAAAATATATACATTTTGTTTAATTGTATAAAAAAATTCCTTATTACAATAATTAATGTATACCGTTTTCTAATTTTAATTTCTAATTTGTATTAGTTTATGTATAACATTCATGTCTTATATTAAATAAAAAAAATTTTTAGCCTTGATAAAGCCCTACGCATAGGGGGCGAAACGTCGGCGTTGACAACATCTTGAGTTGTTATTTCATTCACCTCCACCTAGAAGGGCTCGAAAAGAGCAAACTGTACACAAAATTTATAATCTTGGAGGAATACTCACCTGACTCTAAAATTATTCGATTTTAAATGTATGTTAAGTTTTGTGATTATTAAAAATAACAGAATCATTGCTTTAATTTTATTCGTATACAGTCTATTTACTCTAACAGCTTGCATAACAAAGATGAGTCTATTTCCGGAAAGGATCTGAATAAAATTGACTGATAGTTTTTCGTCAATTTAAGAAAATAGTACACATTGGAATAGTATGGAAAACAACAATTAAATGCATTATACTTTTTAACAAAATCTGTTCTTTTGTGACGTTTGCTATAAACGAATAATTAATTTCTATTTTTTCTTCCTTCGTGTACATGCTGCAATTCGTCGCCTAAAACAGAATTTGTGGAAATATGTATTGATTTATTCACAGTTATTGACATACACCGCCTGCACATTAAAATGCATGATCACATCCCTACATGTTCAATTTTTAAAAGTCAATGTCAATCTATGTATTTCCTATGTTTAGTTGTAAAAAAACTTCACTGTATATAATTTAAATAGATTCGATACTCAACCCGATTCCTGTGGAACACCGTTATTTCTGCTTATCTTTAACATTATTTTAATGTATCTCTGCTTTAAATAAACAACCTTCCCACAATGTTATGGCGTTTATCCTTCTTTAAAATTACCATCATTCTAGTTTTCTTTTAAATGAGTGGGTCTTTTCTGTTAAATTAAAAAAACAGAATTAGACACTTCAAAACATAATTGCTTACTTTTCTAGACATCCGGATAAATTAAATCGAAAATAGTTTTTTGTCTTTGTCAGTTCATAGTCAGTGAAAACTCTAGAGATCACTTCCGAGATATGCTGTAAGCTTCTTTTTCTAATTCAGACTTTTGAACACGAATCGGGTGGGTGTCGATACAATTGGGAGAAGCTACGGAGAATTGAATATTATTTTCGATTAGTATGTATTTTTTCTTAGAGCAGTAAATTATTTGTAGACAATAATGCAGATAATTAATATTTCATAAAAAAAAACTAAAAGCATACAATTAATATCATTAATATAGATTTTTAAACTTTAATACAACCCCAGTTTGCTGTCAATTTTGATTTGAATAACAAACACGCTTCCAAAGGTTCTATATTTATTTATAACACAACAATACCTTTGAAGCATTATTCATCTTTTCTTATTGCTGCTTTACTAACTAATCTAATTTTAATGAGTTGTATAAAATTATTAATTTTTTTTTAAATTGGTTAATCTATTTAATAAGCAGTTTCTCCATAACGAAGTGTTTTATCCACTTTGGCGCTTATAAAACGTGCGTAGGATAAAATAAACGCTTAAAATAACATCAGAATTGCTTTTAGTTGATTGAAATTGTATTAACACCAGTATGTGTAAATGAAAACGATGATAAAGTTAGAAAACCAATTGTAAAATGAAGGACACTGCGCATCGGAATCGATTTTACCCCAACAGGCTATGAGAGAGAGCAACTGGTTGGAGGGTGTAAAAGCACCCTAGTTGGTTCGATTTTCACAATCTTTGTGACGTAATCGCCAAATATCAACTTGTTTTTTTTTTTGGTAACTGTTTGTTCTAGTATTACATCTTTGCTTGTATAATGATTTCGAACAACACAAAAAATCACTTCCTTAGAAAAAACTAAGGAAGCGTTGAGAAAATGTATGGTTTTGTTAGTACTTCCTTTGTTTATAATGGAAAATGCTTGTAGAAAAGCTGCGTAGAATGAAGTACAATAATAACAAACTTAAGATAAAGCTTTAATTCAGTAACATTTTGAAATTAACTAAGTGCAGTATTTCAGTTTCAGAAATGGGGTCAAATTTTTAATCGAAACCAAGAAAACGTTAATAATCTCACTTAGTCCAAAACGAAACAAAACAAAAAGAGAGACGAAATTAGAAATAAAATTCGAACGAATTTATCACGTTCGTAATAAATGTTATGCTGACAATTATGGAATGTTTTAATGAAGACTGCTCGAATATGCAGCATTTTAATTTTGTAACGTTCAAGAATTTCAAATTAAAGACCCGCAATAAAAAGAATTGTAGGATGTTAACAAAAAAAAATAGCAGCAACTATATTATGTTTTTTTCCGAAAGAGAGTAATAAAATGTTATTGTAGCTTTTTTCACATTCAACTTCGACTAATTAATAAATCATTTCCATAAATTTCTTTTAAGAAAATATCGTGCAATCTTTACTTACATTGAGCTCATAAAGTTTGAAATAAATTCGATAAACTTTAGTCACTTTTTTCAGTCCTCGATTTTTTTGTTTTGTTTGTTTTTGAGCTATGACATCATCGGCATATCTTTTAAACGACAACCCATGTGTTTTTTACGGATTTCTATAGAACACGTTTTTATGAGTAGGAATATATCCAAAACGTATGACCTTCCGTATGGAAGTTTTCGATATATTCGGTACCAAAGTTTTAAGAATGTACCATACAAGATACAAGCTATCGGGTGGATTAAGTTTTTTAATGCCTTAAGTTTTTTAATGCCTTATCGTACATTTTAAGAGATTTTAGAAGTAATTTGTTTAATTTTTTAGATAATAATCAATCAACAACAATTTTAACAACTGAAAAAGGGTTTCTGTAGAAATGATAAACAATTAAAGCAAACAAGATAATCAGAGGAAATTTTCAAAGTGAGCTTCATTCACTTCTTGGTAATGTCTCCATCCGCTACTCCTACCAAACTTGTAACGGTTGTAGTTCACAAATAAACAAATAGCTAAAATTTAGGGTGACGGCTCTAGCGATGCAACCTAGAACAGAAAGAACACAAAAATATTGGGCACGAAGTAGGGTACTAAATGCTTGGAGGATCTCGAATTTATAAACGTTAATACAGTGTCCGGCTACAGTCGGTGAGGTGGTGAAGGTCCTTAGGAGAGCGAAAAGAAATAACTGCTGAATAACGTAGCGCCACCTACTGGGTAATATGTATTAGTTGTTCGTCTTTAATTGCATACATATAGACAAAATAAAGTGGTATAGATTTTGCTATTGTATAGGTAGGCTCGGTCCGGATTAGCAAAACTTGACGCCTGAAGCTATAATTTAAAAAGTGTAAACTACTGGAAAGGAAGATTTCATAATAGTTTAAGGTTTATCTGCAATTAGAAATAGTAGTTTCATATAAAAGATGACAAATTACTCTTCATATTAGAAAACAATTATTATGATAGTAGATTTTAAAAGTCACAGAAGCCATGTTTTTTTATTTCAAAATAAAACATTCTCTGACAAAACATAATGATTGTTTTTTAATAATCAACATTTACAAATGGCGAATTTAGTATTTCCACATTTTAAATAAGGTTTTGTTTATTTACATTTAATTTCTTATACTTTCGCAAAAGCTTAATTTTGGAAATATGTAGAATGACTTAACTGTCAATTAATAGTTTCATTCTAAGGTTTTGCAACATTTCATTTCTGTGGATGATTATTTCTAAAAGTTATAATAATTCTTTGTATCTTACATAAAAATTTGTAATGGATTGTTTGATAAATTGGATTAAGATTATTTTTGTTTATAACTTAAAGTAAACACAGCCTAGTGCATAAAAAACTATTTATTCACAATATACAACGAAGCATAAAAAACAAGTATAAATTACCAATATACATTGCATAATGATTACATATTTCAAAATTGTACTCCACCAATAACCAAAAAAACATTCAAAATCAAAAGTGTACAAAACAATTAATTATATTTGAACTACGCATAAATATAGAACCTAATAAATAAAACTAATATTTTGTCCAAAGACCATTGTTGTCGATGCAATTTTGTAAACGCGTTGGCATTGAGTTTACTAAATTGTGACAAATGTTAGATCCTCTCATGTCTTCCCAAACTCGAACTACATGATTATTTAAAATTGCTGCAGTGCGGATATTTACATTGCCTATATTATCCCCGGTATTCCATCGTCGAACCATAATACCCCAAAGATTCTCGATTGGGTTGAAATCTGGAGACTTAGCGGGCCAAATAAGCCTTACTATTTCAGGGTGATTGTCAAACCAATTTGTTACCATGCGTGATTGGTGAACCGAGCTGTTGTCTTGAACGAAAATGATTGGGAGTGGTTCAGGATACAGGACACGCGCCGAAGAGATCATCACCTCTTCCAAAATGTCAATGTAATCTGCTCCTCGCATGCGACCATTTATCCTCACTAATTCTCCCAGACCAGCTGATGACATCCAACCCCCAATAGGCCAACGATATACGACCACTTCTTCGTTCTCTTATAACGTGCTGTTCTAAGTAGCGAGTACCATTCGCTCTCCACACTGGTTTCAACTTAAGGTTGTCTTCAGAAGATGAAAAAACATTTTCATCCGAAAAATTACATTTCCCCAGTTTCGAAATAATTCTGCTTGACAAAAGTGGAGTCGTGCTTCTTGATGTGTTGCCGTAAAATCAATTTTTCGCGCCGGCCGTCTTGCTCGCAGGTTTCTCGTCCTTAACCGTCTGCAAATAGTTGATCTGTGGCAATTTAAATTAAAAGTTTCTTTAATATCAGCGGAACTAAGAAATTGTTGTTGACTTATAAAATTGGCAACTTCGTTCAACTGTTCCTCCGGAATTGAAAACGGTTTACTTTGTCGTGGTCTATTTTTCAAGCCTTCGTATCCGTCGTCTTCAAAATTTTTAGCCACCTTTGAATACTTCTCATCTATAACAAAAATACTAATATAATATAACATAAATGATCGTAAAAAAGGTATTTGAACATTTTTGAAGTAGAAGTATAACTAAAATTTATTAAGCAATACAAGGTGTTTTTTTAGTTGTGGGTCGCCTGTTAAAAAATATATTCTAGAGATAAAATTTCAGAAATTTGGTATAGGAGCCTGCTCAAAAATAAAATTTATTCCTTAAACATTTTTATTATTCTGATCGTTTAAGTTATACCGGAAGTTGTTATCACCATGATTATTTTAAATGGCAACCCCCATTTTTTGCTTTATATGTGGCTTCTTAGCAGAGCCAGAACCTTAAAGCAAAATACTGAATTTTATCTTTAGAGCACTTGTCATAACAGAAATGACATTCCAAATAAAATAAATACAAAAAATATAACTATAAAAAAATAAACTTACCGGCACACCAAGAAGCGCGGCTATTTCCCTTGAGGATTTTCCTCCTTCACGCAAACCCACAGCTCGAGATCGAATTTCCAAAGCATGTCCGCGATTATCCATTATTTAAAACTACTACTTCCAAAACCAACAGCCAAATGAACACTATAATTTTAACAATTATAGCTATTGTTGGCTAATTACAACTAGTTTACAATAATTAAGGGGGAAAAACTTTCTCTTCCTGTTAGAATAAATAGTTTTAGGGGTAATTAACATTCTTAAATTTCGGACCATTTAAAACAAGTAAACATTTATTTTATTTAAAGGGATGGACAAAATTAATACTTTACAACAATCAGACGTTTACAAATTAGAATGTTAATCCTATTTAGAGTACAATTAGAAATTTTGTAGTAAGATACAAAAGCACTTTTGATAGCTTTAGAAATAAATAAACATTCACAGAAATTAAAATTTGCAAAACCTATGTTGGAATCAAAACATTCATTAACATGTTTAAATTATTTTACATATTTGCGATATCTAATTAATAAAATTAAACTCTTGTGAAAGAATTACAAATTAACGTCATTTAAATAAACAAAACCTTAGTTTAAATGTAGAAATACTAGATTTGCTATTTGTAAAAGTTGATTATTAAAAACAATTATTATGTTTAGTAATAACATGAAGCTGTGGTTAATTCATATATATTGGGTGAGTTTTTTTTATTATTTATATGGGGTTCTCGGAAACTATAGTAGATACAAAAATGGTCAAATGGGGAAAGATTTGCAAAATCTAATCTGGCAATGGAAGCAAAAGACATGCATTGCCTGCGTATCAAAAAAAATAATAACAGCAACTCTTAATATTCAACGAAAAATAATAAAAATAAAAACTCTAAGACACACTTACTTTAAATTGTTTATGTTAATATTTTAGAGTTTCTATTTTTCTTATTTTCGTTGAATATTAAGGGTTGCTGTTATTTCATGTGCAGGCTGTGCATATGCCCAGTATTTCCAGGAACGACGTATTAAAAACAAATATTTTTGGACATTATAATAGTTAATATTGAAATATAATTTTTGAATTCTAATCTCTATTTTTAATTGAATTATTACAAAGTATAATTAAACATTTTTCTAAATTGCATAATAAAAAGACCGCCTTTTGTCTCTTAAAACATTTTTATAGCCAGAAAAACTTTTTTCTACGTCAACTGACGTAATTGCGGCTCTTTTAAATTATTAATAATATGCAGGTTTAAAGTAATAGATCAGCGCCAAATTGACTTTTTAAAATAGTAGATATTTGGGCAACAACCATAAATTTTTCGTTTTTATTTAACACGTCATTCAATTTTTGTGCTATTTGTTTGACAATATCTTCAACGCTTGTAATTAAACTTTTTTGATTTGATTTTTTCTATAGGTTCTGTTCATTTCCATGTGGTTTAGAAAAATATCGGAAAGATTTTTTGCGGCATTTTCAATTGTATTACGCGTAATTTGCATCCTGAATTTGAAATTTTTTGAAATAGGTATACCTACCTAAGGACTAACAAAACTCAAAACTTAAATTGATTTCAGTAACTAACAATAAATAACAAGGAGGCAAAGAAGTTTGTATTGTCCTTAGTTGCACTGACTCATTGGTTACAAAGTGGATGTAAATAATTTAGATACTAAAACCTATTCATGTAAAAACTTATTTGCAACATTCTTTAATAAGCTTAGAATGTCCAACAAACGGAATTTAATACCTTTAATCCTTTACAGCAATTCTTAGGTGATATTGGCTCGATTCTTAGATTTATGTTACGGAAAATAACGGCAAAATATGAATTATTAATGTAAACATTTGCGCACAAACCTGTGAAATGAAATGCCCTTTTTAATTTTGAAGCTGATATGCTTAAATAAGCTCTTTTGAACGTTTTATGCACAAAAGTCTCATAATATGCAAAATACCTATGCAAACCTTAATTGGCCTAATTAAACTCAACTTGCTTAGATTAGGATATCATAAAACTAAGACTTGATAATATTTATATAAAAAATATGAATTTCAAAAAAAATCACTGGCTTGCATGGTTTTTTTTGTCAGAGAATGTTTTATTTTTAAATAAAAAAAACATGGCGTCTTTGACTTTTAAAAATCTCATATTATACTTATTTAATATGAAGAGTAATTTATCATCTTTACATGAATCTACAATATCTAGCTATAGAATAAACGTTAAACAATTATGAAAACTTCTTTTCCAGTAGTTTACACTTTTAAATTATAGCTTCAGGCGTTAAGTTTTGTTAATCCGGACCGAGTCTGCCTATACAATAGCAAAATCTATCCCACTTTATTTTGTCTATATGTATGCAATTAAAGACGAACAACTAATACATATTCCTACTCTTAACCGCGCCATTGTAAAGGCGAAAGACTGTACAACGCGGTGGTTTAAAGCTACTAGTACATGTTTCAAATATAGGATGTATAGGAAAATTCGGTTCAAAGCGCGATAAATTTAACTCGAAGATTTTGCACCGTAACAAACTTTTACAAGAATATCTGGTTGAAATGGCTTGAACTTCATTGCAAATTATGTCCTATAATTCTTCAATGGTATTTGGTCTATTGAAATAGAGTTTGCTCTTTAAATAACTCCATAAAAAGTAGTCTAGAGAAGTGAGATACGGAGTTCTAGGGAACGATAAGCGAATACTAGGTTTAAATAGTTTACTGCAAAAAGGGGTGGTGCACCGTCTTGTTGGTACCATATCGTGTTAATGGACAGATCGGTATCTATGTGATTTGGATAAAGCCGTGCAAGTGCAGGGACTAAATCGTTTCTTAAAAATTCTAAACATTGTTTACCTGTAAATGAGGCTTATAAAAAATACGGTTACAGATAAAGCCAGCACAAACGTTAACTTTTTGTGAAAACTAACTACGACTTTTTATTTTCCAGTGTAAATTTTAAAGAAACTAATATCTACAGTTTTACCGGTTTACTGTGCCGTCAAAATAAAATGTAACCTCGTCAGAAAAAGAATATTGCGTAATAATCTGTAGTCATCAATCAGACGTTGCAACATGGTTTTGCAAAACTGTAACCTACGATCAGGATCATCTTCGTTTAATTCTTTGACCAAAACCACTTTATTCGGACGCCATTTGTACAATTTGAACTATTCCGTTGTTAGCCGCGAATTGGCGGGTGAATAAATGGGAATTTTCTCTAGTAGAACATTCAATTGAACCTCTTCTTGTACTGGTGGACGGCCCTCTCTCGGGGGTTCTTGCATGACCCATTTCAAAAAACTGATCTATTTTACTAACAGTGGACTGTATAATTGGTTCTCTGCTTGGATAATATAACCGAACCCCTCGAGAACTTCCATCTGGAAGGTGTTACGTTTTTGATATATTCCTACTCAGAAAAATGCCATTTATAGTCCTAACATCCTAACAAGTGTCGAAAGTAGCAAATATCGTGCGAGTGGTGATAGCTAAACGAGTGCGAAGCGTAGCGTAGCACGAGTGGTTCTAAACACGAGCACAGATATTTATTTTGTACGAGTCAGGAACACTATTTTTTAGACGATTACAATACAAAATTACGTTCTTACTCGTTAAGGGTTATGAAAAACAACTTTGCAACTCCAGTGTGGTAGGTAACTTTTGTTTCTTACAAAACTAAAGGCAGTGTTATATTCATCGCTACTGTTCGACATTTTCAATAATTTGAAGATTTTAAACGCGAAAACAATTATTGTAGTTTTTTATTTTACTGTGTTAAATTCGATAGACGTTCACCTACTTGATTTTTGAATTAAGTGGTAAAAAATGGATGCGAAGGTCGTTGCTAAGCGTAACTAAGATGATATGAGTGTAAACTACTAACTTTTAAGTTTTGAAAGAGTTATGATATTTTGCATTTTCGGACACAACTTTGTGTTGTGATATGGTTTCGAGAGAGAATTACCGATGACGCCATAGCTCGAAAAAAAAAACAAAACAAAAATAATCGATGGCTGAAAAAAGTGAGTAAATTTGAGTGTCCAAAAATTTACTGTCAAAACCCTTCAGTAACGATCTACCAAATTGATTTCAAACTTTACAAGCTCAATGTAGTTTAATAGTACAATCCTATCACAGTTGTGTGGTGCACGACATTATCCACGTGGTAAAAGTTTAATATTTTGTTTTCAAGAATATTTAGATATCACTGAATAAATGAATGAATTTACATATCAAGTCTTTCAAATAACTGAAGCGCTAGTTTATTTACTTTCTTTACTCAATGAAATACCTTAAAATAATAATTTTTTATTTGTCATGATTTTTGTTATACGTTCAAATCCA
The DNA here is from genome assembly GCA_030710515.1 of Abscondita cerata. Lineage (NCBI taxonomy): Eukaryota > Metazoa > Arthropoda > Insecta > Coleoptera > Lampyridae > Abscondita > Abscondita cerata. The sequence continues at coordinate 369,879 of JALBCR010000353.1, forward strand.
AAAAAGAAAATAAAAATAATAAATAATTAAAAAATGATAAAAATCACAACAACAACAATTAATAATGAATCAATCTGTTTGATTTTTGTGTCGTGGAGAGTAAAGCAATGTCTGTTCTTTATCAAATTAACAACTTCTTGATAGCGGCTATATAAGGTATTAAACTTAAGAATTTTCTTAGCATTACAGTTTCAAGAAACAAAATTTTAATAACCCATATTAGCGAATTTTTTATTGGCAGAATTAATTAAACATCAGACATCTAAATAGGCCAGTAAGTTGAAGTTCTGTGCAGCGTATAAATAGTATTTTTGATGAAACTGAATTGTTTTCCAAAATTTGCTAAAAACGAGACAAAATGGACATCGTAAACTTTTTTCAAAATAACAACCACATTTTGCAATATTTTAACCACAATCCTTGAAACAATTTAAGAACGGTTACTTTGGACATTAATATAACAGCATGCCCAAAAAAAACTAAATAAAAGTTTTTGAGCAATAATTTTCCCATAAGTTGGAACCAGGAAATGAAAGAATCTCAACAATGGTAACTTTTAAATAAAACTTTATGTGCCGATGGAGCCAGAATCATTAGTTCCTTAATTTTAAAGCTGCTGGGTTTTTCATTTTCTTAACAATGAGCTTAGGAACCCATTAGACGATATACCATAAAAAAACCTCTTTAATTTTAAGTTAAATTTAGATGGTAGTCACTAAAATTCATGGATTTTTTTATTTACTTAAAAAAGGTATGTCAAGACCTTACATTTTACAAGAACTACAAGCTAGAATAAACCGAAGTTCTGTGAAAATTACTTCACAGAGAATCCACAATGTAATTTTGAACATATGCAAGAAAAATGACAAGGGCATTGGAGAACAATGATGACTTGGTAGATGTTACAAAAATTGAATTTTTTTATGACGTAATTTTTATTTTTGTTTTATTTGTTTTGTATAAGCTGAAGACCAATAATAAATTTTTATAAACTATAAATTTTAAAAAAAATGTAAAGAGACCCGTTTTGAGAATGTGCTTAATCTAAAAAAAATATGATTTATTAATAACGAAATAAGTTCTTCGTAAAGGAGGAGCACCAAAAAAATTAAATTGAAGATAAGAGAAACTATTTAACTTACCAATAATTTATTAAAATTTTGCTTTTGGAAACTGTCATAGTAGGCCTTAGATTTTATATCAATATCTGGCCATTTTTACTAAACAGTGCAGTTTATCTAGCTTTATAATTAAAAAAATGCAGGCTAAATGGCACAATTAATAAACTTTAAACAAACTAACCCCAAAACAACTGGATCACACTGTATACTAAAAGAAAGATAATTATTATGTAAAATCTAAAAAAATTAACTTTATTTATTTATTGTTTAAAAGTTCAAAAGTAAACGTTATTCTTTTGTGTATAGTGTTTAGGAAATCCTAAAAATCATTTAAAAAATCATTTAATAATAATCGTTTCCATAAGATTATATGAGTATTACATAGAACATTATATTCTAAGTTATCTAAGAACACTTTGGCTAAAACTGGAGATAAAAACCATTGATAAACTTTGTTCTGCTTCTCAACAAAACCAATTAAAAAAAAATAAATAAACGTCACACAAACTTAGAATAATAAAGATAGCACTGTATCATTACAGATTAGATTTCAAAAAACATCTTTGAAAAACCTATGTAACTATAATTATTACTAAAAATCCATAAAATATCAAATGATAAATAAAGAAAATAAAATACATCTTTAAAAACATATCAGAACAACAATCAACAAAATGAAAATCTAAAAGCAAGCAATTTGTTTTTCGCAAGCGCGCTACGGACAACTTGGTTAAATTTACAAGTCTTTATTGCAAAACTGGATATACATGTTGTAGCGTATAACTTAAATTTTTAAAATCTATTTGAAAATTTGAAATCGGCTGATCCCCAAGTATTCAGGCTTTGGCAAAAATAATGCAAAAAAATTCTAATTGCAATCGTACAAAAACTAATTGTCTGACAGCTCCAGGTTTTTGCACAAATGAGGTACGTATCAAAACTTATTATGTCTTGGAAGCTGTTCACTGTAGCTTAAAAAATGACGACTTAATTATTTAAAAAAACATAAAATTGATCGTTTTTCAGCTTTTCTTGGAAAATAAAAATCTGATCGAGTCTTGTCTGTGCACTAATTTGTTAATCACAAATTAATTAATGACAATCGCGTGTTGGCTTTATGTCTAAATTAATCTGCTCATTGTCCTTGATATCATGGCGCATTTCCTTCTTATTAGAATTTTTGTCACAAACAAGGTACTTTTTTAGTTCTATTGACTGGTCTAAGTATGAAATCGTCAAGATAACACAATTTGTATTAATGATAACAATTACACTTTCTAAGACTAAGAAACGATACCGTTCAAAAATAGAGAATGTTAGAAAAACAAGCTCTTCTAGAATAACAAGGACACATAAATAAATATGGTTTATTAGTGAATATTTATAAATTTAATATACTAACATTTTTCAATAATTAATTTTATTGAACATAGAAACATTAATAAAAGGGAATTTAGAAAAACTTTATTCATTTTGTTTCTTGGCGACTATGCAGAGCTATTAAACTACCCCAGTTTCAAAAGCCATTTAAAAAGTTTTACTTGCTTTAAAAATAATACGAACGTAAACAGTAAAGCGCTAATCAGAGTTATTATTATGTTAGTTCTCTTTTAGTACTTCTGCTTTAAATATTCAAATTTAACAAATTTATTAATATTAAAAATATGGTCGTTATTTTTTTTATTACGTAAAAAAAATTTTAAACGTTACTGCAAATATCTAAATATTAAAAAAATAATTCTATTAGAAACATGAAAACTAAGCAGCTTATTTTTCTTTTTAACTCTGGCGAATAAAAAATCAAACAAGACAGAATCTCCAAAAATAGACATCCGATTGAGAAAATGAAAAACGCTTTTCAGTATCAATTTTAATTTTATTATTTAAATTAAGTTTTTTTAATTTAAGTTTTTAAAACTCCGAAGAAATCACATAAAATAAAAACTTATTTAACCTAAAAAAAAAATTTTTTTTAAACCTTGCTTGTATTCTTAGTAATTTCAAAATTAAAAAGTTAAGAACTTTAGGTCAATTTTATTTTTTGAAGAAGATGATTTTAAGACTCTGAACAGGCAGTAACTGGATTAAATAATTAGCAACTCACATTATTGACAAAAAAAACACCAAATACCGCACAAAAATTTTTAATCAGACGCGCATTTTAGTAGTTAAGCTATTATCTGCAACAAACTGATTCTAAACCAAAAAATTACAAGTAAGTTTCTATAAATTATCTAGGTATAAAGCATCGATACGCCACAGTATACATTTTAACATTAAAGGGAACGCTGAAAGTTACAGTGCGGTTTGTTTATTATTATTAACATTAATAAGTTAAAAATAATTTTTAGATAAGCTTTAATAATTCCGGAAACCTAACGGTCCATCATTATTATCATCAATAAGCAAAGTTTGATTTTTAAAATTTCTAAGCTATTGTAAGAGCCAAGTTCGTTCTTATTATCTATATATTTAATTAATTTAGTACAATCTTAATATATAAAAAAGAAAAGACTTGACTCACCAACGCCTTTAGATCTAAGTAACTGAAATTTTTAACAGAGATTGGCAACAAACAGATAAGGACTCGAGTACGTAAGCTAGAAGTTCCTAGTGTATACTCTAGCTGTTTGATGCTCTTTTGAGCATTCTGATCTAAAGTTACCGACCTAGGCACTGTGGTTCTCTTGTGTCGACAAATTTTAGAATGGAGCTATTAGAAGGTGGCGACCCCTCGAGCCTCCTTGACGGTTTACTGACGCTCAGCTCATTACAGCAATTCTCCCATGGGGACCCATCACATAACTGTCAGGCGTCGATCATGTGTGTGGGACTCTGTTTTGGGTGGGCGATCTGCTTCGCCGTGTGCGTCTCCGTATCAGGCCCGGTACTCCGTGGTGTGAGAAGCAGCCCTCTGTAGCTGAAGCATCGCTGCGTTTTTAGTTTGAGCAAAGGGGTAATTGTACTAGAGTTAGGAAAGTAGCCTCCTGTCGGCTGGCCCGGTACAGGTCGGACCTATTTCCAGATAGAGCTAATGTACTGTCCAATCCGAGACTTGTCGGAACTATGGGTTGTCGACGCACAATGTGGGGTTGGCATCCTAACTGCTGCTTCTGTCGACCATAGTTGGATTCGTAGTGGCTGTGGTATGACATCTTGCTGGAGGGTCGTTCCTGGAAGTCTGGTCAGGCTGCAGGTCAGCTGAAATATGGGACCGCTCGCGGTCTAAGTGCATAGACACCCAAAAGCGTGTGGGAACTATGTATAATTCCAAAAAAAATTGGTATTTGAACTTTCAGATTGAAGTTAAGAAAGAGGTATCTTCTTTAGGATTTTTTGACATTCTATCCTTAATGGTATAAAATAAAAGATAAAGTCGTCAACGATTGTAATCGACATATTATTTTCATACATCATCCTCCAGAAATTAATTTAATTTTATTCATTATTTTTTAATAAAGTGTGTTTTTCAGCGCAATTTCTCCAATATGCTTTTTTAAATTTTTTTTACTACGCTTTTCACATAACCAGTCACGTAGTCATTTCTATGTATACGCACGTATAGTGCAGAAACGACGATTTTGCCTGAGCTTGTCTGCTCTTTTTTTAGTTATTGTTTAGTTTGATAATGAATTTACATCTAGAACATGACCTTTTCAAAAGTATTTCTAAATATGGTAATTGTTTTCAAATGACTCTTTTCAGAGCAAAACAAATAATAAAGGTCAGTATTATGCCCACTTTTAAAGTTCAGAGTCAGGTATATCACAATTCTTACAAATATATTTTGTTGGCAACAATTATAGAGAGGCACAATTGTGGTGCAGTATCTTTTCCGATGTAAAACCTAACTTAGTCAGACAACTACAGAGAATGCTATATACATTTAATGATTACGTACGAGACTTGAAGGTCGCCTTTGACGTCAAAAGCATTCAATTAATATTCAGAGAAAGCCGCTGGAGAGTCATAACGGTCGCTACAATGCTCCGATGGCCAACGGCGCATTAGTGGGCTTTGTTTTGTAGAATGTCATAAAGAGGCTGGACGTTGATGATAAACAGCTGGTCAGAAAGTAGTAGTGGTTTAGCAGAAAATTAAATATGATGTGGTTGACAATGATATTTGTGCAAATATATCTGACCTTGTGCAGGATGGTCTTATCTACTATATTGTGAAGACCGACATAATACATAGTCGTTATGGTCATTTAAACTACAATTCGCCCTGTATGATAGTAGCTGCAGTAAGAGATATCCTTAACCACTTCTTAAGGGCATCCAGAGAGGAAACAATGAATATCTACAATATACATAGATGTCTCTGAGCTGAGGTAGGATACACAATAAGAATTAATAAAATAATATACAGGGTGTTTCATTAATCAGTACAGAAAATGAAACTGGAGATTCCTTGCAAAATTTAAAGGGGAGTTTAACATAAAAAAAATTTCCTTAAAGCCTCCCCTGAAGAGTTAGACAATCTGTAGCAATGCTAGGTAGCGTTAACGGAAATTTGTTCAAAAGAATAAGAGCCTGTATTCAAGAAAATGGTGCCCATTTTGAACACTCTCTGAAATAATATTGTTAATTTAAATTAAAAATGATAGTTAATAATAATATTGTTATTTATGTCAAACTTGCATACGCAACTTATTAATTAAAAATTCTGCAAGTTCGCTTAATTTATTTTTTTGGTGAAAAAGTATTGTGTTTACGTGAAATTTTTAAGAGACAAATAGTTTTTAATTGAATTGGCCCTCCAAAATCTGAATTTTAAAATTGAATAAAAAAATTAGTTAAAAAGTTCTGGTAAAAAAACTCTAAGGGGTAGTAAAACTCACCCCCTTGCACAGAACAAGGGTGAATAAAATTATGAAATTATGGAGGCTTCTTGGTAGTAGTATTTGAATGTTTAGATTTCTTTATTTTATTTCAAGTCATTTCAGAAAAAAATCGATTAATGTGAATTTTTACAGATCTTTAAGGGGCTGTAACTCTTCAGGGGAGGCTTTAAGGAAATTTTTTTTTATGTTAAACCCCCCTTTAAATTTTGCAAGGAATCTCCAGTTTCATTTTTTGTACTGATTAATGAAACACCCTGTATATTTGTAAGTACATGAACAAGGGTAATGATTAAGTGGCTTTCACTCTGAAGCTGTTCCAAAGCAGTTTAGACGGTCTAAGCTTTTTCATTCATATTATAAAGTCGTATGTCCGGGTGTAGAGTCCGAACCAGGCAGTGGAATTGGTGTCGCGAATGACCATGGGCCTGATGCCAAGGATAAGATGATTTCGATTAATAATTCCGTTATTCAGACAAATCAAACTTGCGTTTTTTTACAAACTTTTTTTAATGGCATCAGGTCCAAGGATGGGACATTGCATCAAGTTAGAGGTCTGTTTGATAGTGGGGCGCAGCGGTCATATGTAGCAACAGGTCTAGTTAAGAAACTGGGTTTGTCGTCAAAAGGGAAAAAAAGCCTCAGTCATGCACTTTTTGGGAGATGCATAACACAAGCACAAGATCGCCAATGTTACAGAATTGTTGTTCAGAGTTTAGTTGGAGATTTTTATTGTTATGTTAATGTACTTAGTCAAAATTGCATTTGTAGTAATCTCCCAAGTGTACCAGAAAAATGGGTAGAGCAGTTGAAAAACATGACATTTTTTTGGCAGATCTAGCAGGCGGAGAAATCGAGCTATTAGTCGACGCTGATGCAATGGAGGCACTGTTTAATGGTAAGAAGTTTAAAATGAAAAAAGGTCTGTATGCAGTAGACATACTTTTTGGCTGGACGCTTATGGGTAAGTTACAATTTCCAGCTCCTGTGTGTGAGAATGTATGCATAAGCACTGTGGTTGGTATGTTAGCACAAGAGCATACTATTGCTGACCTGTGTGGAATCACTGACCCTATCGTTCAAAAGAGCAAATTAGAGTTGTTAAAGAAGACTAATGACCATTTTAACGATACAGTATCTAGGGATGCATCAGGTAGATTACATTATTCACATGCCATGGCTTTCTGATCAACCCCCTTTGGTAACAAATTTTAGTTTAGCTATACAATGTTTGAATAAGACCATTAAAATAATGGAATTTAAGAAGTTAAAGAAGGCATATGACGATGTTTTCAAGATATGGGAGACAGAGGGCATAATAATGGTAGATGAAAGTCCTAACCATAATGTTGGGCACTATTTACCTCACCGTCCCGTCATAAAAGACAGTGGTACTACAAAAGTAAGACCTGTCTTTAACGCATCCGCTAGTCAAAAAATCTTATCCAAGTTTAAATGAATGTGTTTCAAAGGGAGCTAATTTGATAGAGCTTGTGTCAGTTATATTTTTAAGATTTTGATGGAGGCGTTTCGCAGTAAATGGAAACATAACTAAAGCATTCTTGTAGATTGGTCTCTATAAACCTGATCAAGAATATTTGAAGTTTTTATGGAAAGATCAGGATAATAATTTAATTGTATACAGGGTGTCCAGAAACTCTCCTGACAAACTAAGACCGGAGATTCTTCAGATAATTTTAAGACAATTTAACCCAATTCACTTAGTCCGAAAATGCTTCCTAAGGTAGTTAGAGCTCTTTGAAGATGGCGCTTTGTAAATAGTTTTTTTTTAAATACATCTAGAACGCTTCTACTTAGAAAAACAAAAACTGATATGCTTATTTAGCCTTCAGAGATGAATCAATTCCATCAATTGCGAATTTCTAGTACTGGTCATAGGCGTCAGTTTTGGGTAGGTCAACGGTTATTTTAACGCATAACTTTTTTGTCTTTAACTTTTAAGCATTTGTGACACTAGATTACTAAATTTTCTGGTATTCTAGTACTAAAAAGTACTCTTACTTTAAGCCATTAGGATACACCGTTTTCTAGAAAAATGGATTTGAAAATTCTTTGTTTTTTGTTATTAAAGTTAAATTTATATTTTTTGCACAAGTTGGCTATGAACTGCCAACAAAAGTGAAACCTACGTTTTTTATTGTCAAATTGTTGTCAGTTCGCGAAGTTTATCTTTTAATTTTTTACTTTACCAGGCGCCATCTTCAAAGAGCTCTAGCTCCCTTAGGAAGCATTTTCGGACTTGGTGAATTGGGTTAAATTGTCTTAAAATTATCTGAGGAATCTCCGGTCTTTGTTTGTCAGGAAAGTTTCTGGACACCCTGTATAAACATTGTCGCGTTGTTTTTGGAATTTCTTGCAATCCGTATTTGTTAGGATCAGTTCTGAATCATCACATAGAACATTGTCAGAATAGTAAGGAAAACACTTATGATAAATATTTAATTGCTAGGTTGGCGCAAAGTTTTTACATTGATAATTGTTTGGCGTCATTAGATGATGCAATTCAAGTTACAGATTTTGTTCAAGAATCCACCCGAGTTTCACAAGAAGCTCAGTTCGTGCTCAGAGGGTGGGAGTCAACCATCGAACCATATTTTAATGCGGAGAGTAAAACTTCATCTATCTTAGGAATAATTTGGGATAGGAAAGATGACACACTATCAATGAATAAACAACTTTTAGAGTTTAAAGTAAATGACTTAGAACACATCAACAAACGTAAAATTCTGTCTGTGGCTTATAAAGTTTTTGATATAGTTGGGTTTACTTGTCCAGTGATGTTGTATCCAAAACTACTTTTACAAGAATTATGGGAATTAAATTTATCTTGGGATGAAAAAGTACCTGAACCATTTGGGGAACAATTCAGACAATGGTGTTATGAATTAGACGAGTTAGCGTCAATAAAGATACCAAGATGGGTTCTGAGTGTAGGATATCCTACTGAAGTTGGTTTGCATGTTTTTAATGATGCCTCATTAGTTGTTTATGCTACAGTTATATTTTTGCGGTCAGAGTATACTGATACAGTTATACTTAATATGATAGCAGCCAGGGGTAGAGTTCTGCCCAAGAAAAATTGACTATAGCGAGAGCGGAGCTTTTAGCCGCTTGTATTTAGATTGTATATAGAAAGGAGCTTGATAATATCCATTGCACCTATTAGAGCGATTCGACAACAGTTTTGTATTGGATATTAAATAAAGAAAAATGGAATATATTTGTTAGCAATCGAGTCAAGGAAATCCGAGAGGGGTCGTGCGAGGGGGAGGAATGGAGATACGTTCCTGGACCTATGAACCCCAGTGACTTGCTTTCTTGCGGATGCTTCAGTAAGAAGCATGTAGAGTCTTGATAGTGGGAGGGGCCCCATTGGCTATGCAGTCATAGGGACGCTTGGCCTGTTCCTGAATTTAATGTCGATCTGAATGAGGTGACACGAGAAAAAAATATTACAGTTTTTTTCAAAAATTGTCAAATTAGTAGCTTGGATTCGACGATTTGTGAATAATTGTCTTAAGAAAACTAACAAAATAAAGGATTGTGTTGAGCAGTGAGGAAATTCGTATTGCTGAAGAAACTGTGTGGAAGTGGGTGCAGACAGAAGAGTTTAAGAATATAAATTCGCAAACTATGGCTTTACTTAATCCTTATCTAGACGAGTCGGGAGTAATCCGTTTAAAAACAAAAATATTCGAGAGAGATGACTCGCCAGACTTTTGTCACCCTATTGTTCTTACTAAAACACACTCAGTAGTGATAAGGCTGATTCGTGAAGTGCATGATAACAATTCACATGTTGGATTGTTGACTTTAATGGGTATTTTAAGAGAAATTCATTGGATAGTTGGTGGGAGGCAGTTTGTCAGATCTGTTCTTAATAAGTGTGTAATTTAAAGAGATATAAAGCAAGTAGTTTGAAAAGACCCCCACCAACTATCCAATATCTTTCTCTTAAAATATTCATTAAAGTCAAGTGTGGATTTGTATCTATACCTGTGCAGTAAACAAAACGGTATATCTTGAGCTGCTCACGTCACCAACAGAAATTTTTTTATTGGGGTTCAGACGTTTTGTCAGCCGTAGGGGTTGACCTAGTACAATCTTTAGTGACAATGGGTCCAATTTTAAGGGTCTGAATAATTTGTTTTTTTCTTTAGATTGGGATAGAATCTCAACACATTGCTCTATTCAACAAATTAAATGGGGTTTTCTACTTCCCACTGCTGCTTGGTGGGGGGGCTGGTGGAAACGTTTAATTCGTATTTTGTGCTTGTGGGTGATGATAAATCTAAGCGTATTAATTGGCTTATTGGCCGAATTATTGATCTGTATAAGAGCAAGGATGGAGAGGTAAGAGTAGTAAGGGTGAAAATAGCAAAAGGCGAAATAGTTCGCCCAATTCAAAGAATTTACCCATTAGAAGTCAATAGTGACAGTAACCTTTCTGACCTTTCTTTGATAGGAACTCCCGGTTCAAGTTATGTTTCCAAACCTGTGACTGATGAAGCTTAAGGTGCCTATGACGACAAATCCCCTGCCGAAACGGACGTGCTACCGATTATAACAACCACGGTAGGAAGGGTTGTAAAACCTCCTGATAGGTATCAGTAATCATTTGTTTTCTTTTTTGATGAAGTTACTGTTACCTAACTAAGTTTTGTTCTCAAAACTATACCCACTATTAATTGTAAGTTTGTTTTTTATGTTAAGTACTAGTACCTAAGTAAATTATATTTTGTTTTGAAAAATAATTATTAAATTAAGAGTTTATTATAATTATTTGGTGAGAGAATGTTGGAATTTATAGTAGGATGTTATATAGCTATATAAAAACAAAAGGTTGGTTGTTAGTTACGTATTAGTTACATTATTATGTCAATAAAAAAAAGATTCCAATTCATGTCGATTTATGTGTTTAAGAAAGGTTTATCAGTTTGTTTAAGAAAACCTTACAGTAGGTTTGCACTATAGTGGTAAATTTTTGGCCTTTACACAAGCTGCAACCAAAATACACTTCGCACAACAATTATCGCATCACACCTGTCTTCATAAAATTGTGTGGATTCATGGAATACCCATGGTGCATTTTGGTTTATGGGACTACATTTAAAAAACACTTTAAAATTCCACTTATCAAAAAAAAAAGTGAAATAGCAAAAAATTCCCATTTTTATTTAATTTTTTTACAAAATCTGATAAACTTTAATAACAAATATTGCCCCCTCTTGCTCTTCTAAGGGCCTGGCAGCTGTAAAGTTTCCATTTCAACAGTCACCAATTCCGTATGACTCTTGTACCTATGACTCTTCTAAGATCAGGTCTTCTGGTATATCGTCTTGTCTCGTTAAAACGTGTTCAAGACAAAAGGTTAGCTGATGTTTTACCTTTTTAAACAATCACCAAAAAGATGTAAAATAACGCATTAAAAGGAAAATTTTAACCTACAATATGTCAAAGACGTTTGAAAACAATACTTCTTGTGTATTAAAAGTCAAACACTTGACGACGTGTTGCTATAGATCCAAAAAACTAGATGATGCTATCATTGTTGTGCGGAGTGTAGTTTACCGATCTTCTTTTTAAAATAAGAAACGGCCAATTACCGGAAACTGAGGACAAGATTCAGTTGCTTACTTCAGTTGTGTCGACTGATAATGACCTAATACCCAGAATGTATCTAGACGTCTACAACCTACTTAGCAAATGTATGGAACAGCTGTGAGACCGTGCGATGTTAACACAATTAATGACAGTTTGTTGAAGGTGCAGAATGTCAGTACAAATTTGTGGACATCATAGTGAATACTGATGATGCTATACACTATTCTGTGAAGTTCTTAAATACACTGAATCCACCTTTTCTGTCCTCTCACACAGTAATACTAAAAGTGGGTGCTCCGGTAATGCTACTGCGAAATCTCAATCTCCCTAAATTGTGCAATTAGACCAGGTTGCTCGTTAAAGTTTTACATGAAAACGTGGTACAGCCACACGCTGTCCTCGAGGTGAGTCGATGTATAGACTGCGAATACCATTTATACTGGTTGAAAGTGTTTGGAATTTTCTTAATTTTACAGAATGAAAAAGCTTGTTGTACGCGCAACATCTTTGGAGTCATCGGCACTCCAACATCAGCCAAACATATGATTCTTCTGACAAGTACAGCTTCTTGTTCTGTAGTCAATATAGTTGACCGACCTAGTTTTCGTGTAGTCGAACCACTCGCTAGATGATTTCGTAGGGTTCTTCTTGGGATGTTGTATCTGGCTGCAGAAGCATATGTAGATAATATACCCCTTTCTACCATTTGAACAGCGTTTTCCATCTGTTGCGAAGTCCATTGAACCCTTTATTTCCTTGTGGTGATTTGTTTTCCATGATGTTACTGCAAACAAGAGTTTACTATTTTACTGTGATACTTTTCTAACTGACATATAACATTATCTTAATAAGGCCTGTACCTGTGCCGTTAAAAGGCCTATACATTACTTTTATAGGGCTAAACAAAACAACAATTATATGGAATACACCGAGTTACAGGTTTTCACTTATTTGAGGAGATGGCTAAACGTATAATCATCTTATTGACAAAACATAGCACACCGTGTACGAATAAAAATAAAAATACTTACTGTTTACTCTGCCAGAATTTTATAAAAAATGCGTGCGCTCCGCGTCGTGGTTGTTTCCGACTGCAGGTTCTAACACTATCGCGGCACAGGTGCTTGTGTGCGTTAGTTAATGTACACGCACACTTCTACAAACATTGGCGGCCATTTGAAATCCTAAAGCGGGAAATTTAAAAAATAGACCTTATTAGGACATAGACTTTATTTGGCTCACCCAAATAAGTGGTTATTTTATGTCGAAAAATAATGTGAGTCTTTTATACAAAAAAAAGTATATGAGCAACCCTTGCTTAGTTACAGCCCCTTAAAGATGGAGCAAAAAAACAATTTTTTTTTTGAAAACAAAAAATGTTACAACATTTAAAATCAACCATTTTTGAGAAATAAATGCATTGTATGATTCGGGAAGGCTAAAATTTTTGACCGCAAACGTGGATCAGTGCGCTCTAGAGTCATGTATAATGCCTGATGAAGATAAACATTTTCAACATTTTATTTGAATTTATTTAATAATTTATAATTAATTTTTAGTTAAATAACTATTCCAATAAAAACATTAACATGACAGAAGCCATGACAGATAAATTCGACTAAAATTCTAACCTATGTGATTCATACGATGTACTTGATAAAACATTATTTGTTTAAAAAAATCAATTTATCTGAAAATAATTTTAAATAATTATACATAAAACAGGAAAATAGATCTAAAATTTTAGGGGTGACTTTTTCTCCTCCCTCTCGTAACTATACGAAAATACCCAAAAATATTTATTTAGTGCTTTTTTGATAGCAAGAAATGTTAGTTTATTTTAAATTTTGTAACTTTTTTTGTTTTCAAGAAGAAAATTAAAAACTGTTTTTTTGCAATTTTTAAAGGGCTGTAACTAAGCAGGGGTTGCTCATATGAATTTTTTTATATGAAATACACAAAGAATCACCACTTTAAGGGTATGGTAGTCCACTGAATATGGAGTTCAAAATCATGCCATAACATTTGAAGTTAAAAAAGTAACAAATATGTCTCTACGGCAACTTTTTACAAGAAGAATGATTTAGCATATTGAGCTTTAATTTTTTATATAATTTAAAAAAAACAAAGAAATTCAGTTTTTGTCATTATCTCGATTACTAGAAAATATATTAAATTATTTTCTTGGACATGTATTTTTTGATATTATGTGCAGGACTTCTACTAAAATTTATTGTAATATTTTGTTGCACTGCTGATTTATGATCATTTTAATTTTAAAAAATATCACTTTACGATAAAATTGCCAATATTTTGAAAGTTGTTACATAAAAATGTTGAAAAATTATTACGATTCCTAAGTTAGGTGCTTCTTGATCATACTGCAAAATTTCAAGGTTTACTCCAGTTTGAAGCAAATGACAATTAAAATGTTATAATCAAAAAGTCTGTTTTTCTGCTTTATAGGCAGCCCAACATACTTCCATTGTATTAATAATCCCATTGTGGCTTAGTACCTGCCTTTTAAAACGCGGGGATTAGTTTTAGTCGAGGTATTTTTGTCACCAAAAACTAATTTATTGATTTAATTTTGTTCATTTGTCTAAAGTACAAATGGGAGGTTATTTCTACTATTGTTTATATTTATTTCCATTAGGAAGACATTTTCTAATCGGATTATTTTTTACATTCATGGTCGCTGCTTTATAAAGCTGCACTTTCGTACTTAATTTTAGTATCTTTACTTATTTAATTGCGCTTTGTTTGTTTACTTACTTGTGTTTTGTATTTGGCGACTGGCTTTCATTTGGATTTGAATTTTGGACTACGGCATATTTTATAACGCATTGATTGAATTTTTGGTTTTTGACTACTGGTTTTGATTTGGACTCGAATTTTGGACAACGACATACTCTATAACACATTGGTTGCACTTTTACATCTTGTTTGGCGTCATATAAAATTGTAATGCCTTATAGTACTTTAAAACGAAAAGTAAATCGAGCTTCTAAATCGCAGCGCAAACGGTGGGCAAGAACAGCGATACTTCACAGTATTGAAAACAGCTCAACTTACGTTTCAGAAGATGCAGACATCAAATATTTTGCAAAGTAAGTAATATATTTAACTACACTTACACGTTTTAGTATCCTTATTCCCATGTAATTGAGGTATACTTATATAATTTTTTATAGATTACCAGAAGAACACCTACCTGAATTAAATATAGAATTCGAACCTACTCCTGATGCAACCCTAAATCTTAATGGAAACCGTATAATCAATATAGGATATTTTTTCTAAGAAATGAAAAAGGTGGTTGAATATAATAAACTGTGTACTATGGAAAAAATGAATTTTTTAAAAAAAAAAAGGAATGGTTTCCACTCAATATATGTTTTTTAATATGACACCTGCGAGCAAAAACTAAAAATTTCATCTCAGCAGTCTACAGAAAATATTAATTTTTCGCTCGTGTGGGAAATTTCTTCAATCGGTGTCGGCTACAGCCAAGGAGAGGAATTGGTTTCTGTATTAAATATACCATACATGACTAAAAAAACATATAAAAAAGTAGAATCCGCAGTGTCTATTGATTGGGAACGTCGTTTACTTACCAATATGCGTTTAAAAGCATTAGAAGAAAAACGATTAGCAATCGAAGCTGGACATATGTTTAATGGATTGCCATATGTTACGGTTATCGTTGATGAAGGGTGGGCTAAAAGATCCAACGGCCATAGCTATTCATCTTTATCGGGAGTTGCATGCATAATTGGACAAAAAACTAAAAAATTATTATACATAGGTGTAAAAAACAAATTTTTTCTATGTTTGTGCAACATCTACAAAAGAACATACTTGTTATAAGAATTTTAATGAACCTTCTTCATCAATAGAGCAAACAATAATAGTTGACGGTTTTAATCGAAGTGAACAAGATTATGGATTAGTTTATAAATTTGTTGTTGGTGATGGTGATTCGATTGTTTACACCCGAATTATCGAAAGAGTAACTTATGGACGAAGTGTTATAAAACTTGAGTGCGCGAATCATGCTACTCGAGCAGTAACAACAAACCTGTACAAATTAATAAAAAACACAAGTTTTCATGTGGTAGCAAGAAAAGTAATAAAAGAAAACATTCCGTTTTATGCTACTTTAATTAAAACAATTATATCGCGCTCTAAAGATGTATGTCAACTAAAAAGAGATCTTAAGAATGCACCAATGCATATATTTGGAGACCATTCAAATTGCAGCGAAGATGTCTGTAATAATAAAAAATCTGTACCAATAAACAATATTCCTCTTCTACAATCTTCTGGAATTTTGTGTGAAATTATAAAAATCACAAGTGATGTGGTAAGAAAAGCTGACAGGTTACTGGGGAACCATACAACAAATTTTGCTGAAGGATTTATGTCCATAATTGCAAAATTGACGGGTGGAAAAAGAACAAACTTAGTTCAAAGAAATGTCTATTGCATTCGATGTATTGGAGCTGCATTGAGTTAGAGGAAATATTCACAATTGTTTGATGTCTTCCAGCCATAAAAATATTTACTTACGCAGATATTGTTCGAGAAAAAGGACAGCTGGACAAAATGCTAATAAACTACCTAAAAAGATAAAAAAACGAATTAGAGATAATGATTCAGCTGAATATGGAAACGCCGCGGCACAACCTGACTTATGTGAAAGTGAATTCGAAGAAAAGAAAATTGAAATAATGGAAAAATTACGCAATACGGATTTTAATAGAGTTCAAGAAAAAACAATAGGTCAACAAGAAAACATTATTTGGTTTGAAGAAAGACGAAACAGATTAACAGCATCAAACTTTGGTAGAATATGTAAACGCAGAAAAAATACACATACTGATAACATATTAAAGGAATTATTTTATAGAACTGGTTTTTTTAAAAGCAGTGTAATATTATATGGTGTTGAAAATGAAACAATTGCTATTAAAAAAATTTCAGATGAAACTGGCATGGCCGTTAAAACTTTTGGACTATTTGTAGATCACGAATACGTGTTTTTAGGTGCTAGTCCTGATGGTGTTATAGACGAAGAAACAATCATAGAAGTAAAGTGTATGTACACTGATGAAATTTAAAACTTGGACACCACAATTTCTGTAAACAAAAGTTTGCACATTGTGAGGCGGGCTTAAGGGTATCATTTACAATTCTAACAGCAGGTAGCCTCAGCAGGGGTTATCTTATAGAAGGACTGTAGAATGAATCATTACACTAAGCACGTTTTAGAAAATAGGTATCGCTAATTAAACACCATAGTTCGATTAATTATCGAATCAAAATTTTGTTTAGGAAATGTTTACAAAATAAAATTAGAAATAATTTTGATTTAAAAAACGTCTACAAGCAATAACTTTTAAATTAAATCAAAAAACTAAACATGGTTATTTGGGTTGACTGATTTTACTTATTTTTAAATAAATCTAACCTACTAATTATTGTAAGTTATTAAAAAAATCATTAAACTCTCTATTCATAATATTTAGTCTTTACAAAATGTATATTTTATGACGTTTCATTTTTTCTGTAGTTAATATAAAAAGTGAAAATAAAAACTAAGGCAATTCTTATTGTCAACTTATATATACTAAGTGACATAGAAAGAAGAACACCCAGTAATAATGAATATTTTGTAAATTTTTTTTGAGAATATATTTGTTTATATTAAGATAAAAAAGGATCAGTTTTTCAGCCATATTGCGCTAACGGTTGTTTTGTTAACCTCATTCAAAAACACTTACGATTAAGTAGCCCTAAAACAATGAATTAAGCATTTGTTAGTACAGTTGTCATTTAAGCGATTTAAATTGCATTTCAAAGAGCTTCTTTAATTCAATCACAATGCCTCCAGTGCGAAGACGCCATAATTTTCGGCAATTAAGCTAGTTTGATAGGGGTAGAATTGTGGGATTGAGTGAGGCTGGTTTGTCTATGACAGATATAGCCGCTAGAACGCAACGGAGTTTAAACACTGTGGCAGTTTGTGTTTGGTCATGGAATTAAGAGGGCCGTACACGAAGAGCGAGAGGTACAGGACGTCGTCGAAGAGCCACAGAAAGCAAAGATCGCCGTCATAGACTATTGGCTTTACGGGACCGCTTCTCTTCTACACGGGCGATTGCGGGCCAGTGGTTTGAAGAACATGGAAGACCGATTGGGATGCGAACTGTTTATAGACAAATAAGAACCTTTGGGCTCTTTTCATACCGTCTCCTTTTTGTGCTACCACTGACTCCAGAGCATCGACGTTATCGTCTAGCGTGGTGTAGAGAACGGGCAAATTGGGACCAAGGATGGAATTCAATTGTCTTTAGTGATGAATCTAGATTCTGTTTGGGTATGCATGACGGTCGTGCAAAGGTGAGAAGACGGCGTGGTGAAAGACAAGATCCCCAATTTTCTGTGAATAGGCATGTGTACCACACAGTTAGAGTTATGGTATGGGGAGATATTGCTATTGGAAGTAAGTCACCTTTGGTCTTCATTAGAGTTAACATGATCGCTGCGCGCTACCTCCAGGAGGTCGTAGACCCCTATATTGTACCTTATGTTCAGACCATCCCCAACAGCACATTCCAACAAGACAACGCACGACCTCATGTTGCTAGGGTTTTTTAGGCTCATTTTGAGGCCAATCAAATTGCTTTGTTGCCTTGGCCACTAAGATCTCCCGATCTTTCGCCCATCGAACACGTCTGGGATATTATGGGAAGAAGATTACTCAATTTTCTTTACCGTGCACAAACTCTAGCGGCTTTGCAGCATCAGTTACAGATAGCATGGGATGAGATACCTCAAGAAGAAATCGATCACCTCATTAGAAGTATGTCAAGACGTGTTAATGAGTGCACGAGACATCGTGGTGGAGCAACACATTATTAAGTTTTTGAAAAAGTTAACAGTTTAATTTTTGTCAAATTGTGATCGTTTACTTATCTAATTCGTATAGACTAGTATACCAAAAATTGTTCAACTAAATTCATCATTACTGGGTGTTCTTCTTTCTATGTCACTTATATATTTAGTTTTTTGACAAGAATTTATTACATAATTATAATTAAGATACCAAGTTATAGTGTAAAATTAAATGAAAACGTTTTTTTTTAAATAAAGGTATTACTATATAAATAAATATAAGAAATCAATAATGGGTGTGACCTCCATTATTATTGATACATTCTTGGAGGCGTCTGCTCATTGACGCTATCAAGGTATCAATATAATTAATATTAATCGTTTCTCATGCGGTATCAATGGCTGCAATTAGTGCATTACGGTATACTGGTATAAAATTTGGCCCTTGTTGTTTTTGGATAACAGCAAGTATTCGAGCCCAAACATTTTCGATAATGTTAAAATCTGGGCTTTTGCTGGCCAGGGTAACAGCTCCAAGTTATTTGCTTGTATCCAGTTGCGCACAACCTGCGAAGTATAGGGTCATCATATCCCGATAGTTAATTATCGAATGTTCCAAGAAAATATGTGTAAATAGTAAATGGAATCTACTAACGTAACGTTAAGTCGTTAATTATAGTTACATAACTCTCCTTTCATAAGATATAGTTCATATTAATATGCTTATTGCAAAGCTTCGTACACATGAACAACAAACCGAGGAACAAACAGAACAACGAACCGAACGGCAATCGGAACATTAATTTGGACGGTGCTACGTACGAATTTTAGAACAGATTCGCAAGTCCTGATTGTTCCACGAACGGTTTGCGGCGTTCCCGCAACTTGTCGGTTTTTTCTCCGACATCAAAGAAAATGCGCGCGAATGCGTTTGCAGGTTTGGACGAATCTAAACAAAACGGCGAACAAACTTATGCGGGAGAATTAAATTATTTATTTTTGTCCTCCCTTTTGTGGGTTTGTTGGGTTTTAGGTAATATTATGGAGTTGATAGAAGAAAATGTTTTAAATTAATCAGTGTTTAAGAATGCAAGAAAAAATGATGTCCCTATTAACATCATTTAGGCGGGAAATTTCCAAAATAAAAAAAGCGAAGTAAATTATAATTTTTACTCTTTTTGTGCGTAAAAATTTGGTTGGCACTATCTTCTTGTTTTCCGCAATTTTCTCTTCTTAATAATAAATATATATGAACTGAAAGCTACTGAAAATAATTATGGAACAGCACAAACGTTCCGTTTGTTGTTCGGATTGTAGAAATCATAAAAGATCGTTTGTCGTTCTGTTTGACTTTCGGTTCGTTGTTATGTTTGTTGCTCGGTTTGTTGTTCAGGTGTGTACGAAGCTTTACAACTTAAGCAACAATTTTTGGCGAATAAAGATTAGTTTGTGATGTAATATTAGAAACACAAATTTATATCATATCAAATTTATGACAACTTAAAAACCAAGAACGTGTATGTTATTGCTAAGAAATTATTAAGGAAAAAGCGCAATTGCAGTGTAAATATTTATAATTAGATATTTTCGAAAGTTTATAAGTCCTCTATTGTAATCTTAATACTTAAAAGAAAATCCTGTCCATTAGCATTATAAGGAAATGGCTTTTACTTTATGAATAAGTTTCAATAACAATAGAATATCCTTGCTTGTTTAATTTACTTCTTTTGAGTCATATTGCTTTAAGGGTTGTTACATTGGTCATTAGAAGTATGTAATAAATAAACAATTACCTATTGTTTGAGAAGGGGTAGTGTGAACCGATAAATAAAGTAAGAAATGTAAATTCCATTTTAGATTAAAAGCGCGGATTGTTTCTGAATTAGCGGCGGGCCGTAGCGTGCGTGAAATTTCACGTATGTTAGATATACCAAAAAGCACCGTAGGGCATTATCGAGTAAAATGGAATCTTGAACACACTTTGGAAAGAGCCATCGGAAGTGGTAGACCTAAAGTATCTACACGTGCTTAATATCTCGAGTTGTTTCATTACGTAACAGAACAACCATTTGCTACATACTCCAGAGCTATAGCAGATACACATTTTTCCAGATGCCGTATAACTGCACCAAAAAGATTAAAGGATATGGGAATAAAGAAGTATAATGCTGCTGCAAAAGAAGTTCTCAGTGACGAAAATATGAGACGTCGTCTGAAATTTGCAAGGCGATATGTGAACGAACCTTTGGAATTTCAAATTTTCAAAAAAATTAAGTAAGCAACGTAAATTACCTATTTTCTAATACGTGCTTAGTGTAATGATTCATTCTACAGTAGTTCTATAAGATAACCCTTGCTGAGACTACCTGCTGTTAGAATTGTAAATGATACCCTTAAGCCCGCTTCAAAATGTGCAAACTTCTGTTCACAGAAATTGTGGTGTCCAAGTTTTAAATTTCATCAATGTACAGTATAAAACAACTAAAAGTTAGAGAAGGTATCATTAACATTTCCGTCGAAAACGATAAATTAATTTTAAAACAAAACCATAATTATTACTACCAAATCCAGGGACAATTGTGTATATGTAAAAAGAGGTATTGTTATTTAGTTTTGTATACGGACGTAGATTTAGAATTTATAATAATTGAACGTGATAATGATTTTTGTACAAATGTGTTAAACAAATTGAACGAATTTTGGCACAACTACGCTTTGCCTGAATTAGCAGACCTTCGCATTCCGAGACAAATGAAAACGAGGTAAAATAAAATTATGTAAAACTTGTTAAGTAGTTTGTTCCTTTTGTGCACATCGGTTGCAGGTACTTAATCTTTAGTAATCCTTAACATTTTGTTTACAATCGTAAGAAGTGTGTGTATGTTAGGTTACTTTTTTCGACTAATATTTTCTGTAGACTGCAGCGTACCCTGTGCGGGTATTAACAAAAGCACACCTAACTCACTAGCTCTCAATTTTTTTTTGCACTTTATTTACTCCCTGATATGATGCAATATGTTCAATATTCTGTATTCTTTATCAAAACTCGTGTTGAGTTAAAGTTTTATGTGCAGTTATTGTCACACAAACATGAAAATTAATTTTTTTGTTACTTATTTTATGTACCGTTAGCGCATCTCTAACACAATCCGTTTCATAAAAGTGTGCATAAATAAAATTTAATTTATGTCCGCGCATTAACCCATTTTTCAAGTAATATTGAAAAATAAATTAAACTTTGAATAAGGTTATGAATGTGTAGTTGCTGAAGTAATAAAAGGTCGATATCTATTGGTATTCAAAGTACCTATTTATATGCATAAATAACAAAGAACAACTTTCTTAAGAATGCTGAACAGGAGCTTTATAAAAATATATCATACATTTTATACTCTGCCGATAGACATATATTGTATTAAAATTTACAAAAAAAAAATTGTAGTACGACATTTTGTTAAAAATAATTTAGTTATACGTTTTGTTTTTTGAGTTAAATTTTGCTCACAATTTTCAAGGAAAGTTATTTGTAAAATATTTCCTTGTAGAGATATAATAGTGTCTCAGAAGTAATAGACAGCACAAAAAAGGATAGGTAGAAGATAAAATTCTGGTGTTTTTTAACCTGATGATTCTTTATTTAGTTATTAATCATTTCAGGTAGTTATGAAAAGTCAGAAAAAATTCTGTTTAAAACATAAGAACTTGAACGTATTCATAAAAAATACAAATAATTCTGGTACAATTCAAACTAAAATAAAAATTTATTTTTGCATTTAAAAGTGATGAATGTCACTTTACAGTTCACCTTTTAGTATTAACTTGGCAGTTAGCAAAGTTTTACTTAACAAATTGATTCGCTTATAACTGTACTTAACTAAAATATTTCCCTTAACAAACTTAAAATTCTACTACTTAACTAAGCACATACCATTTTCCGCTTGAGATCCCTTCTTTCTCTTTGAATTACCTTTTCCATCTTCTTTGCCTCTTCTCCTTTCTCTGGTAATAACCCTCTTTCTCCTCTCACTTCTTTCTTTAACTCCGATCATCTCACTTTTATTTGTTTTCCATTCTTCTATTGCAATACTTATTTTCCGCTTCCTCCTTCCCACACCTAAATCTTGCATAACTGAAACAAAGAAAGACTATAGTACAAAGCTATGCAAAATCTATCTTTGAAGAAGAAAACTCATATTCTGATGTTAATCTAAAATTCTGAGAAAGCGTTTTCAATTTAGTATTATACCAATCAAAACAGACCATATTTTGCGTTAAAAATCGTCAGGAAAATATTTGACTCAAAAAGCATGGTTGTGTCAAAGCAAAGTCTGAAGAAAAAGGTCATATTTTTTCATAAAAAAAAGCAGAAAATTAAAAAAAAAACTTATACTTTCTGAACTTAATTTGATATTCATTATATTATAAACTTCTAGTCTATAGTATAATCACAAATAATTTTAAACAAAACCAAGTCTGTAACATGTAATAATCTTAAAATAATCATCTTATTTTTAACAACCTTTACTAGTTTTAACTTGTTAAGTATAGTTGCAAGTAATCTTCAGAAGTTTACAAAGTGAATTATCAAATTACGATAAAAAACTTATAATATACTTACAATTAAAAAAATGTCGGTAGATAATTGACATTGGCTAAATTAATATTTATCAAATAATTTGTTTGATCGTTCAGTAAATCATCAGTTTAAGAATATTCAACATTTAATGATAACAACAATTATTTAATAAACACATTTTTAGATACGTACAATAGCAAATCTATATCCCATCTTCTATTATATTAATTTTTAAATTTTTTATAAAAAAATGTAATATGATATTCATAGTTGTTGAAAAAAAGTTCAACGACAGAATAGTAGATCCTGTAACAAGGTTAGAAAAAAAACTAATCGAGTAACAGACCGTGTTTTCTCAACGACTATACAGGGTTATTGATAGTCGATGGTAGGTTAGACGTTTATGGAAAACGGAGCATATGAGTAATCTGAAAATTTGGCTACTGTCATAAATAAATCTTTCTAAAGTATTTTCATTTTGGCGGTGTTGTCGCTTCTCCACAAAAGTAGTAACAACTTAGTAATTTTTAATAAAAAACCCTGTATATTATTCAATTTTTAGAATTGCAATTTCTTGCTGATAATTTTTTAATAGTTTCCTATACCTATCTTCACCGATTTTCGAGATAATAATTATTTTAAGTTATTTTTTTTTTTAAATATGATCCCACCAAAATTTAAATTAGTAGCTCTATTTGAACCCATATAAAGCTGTAATTTTAGATACAGTTTAAAAAGCCTTGTATTTAACAGCTACATAAATAAATTTATTTTATCTTATACAGGGCGGTTTAAAATTAATGATTTTGACGTGACATACAAAAAAGGTTAAAATTTTATTTTTTCAAACGGAATACCCTATATATTACTTAAAATTCTGATAGACAATTAAAATGCCTTTAAGTTGATATAGCATAGTGGTATAGCTAACTCGTCAACTTTTTGAAATAATCGCAATAATTATTAAAAATCACATTGTCTTCACTTAATTTGCATTAGTTAGCCATGGAACGCTATGTGATTTGACAATTGCTCACTCATTGACTGTGTTTCACAGACGTCGAAGTTTTCAGATTGTGATTGTGATTTACTACTTAATACTCATTCAAAAACAAATTACAATTGAGCGAAATAATTACTCACATAAAGTTTTGAGGAATTTAATTATTTTTCTATTTTGGGTCGCTTACAGAGTTATTAAAGCACCCAAATGAGTTCTTTTATAGAAAATTGTGTTCTTTTATAAAAATAGAACAATTTTAATTCCGAACGGTGGTAACACTGATTTGATATTAAAAGTCAAAGCTGTCGTTACGTTAGGCGTGCGTTAATTTAAATCGTAATTTATATTCAGTAGATTTATTTATCTACTTATCTTTATTTCCATCCATTTTTTTTTAAATTAATCGTATGATAAATGTTGTAATTAAACTTAAACTAACATTTAAACCAAAATTTAATATATATTTAATAATCCCTAAGTTTAAAAAAACGCAAAATTTTATTTTGAAATCAATCAGAAAAAGTCAAAATAGAAAAAATAGTATAAAGAATTCGTTACAAAAGGATTTTAGCAACTCATACTTTTGAAAACGAGCCGCTTAAACTGTGCTCGTCTTATAAAATGCGTCTTCTGAAACTAGTTCTTTAATATACTATTTAATGCAAAGATTTTTTACTAAAAGATTGAAATAAAAATAGTCTTATGTTTAATTTTGTGTTTTATTAAAAAGGAATTGATAAGTAGACAGTGACATT
The DNA here is from genome assembly GCA_030710515.1 of Abscondita cerata. Classification (NCBI taxonomy): domain Eukaryota; kingdom Metazoa; phylum Arthropoda; class Insecta; order Coleoptera; family Lampyridae; genus Abscondita; species Abscondita cerata. The sequence continues at coordinate 394,702 of JALBCR010000353.1, forward strand.
TTGAAACAAATTTGACAAAAGTAATAAATTTGTTTTTTAAATTACTTAATAAATGTTTGAGTGGTTCAACAACGACTTTAATTAAAAATTAAAAATTATAAACTTAATTTTTCCATTCTAACTTTTAATTCATAACAACCTTAACACAATGTAAAACTTAAATCTATTGTTAGTTGATTAAACACTGATGCACGTATGCCTCGTTTTAAAACCTAAGCGCGGTTAGCGATTTTCCCCCATAATGCACCGTACCCGGATTTCGCAGTCTTGTTTAGGATATGGCAACGCTGTCAAAAAATCTGTAAAATCTGTAATAATTTTTATTATCCGTTTTCCGTTTAATTACAATTTGTGTTTCCTGGAATATGACTGACAATAAATCTACGAGGATTCCGAATTTTTCTCCAACCGAAAAGAAAACCTGATGCAGATTGGTTTACGTAATTCAAATATTTTAGAAGACAAGAAAACGAATAAAACAAAAAAAAAGACATTAGGAAAAAGATGGCAGACCAAAAAAAAAAGCTTATTTGACTGGGGTGGGCAAAAATGCTATTGCAAATTATTAATGAAAAAACCGTTAAAGGTTTTCAAGATGAATCTAATTCAGATAATATGAAAAAAAATATTGAGCCGAACATAAATGTTAGTACATCTTCAACATTTGATGAACATTGTGCTGAAGCCTTTGATTTTCAAAAACAACAAGAACTAATATTTGTATTCATTCCACAAGAACAGAAATCAAAGAATATATAATTGTTCAAAACTAAACCAAAAAGTTCAAAAACCAATGACATAAATAAGAAAATTTTATGATTCCATTGCCAAAAACTGAATCACCGTAACAAAATAATGTTTGGTTAGGTTCACCTAAAAATCAGCCAATCCTGGAATTAAACTTTTATTTCGGGTGGATCACGAAGTCCTAAGCTTAAGCAACTTTCTTTATACGGTGCATAATAACTTATTGAACTAATCTAGATTAGACTTGTAATTCCACTAAGTTCATACGGGCATTAGAGTTACTTGTTTCATTTTGCTGAAATGTTTTGATTGATGTTAGGATATCGCAGTTGATGACCGGTAACTTACATGACATTTGCCATACAAAACCTGAATTTTAAGAAAAAATAATAGATCTGGGTTGTCTATTTTTAAAATTTTTGGGTTAAATGACCAAACAAGTTTTTTTTTTTAATTTTTTGATATTAAATATCAATATTTTGCCGAAGAAATTTGCGTTTACAACTCGAACAAAACTTACATATCTAACTGTTAATAACTAATTTTAATGTTTTTCTGTTACTGTACCAATGTGTTTTGATTTTACCTACAATATTTCAAAACAAATCTCTTCAATTAACTATTCTAATAAAGCGCAAATTTCTTACGCAAAGTATTGATATTTAGTAGTAAAAAAAAATTTAAAAATTTTTTTAAAATAAATCTTCAAATTAAATACCTACAGCCAAAGAATTAAAAATAACTTTATATTGTCACATAAAATAAGTTTTCAGAAAATAGGTAGGTATAGAAACGGAACAAGTTATATGAAAACTGACTACACTACGTAAATATTATTCAATCAATTACACGATGTAGTGTTCTGCTGCAATGTGCTAGTTATTATAGACGCTCTTTTGAATTAGCTTGGAGAGGCCAATGAAGTAAAATACAAGGTGTCCATCTATAAATTGACACATTTTAACAACTTATAATTTGAGAGCGCTAAAGATATAGGCAGGCAGTTTTCACTATACTTCATAAATATACATCAAGTTTCTGTTGACATAGTTGCCACATTCTTTTATGGAAAGTTTTTTGAACCAAAATTGTAAGCTTAGTAAACAGGACACTTTACAATTCTTAACATCATTGTAAAGGCCATTTCTTGTCCATTCCAAAAATGTATACTTTGTTGGCATTAACCCACATTTTTAGAGAATAATTTACTTTTTTATGAAACCATGTCAAGAGCTTCCAAATCTAAAAGATCAATTCTAACAGCTTATAACTAGAGAATGAGACAAGGTATTGAAAGCTGGTTTTACTGAATGTCTTAAGAATGTTATCAAATACAAAACGTAACATACAAACATGTACATTAATAAAGTAATTGTTGAATATGACCTCCATTTTGTTCTATACATGTATGTAAGCGAAATAAGAAATGTGTAAATGCATTTTGCAGCATTTCTGGAGTAATTTCTTGAAACAGATTAATTATGTCATTCCTCAGTTCTGCTAAATTTGAAGGTATTGAATCGTAGCACCTTTCCTTAATGTACCCCCATATAAAAAAATCCGGTATAGTCAAATTCGGAGAATGGGGAGCCCATTCAATACGACCAGCCCGACCTATCTACTTGTCTACAAAGGTTATATTCAACGAATTCCTGTTTATTAAAAAGTAATGCGGTGGAGCACCATCTTGCTGAAAATATACATCATTTAGTATACCTTCATGTTGTAGTTGAGGATAGAAAAAGAGTTCTAGGATATCCGTATAATTGTTTCCATTTACTGTTTCTTCTTGGAAAAAAAATGATCTATAATTTTTTGTTTTGGAGACACCACACCATACATTTACTTTTGGGGCATCTATTTTAAACTCGTTGTATGTTCTAGGATTTTTGTCACCCCAAATCCTACAGTTATGTTTGTTCACGCGGTCACTTAAGTGAAACGTTGCTTCATCTGACATTATTAGATTTACGTTTGATTGAAGCCTAAACAAATCTAATAACCTCCCACAAATAAACAATCTCTTTTCGATTGCGTGATTCTTAATTTTTCGGAAAGTCTGAATCTTATATGCTTTTAACTTGATTAAATTTAAAAGCTTATGCACCTTACTCTTTGACATATGTAGGGGTTGAGCGATTTTTCTAGTAGATATTTTATTATTGTTTCTTTCTAAAATCTCCCTTATCTGTAAAATTTTATTTAAAAGAATATCTTGAGCGTTTTGAATGTGTCTTTCTTTTCTCTCCAATGTTCCTGTTTCTGTAAACTGACTTAACCAGCTTAAAATAGAACTTCTAGTAGGCGGATTTTTTTCAAAAATGATTTTAAATATTTTTTGTGTATGCGTAATTGATTTACTTTTACTATACAGGCTGTTTCATTAAGCTTGGTACGCGGCCATATCTCGAAAATTATTGGGTATAGAAATTTGGAAAATAAAATGTTATTACTAAAACGGCTAAGAGAAAATCCTGGAAATTATTTTAATGATTTTAATTACATCATTAGAAAGCCTGAATAATTCAGAATAAGCTTTGTCTGAGAGTAACTGGCGAACCGGCTTTAATAAGACAAGGAGAAGTCCCACAGTCTCTAATAATTTAAAGGACTGTATTTTATAAATGACTTATCTGATTACAGCAAACTTAGGCTTGTTTGTAAGAAAAATGTTACTGTTTCCAAATACCGTATCTATCGGCACTCGACAGTTTTAAATAAAATTGCCAAAGAGCGCAGTAAGCAATAATAACAGTTTTTTCAATTTTGCCACAAAAATTCAAACCATACAGTATAATTTTGATGTCATAATCGGAAAGTAGATTAAACCGTAGTTTAATATCTTTTCACAGTAACTCTAAAACGGGCGAAGATATCGAACTATGGTTTAATCTACTTTTCGATTACGACATCAAAATTATACTGTATGATTTCAATTTTCGTGGCAAAATTGAAAAAACTGTTATTATTGCGAACTGCGCTCTCTAGCAATTTTATTTAAAACTGTCGAGTGCCGATGGATACGGTATTTAAAAACACTGACATTTCTCTTACAAATAAGTCTGAGTTTGCTATAATCAGATAAGTCGTTTCGAAAATATAGTCAGGGACGCTTTTACCACTAGGCGCACTAGGTGCGCGCCTACAGCTTCACATTTTGGAGGGCCTCAAAAACTCAAAAAAGCCTATCCAATATTTTTTGTTTTCATGTTTCATCTTTTCATATATTTTTTTTTAAATTGGTAAATAAGTATCTATCGCCATCTACATGTGTGAGGGTCAAAAATAAAATAGATTTTGTGATTATACATTTTATGCGGTACGAATAGCCTTAGTTGCATTGGGATTCCCATTCCCAATTTGGGAACACCACAAATATTTGAGTGAGCAGTAGTGCGTAGTGTCCTAATCGAAGCATAAAGAGAGTTTTGTGTCTGTTTATATAATCTCAGTTGCATCGCAATCGCAAGATCGAATACGAATCAAACCAAATTAATTGTTTAATTGTACGTAATTATTACAGGTGGAAAGTTTTAAAGTATTATTCTATTATTCATACGTACAGTACGTATACAGTAATGTATTATCAATTCCTCATTTAGTCATTAATCGATATTAGTGCTACTTTGAAACATGAAGCGACGTTTTGAATCTGGTTCAGCTAAACGGAAAAAGCAAACAAAAAAAGAAACAGAAAAGCAGGATTAGAAGAATGCAATGGAGGCATTCTTAATTAAAGATATGGCGCAAAATGAATCCAGTGTAACGATTCCTTCTGCTGAAGTCTATGACGATTTAATTGGTGAAAGAAACGAATCCGAAATTCAACTTGCAGAGAACCTGCCATCGCCATCCATCTCAACCGCATCGTCAGCCTCAGTACGCCATCCGTGTGCATTAACGTCAGCAAACGTCAGTGCTGATAGTGAGTTAGAATTTAAATTATCTCAACCAAGGCAATCAAGCAATAGTTTAAAGTACGTAACTTTATGGCCACATTTATTATTAGACAAAGATATAGAAAAAATTCTACTGGAAAATCCGAAACATATTGGTAACCCTGAAGAGTATGGTGTCCCTTTCGAGGATCTTGGACGTGTTTATACAAGACATTTTTCAGAAAATATTTTTTTGAACATCAAAGAAAATGGTTTGCGAGAATTGGGAAAATGGCTTATTTTTAGTGAGACAACAGGTGGACTGCTTTGTTTTTATTGCAAACTATTTTCAAAAATAAAGACCCACTTATCATAGAAGGATGGATGCATAGATTTGTAAAATATTGGTGCTAAACTAAATGAACATGAAAATTCGATGCGTCATAGAGCTGCAATGATTGTGTTTTCCAAACGTTAGAAACTCGCTGAAAGGATTGAGAGTGAACTTATAAAACAAGCCGAAATAGAAAACAATATTAGCAAAAAGTTTTAAGAAGAATTGTTTCTACAATCAAGTTTCTTTCTTCTCAAGAATTAGCTTTCTGAGGATGTGAAGATGAAAGTAGAAACTATATTTGCTGTCTTTAATACCTAGCAAAATTTTACTTGTTTATTGACAACCATCTGTAAAAATTTGGGAATAAAGGAAGTGGATATAATGGCTGATACAGTCCGCAACCAATTCATCAACGAAATAAAAGAAGTTATTTATTTCTCCCTAATTATAGATTCTACACCGGATATTAGTCATGTTAACCAACTCTGTGTTGTAATCCGCTATGTTTTACCAGATGGCCAAATCAAGGAAAGATTTATGGGATTTATTGATATTTATTCTCATCAATCTGCAAATCTGGGAAATACTACTTTGAACCTTTTGAAGAAATGGTATACCGACGTTTGTAAATGTAGAGGTCAGAGCTATGACAATGCCACAAACATGTCAGGCAAATATTCTGGCTTTCAATGTAGAATTAAAGTTCATACCCCAACTGCGGATTATGTGCCACGCTCAAGTCATAGCCTGAATTTGGTTATAAAGTGTACAGCCCGAAGGTTGTAGTACCGCGGTCAAATATTTTGACTTTGTCGAAAATGTTTATGTTTGGTTTTCGTCTTCCACACATCGATGGCATATTTACAACAATATTTGGCAAAGAACTCAAACGCTTGCACATTAAAAAAAGTTACTGTTACAAGATGGTTTGGTTGCAGATGCGGTCTTTGTCTTATATTGCAATTACTCTAACATTAGGGATCCAATTACCGAATTAGGGTCTGACGAAAATCAAAAGAAATTAACAAAAATTGAAGCCGAGGCATTGGTGGATAAAATAGATCAATTTGAAATAGCGTTACTTTCAGTTTTATGGAACAAGATTTTACAACAATTAAATGCCGCGAGTAAAACATTACAAAAGCCAGATTTATCTTTAGTTTAAAGTTCATCCTTGCTTAAATCACTTATATCGTTTACACAAACAGTTCGAGACGATGTTAATAACATTGAATCTGAAGCTAACTTGTTAGTAGCGCAGGAAAACAACACCGAAACAAACGGTTGTAACCCAGAGAATATTTTGAAAATGAGGTTATTGTAACAGGAAAAGACCATTTCATTGTAAATTTTTTCTATGTATTTTGTGATGCAGCAATCGTCGATCTCAATAGAAGAATTTTGGCTTACAATGAACTGGATCTTGTATTTTCCATTTTTTTTTAAAAACGATATGACTGAAGCTGATATTGATTCTAATATTAAAATGTTAACTTGTAAATACAAAAAAGATATTAATCAGATTCTAGCTCGGGATGAAATTAAACACTTTTTAATCTACTCAAAAGTAGAAAAGTTGTCTTCACTACAAGAAATGTATAAAAACCTAAATGTCACGGGATTAAAATGTACATTTCCGAATGTGCAAGAAGTGGGCGCCCAGAAAAATAGCGCCTGGGCGCTGACTTCCAAATTTCCTCACTTCTCATTTGCAAGTAAGCGCCCAAACTTATTTAGGAGATATATTGAAACCATCACCCAACAAACAAACTGGTTTTCGTTTCCCTAAAAACCTAACCTAAAGCTTACAAAGCGAGGTCAAAGTTTAAAATGTGGGAAACTGATTTGAACTAAATACAACCGAATTTTTGTATAAACGTGCACATTTGCATGGCGGTTAAACACGCTTGTTACGAGGTGAGAGAGGTCATATGTCATTGATTAATTAAAGTCTTTAATTAGCTGTGACAGAAGTGCAGCTAAATGAAAAGCAGTGTAGAATGGCAGTCCGTGTTATTTAAACTGTAAGTATCATTTTCTATCTGCAACATATTTTGCTGACAACAAAAAACTGTTTTAGATCAACATAATTAAAACTATACCAGCATTTTTACAAATGTATTACATTTTAAAACAAATATTTCAAATGGATCAGCAACAGAGAAATACATGACCCTTATAATTAGTGAAATAATTAAACTTCACATATCAATTTAGCTAATCAATTTATTTGAACGTTTATATTTAGCTAAAACTATTTATTAACAAATTAATGATTTTTAGACTTAAGAGAAGTAACCGCCCCCAACCCTCATTAGTGATAAACTTTTTTGTAAACTAAGTAAAGCATTCTGATTCAAATGGTGCTCTTTTTTGAGCGCGGACTGAGCGATAAATGAACTTAATGGGTCGTCAAAGAAGGTGTGATATGGGGAGTAAACCTAGTTGGTTGGTAGGTGATAATTTTTTTCTTTGATAAAATTATATGCTTTCATGTGATTAGAGGTAAACGGTGTTGGTTGGACCGCGCTTCTAAAAATAGCACATTTGACTTAGAAAACTTTAATTAATTTACACAAAAAGTTTCAGACCAATCGGGGTTGGAGTTGGGTATTTCTCTTATGCCATTTGTTATAGCTTTTTATTACACAAGTGTCTTATAAAGCAAATAAGTCGCGAGACAAATGTTTATCCTAATATTTATCGAATGTATTATTTTCTAATAGTATGTATGTACATACATAGTTTTATCAAACACCTCCTTCAGTAAGAGTTCTTAAAAAATTATCAAAACACGAAAATTTTATACGTTGGTAGCCTATAATTTTGTTGCCATGTTGTTGTGTTCTGCCTTGTTCGTTTGCTGATAGAAATTATTATTTGAGAAAAATTTCGCAAAAAAAGAAAAAGTTCTCGCGCTGTAAAAATAGATATTCAGATATGTTAAAAAAGCCACGTTCAGTTTGGTACCGAAGAAATCCAGAGATGCTTATTACAAATAATAAAATGACTTCAGTAATTGGAAACAGGAAGAATATGGTTGTTGGGGGTAAACGATGGTGTGCTTTTGGGTTACTTCTTTTACCCCAAGAAAAAGATTTGAGGCCTGTCTGATCTGGACAAAATATAGCATGTTAAGATCGACATTAATGCTTCACGAATATAGAAATATTTCAAAATATGGCAACTTTCAACAGTTTCTAGCAGAAGCACCTAATAAAAATATTTGATGATGACGATAGGTCGAATTTGTTACTTTTTCCCTAAAACGTGGGTTAATGCCAACAATGTATACATTTTTGGAAAGGACAAGAAATGGCGTTTCCAATGATGTTGTTATGTACCAAAGCAAATCAAATCAACTAACGAAAAAAATCAATTATATTCTTAAGTTACAAGCTGTCAACAAAATTGTTTGCAAGCACTCAAAGCAAAAAAAATATGTACAAAATGTATGATTACTTACGATAATGTTACAAGGATAGATACAAACATAAAGGAAAGTCTATGTACAATGCTATTACTTATCGCACCAATCGCACCATCCAGATAGGACTTCGGATGCCACCAATCAACAATTATGCAGAGGGATCCACCAAACTACTTCTTAGGATGCCACCAATCAATAAATATGCAGCGAGATTTACCATACTACTCCTTCGGATGCCACCAAGCAATAAATATGCAGCGAGATTACCAAACTATTTCTTCGGATGCCACCAGACAGATCCACCATAAGATCAAGAAATATAGCTATTTCATCTATTTTAATTTAATCTATTGTACGACAATTTTAAATACGTCGCACTAGCCATCAATTTTCGAATACGAATTGGTATTATTCGTCGATACTATCAATTGCTAATCACCAACCCGCACGAATACACGATTTCTGGCGGATAATAAAGGCACGCTTTCGTACGCATTCCAAAGTGCATATAGCAAATAATAGGACACAAAATTAGAACAAATTAACAGGTACAAGGACGTAACATAACCGCCCACCAAAATCATCCGTTTTTGGTGATTTTCTAACTAAACGACTAAACTAATTGAACCCGAAATAAAATGTAATACCGAGAAAAAAACAAAAACAAAACGTAATGATAAAATCCCATGTGCTACTGCAATGGAAGAGCACACAGTTTTATAAGAGGACGCTTAAATAGGCCTTTACTGGTGCGGACTGTAGCCACACGAGCAATGTTATCGTTTCCCGGATGCAACTCTACTATTCTACCCAATCTCCATTGAAGAGGTTAGATTGAATTGTCCTTGATAAGGACCATGGTACCAATATCTATTGATTTAAAGGCGCGAGCTTTAGACCATTTACAACGTTGGTATAATGTGTGAAGGTATTCACTACTCCAGCGATTCCAGAAGTCCTGGTGCAATCTTTGGACCAACTGCCAGCGTGATAATCTAGTTATATTTAAATGTGATAAGTCTGCATCGGGAGGCGATGTTAAAGGTTCTAATGTAAAAAAATGTCCCGGTGTGAGAACACTCAAGTCATTCGGATCTGAACTTAAGCTGAATAGAGACCGAGAATTCAACACCGCTTCGATTTGTACAACGAAGGTGTTGAATTCCTCATAGGTAGTATTTGTTTACCTATTACTCTACTTATATGAGTCCGATTTGATCCCGCTTTCCCACAAGCCACCAAAATGTGGAGCATGGGGAGGGTTAAAGTGCCATTCAATGGCTTCCGCTTCTACAGCAAGTTTAAATTGATCACACAATTCCTTATTAGCCCCAACAAAATTGGTACCGCAATCAGTAAAAATGCGACTACAACGCCTACGACGAGCAATAAATCTACGTAACGCGGCTAAAAAGGTATCACTTGATAAATCTGAAGCGACTTCTAAATGTAATGCTTTAGTAGAAAAGCAGACAAACGAGCATAAGTATGCCTTCACCGACTTGGAACCACGTCGTATAGATATGTGAATTGGAAATGGACCACCATAATCTAAACCCACACAACTAAATGCTTTAAGTTGGCTGACGCGGGCTGATGGTAAATTTGCCATAGGAGGTTTAACCGAAATAGGTTTTGCTTTGAAACATGACTAACATGTTGATAAACAACGACGAATCGCTCTACGAGCCGACACAATCCAAAAGTTTTGTTGTATTAAATACATGGTAGTATTTACGTCACAATGCTTGTTCTCTAAATGAACTTGCTTTATTACTAAAGTAGTTAAACAATGTTTCCCATGCAATAAGGCGGGATGTTTTGTCCCAAATGGTAACGAGGCGTTAGCCAGACGACCACCTACTCTTAAGATTCCGTTATTATCTACAAATGTCGACAATTTTTGAAGGTTCTTAGAGCAAGGTATTCCCTTGGAAATAAAAACAAATTCGGAATAAAACGTTTCAAGTTGAACAATACGAACTATACAAAAAAGTGCATAATGCAGCTCAAGCTGAGTTAAGCCACCCGACTTAGTTGTCCTTTTACGACAATTATAAATAAATCTGATACAAATGGCAATAATTCTCTGAATCTTTTGTAACGATGAGAAACGTCCTACTAGTTCTAAAAGGTCGTTGCGCACAAATTGCGCTGTAAATGTGACGTATCTCAATTCTTCAACTCCCTCCTGCGGTGAGGATTCTAACGTTTCTCTAGGACAATAATCTTCTAGATGCAAAAGCCAGGCAGGACCCGCCCACCAAAGGGAACAATTTAGCAACTCCTCTGGGAGAAGACCGCGAGAAGCTGGATCAGCTGGATTGTCATATGAACGAACATGACGCCAGCAACTAGGCGGTATAATTTCTTAGATATGAGAAACTCTATTGGCGACAAACGTTTTCCATTTGTAGGGAACGGAACGTATCCATTAAACTGGCATAAGACTTTATGACAAACGAAACTAAATTTGCAAGCAAACTTGTTGTTAATAATTTCAAGCGAGGAACTGATAACCGTTTGAGCGGAGCTACCTTTGATTTAGCTATAACAAACGAAACAACGACAAGATTATCCACTACAAAACGAAGATAGACCACAGCAGCGTAGCCTAACTCGGACGCATCACAAAATCCGTGCAACGAGCAATGCGTAAACGATGCTGATTTCGAACAACGAGGAATCTGGAGATTCGACAAACTATCCAACGACGACTTACGAACGTCAGCTGGGGGCTCTGCGTCCCAATCTAATCCTAGGAGCCACAGATGCTGTATTAATCGTTTAGCAAAAAAAAAGTGAGTGGACATAAAAAACCCAAAGGATCGTATATGCGTGCGACCTCAGATAAAATCAATCTTTTGGTACAAAGAGCGCCTACTGGTTTGACCTGAAACGAAAATGAGTCTATCGATGCTTGCCACTGGAGACCCAAAATCTTCGACACCGCTGAATTGCTGTACTAAAAAAAAGGGGATGGTTTTGACAATGTTCAACCGGCAGCAATGTTAACAGTGAAGGTGAATTGGCTGACCATTTGCGCAATTCGAAACAACCAGAATTTAATAGTTTAATCAATTGTTTTTGCAATTCCAACAACAATTCTAAAGTTTCTGCACCACAAACAAAATCAGCAACGTACAAATTTGAAATGATGGCTTGGGCTGCAAGAGGAAAATTTTCCATGCCTTCTTGTGCTAATTGTAAGAGACAACGAATAGCTAGAAAAGGAGAAGATGCATAACCATATGTTATTGTGTTCAATTTAAAGGTTTGGATAGGTTCATCAGTAAAAAACCTTCAAAGTATTAGCTGGAATTGCCTATGTAAATCCTTCACTAAAATCTGTCTAAACATTTGACGTACGTCACAAGTGAAAACAAAATTAAACCAACGAAAGCGAATCAGCATTGCGCTAATATTGCTTTGGAGCTTTGAACCCGCAAGAAGTGTCTCATTGATAGAGATGCCTGCGCTATCCTTAGCCGAAGCGTCGAAAACTACTCTAATTTTTTGAGCATCATTTTCCTTAAAAACGCAATGATGCGGAACATAGTAACTATGTAAACTATCAACAATCAAAGAGGAAACTAAAGACATGTGACCTGAATTCCAATAATCTTGCATGAACTCAATATATTTCTCTTTCATAACGGAATTCGAATTAAAGTGACGTTCAAGTGTCAAAAGGCGGCGGTATGCATTTTGACGAGACCCTACAAACGTCGGTAATGACTTGGCGTCCTTGAACGGCAACGAAACCACAAAGCGACCTAAATGGTCTCTTGTGTGTGTACTAACAAACGAATTTTCAGCAAACTGATCCTCCGGAGAAGTGGTGTACAAGTTGGTAGGAACATCTTCCATTTTTCAAAAGGATTTTAATGGGTCATCCAGAGATGGTTCTAATGATACGAACAATGAGTGTAGTTCCGGTTGAGTTATTGTATTGCTAGCAATAGGTCCTACTAAGGTGATACCAAAAATTTTATCCAATGCGGCTGGACCATCCATATTACCAACACTATCTGTAAAATGAAACACAGATCCACGAGCTATTTGAGGAAATATAACGGCACCTAAAAGGAAATCAATGTTTTCTGGTATGTTCCAATTAGGATCGGCTAGATTAATATTTGAGTACTTTGGAATACTATCAATATAAGTATGAGGAAGTTGTGAACAAATCTTCCGTATGATCATGACATTGAGACGCAAGGAAACTGACGATGAACCTACTGGCCAAATAATGCAATTGGTATTTCCGCGGCTAACCTTAACTAAAGTGTCTCCAAGACACGTTATTAAATCTCGACGAACGATTGTACGGTATACCAAGACGATTACGACAATTTTCCGTTATAAAACTGATTTGACTTCCTGGATCACACAGTGCTCTAAAAGTTTGAAATTTACCACAACGATCTTGGATTTCTAAGCGAATTGTAGCTAGCAAAGTGACCGTAGATAAATTAGAATTTGACGGTCTCACTGAGATTAAAGCTAACGGAGACTCTGACGATTCAACACCCGTTGGCGTTGTTTCTTGGGTTGTGCGTGGTTGTGATGAATTCATGGAAGATGATTTTCTGAAATGTAACAAGGAGTGGTGTCGTCCCGAACAATGTCGACACGAGAATTTCGAATTGCACGATTTTACTAGTTGCTGCGAACTCAAGCAATTCAAACAGAGATATGACGATCTAACTGCTGTATAGCGTTCCTGTGGGTTGAGGTTACTAAAACTAGAGCACGACATTGTGCGTAAATGGTCTTTGCAAGCGAATGTTGAGGACGCTTGTTGTCCCAACTACTACTACTATTTTTTGAGGTACTACTATGACCACCTCGAAATTTGACGGAATTCGACAAACTACTATTGGTAAACGAAGCTGCTTCTAAAGCGCGACATTGATCGCTAAGGAACAGTTTAAGTTCTTCAAACTTGTAAAGATGTGGTTGAGGATGGGTCAATTCAAAACGTTGATGAGTATCTGAATCTAATTTCTCAAGTAACCAATTAAATAATGTGAAATTCCAATGATCAATGTTTTCAATTTGATTAACAGCAGCTAAATTTTCTCCGAAAATATTTAAAATATCGCGTAAAGCTTGAGGAGGTTGCGTAGTTACTTTAGGAGCCTTGGCAATATTTTGCCAGTAAAAAGTAGCTAAAACTCTACTGTTTTGGTAGCGATCAACTAATGTTTTATGAGCAATTTCATAATTATCCGAGGTCAAAGGCAAATGTTTAACTAAAGTCAAGGGTTCTTTAGTTAATGTAGAAATCAAGTGTTGAAATTTCTCTACATTCTAAAGGGATTCATTTTCATGAATGAGAGTATTAAACAAATCGTGAAATGTAGGCCAGTCTTTAAGACATCCGTCAAATTTTGGCAAATTAATTCGAGGTAAGTAAATGTGTGATCTATTTAATTTTGAATCTAATGCGTCAGAATTTGAAGGAGTTGGGGAAACATCTTTTATTTGTGTTACTTCTAGCGAGATATGAACGGCGTCTATTTTATAAAAAATTGCATCAATATCTATATCAAGTTGACACAATGCCTCCCAATCAGTGGGACTCTCATCAACTAAAGTGTTATCACCAAACGAACTTTGAAATTTATTAAAGATGCTTTAAGCATTTTTAAAGGCAGCCATAAATTCAGATCGTAACGACTCATCGTTTTTAAAATCTAAAGCTACTTTATAAATTGATTGCAATTTCGACAATGTTTGTTTTGCTAACGAATAAGTTTTTTTCTATTGTTAAAATCATTGTAATAATCAATGAACTATGACACAAGTGGATACGATAAAGCAGCGCGATATCCAAAAATTTTATTTCGATGTGAAAATTAAATACTGCGTTCTTTGAATCAATAGAAAGTGGTTTTTTACCAATCGAATCCAACAATTAAGTTACTACATATAACAAATTTCTTCTTCAAAACAATGTGCAATCCACTATCAGTAACCAACATAAAACCTTATCAAAAATTATAACGCGTACCCGAAACCAAAATAAAATCATTCAAAAAATTTCAGCGCTTGTAATATAACTTCTCGATTGACAACTTGTAACAACTGGTGACAAAGCAAACTGTAATCTACAGAGCGATATCAAGATTCGGCTGGAAGGACCAAAAAATATGTTACGTACCAAAGCAAATCAAACCAACTAACGAAAAAAAATCAATTATATTCTTAAGTTACAAGCTGTCAACAAAATTGTTTGCAAACACTCAATACAAAAAAAATATGTACAAAATGTATGATTACTTACGATAATGTTACAAGGATAGATACAAACATAAAGGAAAGTCTATGTACAATGCTATTACTTATCGCACCAATCGCACCATCCAGATAGGACTTCGGATGCCACCAATCAACAATTATGCAGAGGATCCACCAAACTACTTCTTTGGATGCCACCAATCAATAAATATGCAGCGAGATTTATCATACTACTCCTTCGGATGCCACCAAGCAATAAATATGCAGCGAGATCTACCAAACTATTTCTTCGGATGCCACCAGACAGATCCACCATAGGATCAAGAAATATAGCTATTTCATCTATTTTAATTTAATTTATTGTACGACGATTTTAAATACGTTGCACAAGCCATCAATTTTCGAATACGAATAGGTATTATTCGCGGTTACTATCAATTGCTAATCACCAACTCGCACGAATACACGATTTCTGGCGGAGAATAAAGGCACGCTCTCGTACGCATTCCAAAGTGCATATAGCAAATAATATGACACAAAATTAGAACAAATTAACAGGTACAAGGACGTAACAGATGTTAAGAATAATAAGGTGTCCTATTTAAACTAAACTCACAACTTTGGTTCAAAAAACTTAATTTCTTTTGGTCAATTTCCACAAAAAATTACATGTGGCAACAATGCCAACAGACACTTGAAGTATACTTATGAAGTGAAAACTGCCTGTCGATATCTTTTTCCGTTCTTGAGTTATAAGTTGTTAAAATGTGTCAATTTATACAGGGTGTTTCAGAATAAGATGCTGATCCTTAAGGGTGTCAATCCTTACGCGATTTTAAGAAGAAAAGTTCAAATAAACATATGTCCTAAACCTCTTAACATTTGATCTACAAGGTGTTCAAGTTTTAAGAAAAATTTTTCAAAGAGTACGAGACTCAATGAGGAAAAGAGCTGAAGCATGCATACTTGCAGGTGGTGGCCAATTTCAACAGCTAATCTAAATTATTTTTTTTTTTAGGTTATTTAATGTTAGTTCTTTTATTTTAATGTTAAAATTAGTATGTATTAAATAATCAATAATTATTTGCCAAATCTTTTTTACGCGAAAACCGCTTGCCGGACGAAAAAAAACAAGAAATCAAATTTACCTTAAAGTGAATGGAGATTTAAAAAATAATTTTTATTTTAGGAAAAAGCAGTGGCGTACATAATATTTCTCTAAAAATATCTAGTCCTCATCCTGTACGGACTGCACTGAACAAAAAAATTTTAAATTTCGAAATCAAAAAATAGTTGTTGTTGCTTAGAAGGCATATGCCAAATTTTATTAAAATATCTATAAAGATATTAAAGTTATGATAAAAAAACGTTTTTTTTCTTAAAAACTTGAACACCTTGTAGATCAAAAGTTAAGAGGTTTAGGACATATGTTTATTTAAACTTTTCTTTTTAAAATCGCGTAAGGATTGACATCCTTAAGGATCAGCATCTTATTCTGAAACACCCTGTAGATAGACACCTTGGATATTGTAAATATCAATTAATGTATATTTTTTATTTTTCTAGTGGCATTTTATTTGATTAATAAATTAAAAACAATAATACCAATTTTTGCACGTGGAAAACAAAAAACCCACACTTTTTATTTAAATTAAGAAACATTTTGATTGTTAAAAATTCGATACGGAATTAAGTG
The DNA here is from genome assembly GCA_030710515.1 of Abscondita cerata. Lineage (NCBI taxonomy): Eukaryota > Metazoa > Arthropoda > Insecta > Coleoptera > Lampyridae > Abscondita > Abscondita cerata. Next base: position 411,036 of record JALBCR010000353.1, read on the forward strand.
AGTTTTTAAAAAATTAAATTTAGAACGTAATGCACGTTTTAAAGAGTTTCAATTCAAACTCTAGGCTTTGTGAAAGAGAACCAATAAAATTTCGAAAATTTAATATTCAGTACGCTTTCTTTATTAGAAATTTATAGGAAACATTTTGTAATTTCCATTTTTAATTTTTGAATATCAATCACAATTTAATTGTTAATTAATTTACATATATTTCAAAATGCTTCAAATTAATTGAGATACTAATTTTAGATTGACGCAACACGATTAATAAGCGATTTTATGAATAGATGTTTTGTAAAGAAACACAATTACGACGTTTAAATTTTATTGTTGGAAGGATAATGTTCCTTTTTTATGCGTCATAAAACACGTGTTGTCTTTTATGTTAAGAAAACAATTAAGCAGAAACATTTTTGTAATGTTGCACTTAAGTACATTAAGTAAATGCTTTGTACGGGAATTAAAAAATATTAAGCTCCATTAATATATACAATGGAATTCAAGCATTATTTTTTTGTCGAATTGAAGAGTTAAGCAATAAACTACTATAGTTTGAAATTTGATGTAAATACCTAATTACTAAAATATAAAGCATGTGCTTACAATGTACTGAAAATAATTTATTTGCATAATAAATATACATATTATTTAGTATGAATTTTGTCGAGCCATATATGTTAGACCATTTTATTCAGTCTAATATAAATGTGATGTTAAATATTTGCACCGGAATTTATATTTGACATAAATGTTTTTAAATTTGATTTCTTTCTGCTTTATTAATTTTTATATTTAAATCAAGTTATAAATTTTTTACTGGTTTTGCTTAACTTTTTAGGGTTATGTAAGTTTTAAAATATTTTATCGTAGCATGTAAAAAGATAATTTATACTACGAAACTTTTTAATTAATAATTTCTGTTGTAAAAACATCATTCATTTTGATAAAAAATTAATATCTAATTTTACAAAAGTCTTTTATTTCTTTGTCATTACGTTAGTTGAAAATGAAAATTGCAAATTAATATTAAAACCAAACAAATTATTTATGAATGTGATGAATATTCCTCAAACTATTTTATTGGATTGAAAATATTTAAATATTTGAAACCTAAAATTTAAATAACATTTTAATTTAATTTTTAATACAATATCTTTATTCTTTTATGTGAAATTGTATTGTAATGGGAGTAGCTCATGCAAAATGTGTACTACATGGTACACCTTAAAGAAACAAAACAAATATAAACGTATTTACAACGATGCTATTAAACATTATCTCAGAAATATAGCTTCTTTAAGAAAACTTCTACAAGGAGAAACACAATTTTCAATTCTTTAGAGCCTCGCAATGTTATAGCTTGTCGTCAATAACAAAAACTGTCGTTTTTATTTTACTTCAATTTGCAGTTAAACGAAGTTGCCTTTAAACAGATTTTGCATTCTCACATTTCGTTCGTTTTTGAGTAACAAAAAGATAGTTAAAATTTAATGGTACATAGATTTCAAACAAAATTTGGTAGTGTTGAATATATTGCAGTAAACGTTCCAAAAATTTTATTTAATTAGTACGTGACAATAAACTTTTTAATGTTTTTTTCAGTTGCACATAAGAAAACATAATTTTTTGTAACTTATGTGACGTTTCGTCACTGGTAACATAAATACCTATTACAATATTCAAATCAAACTTTAAAATTGCTCTTATTGGTATGTTTGCATTTTTGTTTTGACTATTGTTTTACATATTCCAATTAAAGTAAAAAATTAGTAAAAAATTACAAGGAATTTCAAGCAGGCCAAAACAACCTTTTAAGGGTGGCAAGCCCTTATTTGACTTAGGAGAACTGTGGCAACCTAATTATAATAAAATTCTTCGATATTAGGTATTTTGAACACAATTTCGCGAGTTTCAGGTGGATTTTTAAATACTGCCATAAATTTACATTCAAAATTCATAACTTGTCAATTTGTATAATCAACCTTAAAATTTTAAATATTGACATGAATTTTTATTTAAAAATGCATTTTATTTATTTTGTAAAAGAGGTGCATATTAACCCGTGCGTGCGGCACTTATAAAAACGAATATTACATTTTGTATTATATTATGTCCTTTATATGTTTTCTGGTTTTTTCTATTTCTTTCTCATATACATACTGTTATTTTTCTTCTTTGTTTTATTATTATTGTATCTACTTCTTTTCTACTACTTCATCTTCATTCTTCTATTTTTCTCTTCCGTGATTATTTCTCCTTTAGCTCTATCTTACATTTTTGCTCTCACTGCAAATTGTACTCTCTATTCGAATTCTTCTAATATCTTTTTCTTCCACCTTTACCAGTTTTTCCTTTTTAATGCCTATGTTTTACACTCCTCTCGTTCATATTTTCTTGTTATTTGTGTTCTATTTCGTTAAATTCCCTCCATTTCAACCTATCTTCTATGCTTGTTATCTACCCGCATTTTGTTGTTAACCCTTATCTAATTTTTTAGCATCTATCCTTCTTCTCCCTTGTATATCTCTTTCTTTCTTTGTCATATTTATATATATTTTTGTCCCTAACAGTTTTTTCTTTTAAAATTTCAATTTTTTATACTTTGCAGTTTTACTATTATTTTTTAAATTCTGTAGCATCCTCTAACTTTTTCTACTCTTATCTTATTTTACAACATTTCCTTTTTTGTTTGGTTTTGGACAATGTCAATTTGGCCACACGACATTTCTTCCACTTGTCTCAAAACTTCTTTTTTTCTTCAATTTACTTCAAGTCCTGGTATTACTAAGTTTTTCTTCTTTTCTCTCTTTCTCTTTTTCTTCCTCTTTTCCATTCATTTTTACAATTTCTTACCTTAGTTGACTTATTAATTTTTGTAAAGACCCCTTTTTATAATTTCAATTAGAGCGGAACTTGTACAAACTACAGATAACTAAACCTTGACAGTAGTAATCATTGTAATAGTGATGTAATAGCTTACATAATAAAACCGTCAAGAAACAACAGTGCCACCCGCACAGTTTTGTTTGATGTACTTGCTTCAATTCACAAATTTCGGAATGTACTCACTTTTTGTACTTACTCGATCTAGTAAAAGCAAATATTAAACATCGAGTACATATAAACAAGTTTTTTAAGTCAATAACGGATTTTACCTGTAGATTTTATATGTAGATTAAAGAATTTTTGAGATTTTGTCACCTGTGTGAAGTTGGGGCTAACTTTAACGAATTTTGTTATTTTATTGATTGTGCTATATTGTGCTATAATTGTGTCGTATTGTGCCGCAAATCGCATTTCCATATCTTAAAGCGTTTTTTCAATAAATTGAAAAAAACAGAATTTTCGTAGCCCCGTCCTTTTTTAATTTTGTAATTTTTTTGATTGTGCTACAGTTGTGCCATATTGTTCCGCAAATAGCATGTCTATATCTTGAAGTGTTTTTTAAATAAATTGCAAAACCAAATAATCGTAGACCCGCACTTTTTGAATTTTGTCATTTTATTGATTGTGCTGTATTGTGTTATAATGTGCCTTACTGTGTCGCACTTTGCATGTTCATATTTTTAAAGCGTGTTTAAAATAAATTGAAAAAACAAATTTTCGTAGCCCACCATTTTGAGAATTTTGTTATTTTATTGATTTATTGTGCTATAATTATGCCGTATTGTGCCGCAAATTGCATGTCAATATCTTAAAGCGTTTTTTAAATAAATTGCAAAACCTAATTATCGTAACCCCGCACTTTTCGAATTTTGTCATTTTATTGATTGTGCTGTATTGTGTTACAATTGTGCCTTATTGTGTCGCACTTCGCATGTTCATATTTTAAAGCGTTTTTAAAATAAATTGAAAAAAATAAATTTTCGTAGCCCAGCACTTTTCGAATTTTGTTATTTTATTGATTTATTGTGCTACAATTGTGCCGTATTGTGCCGCAAATTGCATGTCGATATCTTAAAGCGTTTTTTAAATAAATTGCCAAAACCAAATTTTCGTAGCACCGCCCTTTTCGAATTTTGTCATTTTATTGATTGTGCTGTATTTTGCTACAATTGTGCCGAAAATTGCATGTCTATATCTTGGAAGCGTTTTTAAATAAACTGAAAGAAACTAATTTTCGTAGCCCAGCACTTTTCAAATGTTGTTATTTTATTGATTTACTGTGCTACACTTGTACCGTATTGTGCCGTAAATTGCATATCGATATCTTAAAACGTTTTTTAAATAAATTGCCAAAACCAAATTTTCGTAGCACCGCCCTTTTCGAATTTTGTTATTTTATTGATTGTGCTGTATTTTGCTACAATTGTGCCGAATTGTGCCAAAAATTGCATGTCTATATCTTGGAAGCGTTTTTTAAATAAACTGAAAGAAACTAATTTTCGTAGCCCAGCACTTTTCAAATGTTGTTATTTTATTGATTTATTGTGCTACACTTGTACCGTATTGTGCCGCAAATTGCATATCGATATCTTAAAACGTTTTTTAAATAAATTGCAAATACCAAATTTTCGTAGCACCATCATTTTCGAATTTTGTCATTTTATTGATTGTGCTGTATTTTGCTACAATTGTGCCGAATTGTGCCAAAAATTGCATGTCTATATCTTAAAGCATTTTTTAAATAAATTGCAAAAACCAAATTTTTGTAGCCCCGCACTTTACGAATTTTGTCCATATCTTAAAGCGTACTGTGCACGATTAAATAGACAACAACACAATTTCTTTTGTCAATTCCTTTTTTTTTAATTGCTCGATTCATTAATGGATTTGACAATTCAATTATAATACGTAAATACCATACCGTAATACGTGGTAATACTCAGACCTGAAAATACTTAATATTTTTTAAATAACATTAAAATTTTTTAACAAAAATTTTAATTAGTTTTTAGTTAGTGCGCCTACAATTGCGATATGCCTAAACAATAGAAGACAAAATTCGTTGATCGAAAAAGATAAAAAACAATGCACAATTACAATTACAATTACAATTTTGAATTCAAGAGATTTGTTATCTACAATAGAATTTTGAAGTTTTATTAACATTTTAACATGCGTTCTATCATGACGATGAAGATAGAAAAAATAGAATATACTCTGTGATGTAACACAATATCGCGTAGAAGATGGATGTATCTATTGAATATGAATTAAATAAAATTTAGTTAACACATCCTTTTATTATTTATAATATATGTTCGTTACTTTACTTTTATATTATTATTTATAATTAACCACAATTATATTGTAGCAACAGTAACTTTATTTTTGATTTTGCATGTTGCATAAATGTCAAAAATATCTATGGCAGGTCATTAATCGTTATCAGCCAAAAACTCAAATCAAGCACCAAAATGTGCTAAGCCGCCAATACGGAGCTACGAAAATTTTGTTTTTTTCAATTTATTAAAAAAACTCTTTGCGATTTGCTGCACAATACGGTACAATATAGCACCAATCGAGCAACAAAATTCGTAAAGTGCGGGGCTACAAAAACTATTTTTTACATTTATTTTAAAAACGCTTTGAGATGTGAACATGCAAAGTGCGGCACCATTATAGCACAATACAGCACACAATCAATAAAATGATAAAATTCGAAAAGTGAAGGGCTACAACTATTTGTTTTTTTTTAATTTTTTAAAAAACGCTTGAATATATGGACATGCAATTTGCAACACAATGTGGTACATTTGTAGTACAATACAGCACAATCGATAAAATAACAAAATTAAAAAAGTGCTGGGCTACGAAAATTTGTTTTTTTAAAATTTATTTAATAAACGCTTTAAGATATAGACATGCAATTTGCGGCAAAATACGGCATAATTCTAGCACAATAGAACATAATCAATAAAATGACAAAATTCAAAAAGTGAGGGGCTACGAAAATTCTGGTTTTTTCAATTTATTTAAAAAAACGCTTTAAGATATCGAGATCCGATTTGCGGCACAATACTTCACAATTATAGCACAATATAGCGCAATCAATAAAATAACAAAATTCGTAAAGTGTAGGGCTAACTTCACACAGGTGATTTTGTCACTGTTTGTATCACATTCATATGTAATTTTAAAAATACATTTTATACAGGGCGTCAATAGAAACTGAGCGCATCTTGTAGATATAAATTTGCAAATTGGAGAGCTAATACCAAACATAATCAAGTTTTTAAAAACACATATAAGAGTTTATCTTTTGAATTATAAATAAAATACTTCGAAGTATCGCTTTAAATAATAAAATAAAAGGACCGATTATTCGTCGTACGTATCAAATTTCAATAAATTAAAATAATTGTAAACCACTGCTACTACGATTTTTAAATATTAAATACAGAAAAATAAATTTTCAAAATTTTTAATTGAATTTTTTGTACACATCAGCATCACTTATTCGACCAATAACATTTATGTCAAGCACAATCATTAATTGATCAATTTTGATAAAGCTTGACAAACATTTAAAAAATATGAACATAATTTAATTTTTAATTGTTAAAATAGTTATTTATGATACAAGTGTATGAAGTAATGCTTTTATGCACGAGGCTTGTGTTTTAAATTCCGTAAGTTGATGCACAAAAGCACTTCACACACGTATCTTACACAATATTTTATTTAAGTCCTGCATATTATTTTTAAACTTTTTTTATTAACTTTTATAAAATAAGCTAAAGTGTGGATTTAACTATAACAATTGTGACGATGGTGTTTTGAAGCAAAAATTATAATATTATAATTTACTATTTGGTAAGTTGTAATTCCAATGATTACAATTACAATTTCTTTAATATGTAAACATAGGCATCCTCTAAAAGCAACCAACCATTTCGGTTTTAGACAGAACTTATGTACTTAACGTCTATCTAACAACGATTATACAAAACATTAATCAAAGAGTGTAAACTTAGCTACAAATATTTATCTGCATAACCAACACTACGATTATAGTTAGTCAAACAATTATTTACTTAACGAATTGAAAATTATAAACTTTATTTTATAAAAAACTAGGAAAAATTTAATCTATTTGTATACTATAATCAATTATACATTTATAGTTAAAAATAGTCATTTATTATTTAAACTTTACTATTATTAGGCGGTATTCATTAATTTTGAATATTTCTGACCTAACAAATAATGACGGATTTCCTCGGCAGCCATGCCTACTTTATTAAAATTTTAACATTAATTTTCCCTCGTCTAAACTTCCTAAAACTGATTATATTGCAATTATTTTTTTTTTAATATTTGTAAAACTTTAAATCTTGTGTTCTTGTTAGATTTATATATTATATATTAATAATTTTAATAATAATAATCAATAACAAATAATTTCTAAGAATTTTATTTTTTTTCTGTGATCAAAGAGGATGTAAAAAAACTGAATATTGTTTAAAACAAATGCTTCGATCGAAGTTATTTTATTGATAGAAAATATATGTAAAATAATTAATTTATTATTTCCCACAAAAAAGATGTAAGAAAACTGAATTTCTTAGTGTACATCACGGTTAGTTCAGAACCATTACGCCTAATATTAAAAGTTCAATTTAATATGATGTGTTGGTAAGTTTGGATAGAATAACATGAACGTTACTAACATAACAAGTGATATACTCAGTTATAAAGAAGAATACAACAGTTTTCTTTGATTTACAGTTGAATTTTCGTTTTTGAAAGTGCCAGTAATTAGCCGTACAAACTTAAGTCGTAGAACTAGCAATGCTGCGAGTCAAAGATATACAAGAGCAAGTCAAACTGACTAGCAACGCGAAGCGCGGAATGAAGTTGAACGGAATCGATGGAATCGAAATCAACAACATGCATTCAATTATAAAGTAGAAATCGAGTACAGTTTACAACAAATTGTTGCTATTGAACCAATGAAGGATGTATGCCAATATTGCAAGACATTTAAGTTTAAAAATGAAGCTCCTGGATTGTGTTGCGCAAGCGGTCAAGTCAAATTGACGCCATTAGTACCGCCACCAGAAAGAACCATTACATTCATTGGTTTTCGGAAATCGGCCAGATTCTAAACATTTTTTGACTTATATTCAGTAATACAATAATTGTTTTCAAATGACGTCATTTGGTGCAACAAAAGTTATTCAAGAAAATTTGATGCCAACATTCAAGATTCAGGGTCAAATATATAATTTAACAGGTTCCTTAATGCCGAATAGTGACTACAAATTCTTGCAAATTTATTTTATTTGCGATTCAGCAAGACAAGTCGATCAGCGTTCTGTACACAATAATTTGGTGAAAAGACCAATTGTGAAACAACTCCAAACGTTTTTCACCAACATAACGAATTGGTTGCATTATTCAAGACCGCTTTAGACCGCATGTCGTATGAAAATCACAAAATTGTCATCAAAACTGATAAGACGCCTGCAGGACAACACGCGAGACGTTTTAATGCGCCAACAATTGACGAAGTCGCTATTGTTGTCGTGGGTGAAAATTTAGAAAACCGAGATATTGTTTTACATAAACGTAGCAATCGACTGCAGCGTGTGTCCGAAACACATCGATCATATAATCCGCTACAATATCCTATCTTATTTTGACAAGGTGAAGATGGATATTATTTTTTAGTAAAGATAATAAATTCAGTTAGAGGTTCCAAAACTAACAAAAAAGTTAGTTTAATCAATTATTATTTATACAGACTGATGGTTCGGGAAAATAAGGACAATCATATCTTAAAATGTCGGCCTCTCTTTCACCAATATGCTGTGGATATGTACGTGAAAGTTGAAACTGGGCGATTGACATTTATCAGGTTAAACCAAGCAAAACTGCGTTCTGAAGAATATATTCATCTACGGGATGCTATCAATAATGATGAAAATGCACAGAATGTAGGTAGAACAACTATTCTCCCACCAACATACGTCGGAAGTTAGCGACATATGCATGAATACGCTCAAGATGCTATGTCGTATGTACGTCATTATGGCACACCAGATTTGTTTATAACGTTCACGTGCAATCCACAGTGGGCAGAAATTCGCCAAGAATTATTTCTTGGTCAATCACCCATTGATCGCCACGACATTACGGCAAGGGTGTTAAAAAAAAAGTTAAAATCACTCATGGACTTCATTGTTAAGCATCACGTATTCGGCGAGACGCGCTGTTGGATGTATTCAGTTGAGTGGCAAAAACCCGGGTTGCCACATGCACACATCCTCATTTGGTTGGTAGAGAGGATACAACCGAATGAAATTGACAATGTGATATCTGCGGAAATTCCCGATAATGATAAAGATCCATTGTTAAATGAAATTGTTACAAAAAATATTATTCATGGTCCCTGTGGAATATTAAATCCAAATTCTCCGTGTATGGTTGATAGAAAATGTTCAAAACGCTTTCCAAAACAATTAATAGTAGAAACTATTAGTGGAAATGATGGTTATCCACTTTATCGACGGCGATCCACTGATGACAACGGACGGTCAACAGTAGTCAAAGTGAATCAGCTGGAAATTGAAGCTGATAATCATTGGGTTGTTTCGTTTTCTCCGTTACTCTCTAAAACATTTAAAGCACACATAAATGTTGAATATTGCCACTCCGTAAAATCGATAAATTATATCTGCAAGTACGTGAACAAAGGTGAACATGGCTGTGTTCGGAGTTGCTGCTGAAAATTCAAAAGATGAGATCACTCATTTTCAAATTGACCAGCTTCTTTAAAATGTGCCAGCATCATGACTTTGCTAGAACACTGCTTTATTCCGAAATGCCACGATATTAAACCTGGAATCAATCGTTAAAGAAATTTCAACGACGGAAACAAGGAAAACCAGTTTCAGGTTACCCTCAAGTATTTTCCACCGATGCACTAGGACGTCTTTACACAGTCCATCCCAGCCAAGACTAGTGTTTTTATTTGCGTTTACTGTTAGTCAATGTTCGTGGCCCAACATCATTCCAACATCTGCGAACTGTTGATGGTGTATTGTGCGGCACATACAGAGAAGCCTGTCAACGTTTGGGACTGCTAGAGAATGACAGTCATTGGGACCACACTCTTAAGAATGCTGTAATTTCGTCAAATGCTAAATAAACACAAACATTGTTTTCTATAATTTTATCTACATGCTTTCCATCAACACCGATTGATTTATGGAACAAATATAAAGATCACATGGCCGGAGATATATTACCTCAGAAGCGTCTTAGAATATCAAATACAAATTTGCAAATTAACGAAGAAATGTACAATGAAGCATTAATTTTAATTGAAGAAATGTGCTTGATGCTCACCAACAAAGGATTAAAACAATTAGGAATGTCAACGCCCAATCGCTCAATGCACGACGCACATAATCAAGAGTTGAGACGCGAAATACAATTCCGAGGTATTAAAAAAAACTGTTCTAAGAAACGTTCCCCTTTTAAATGAGCAACGAAAATATGCCTACGAAACGCTAATGAAAGTAGTAAACAGTCCCGGTGGGACTGGGAAAACGTTTTTAATATCATTGATTTTGGCAACGATTCTATCGCAAAATGGTATTGCACTTGCACTTGCTTTGTCAGGTATTGCAGCTACGTTGTTGGATGGCGGTCGAACAGCTCATTCCTCACTCAAGTTGCCGTTGAACTTGCAAATAAATGAAACACCAACTTGCAACCTTTCGAGAAATTGTGCGATGGCCAAAGTGTTGCAGCAGAGCAAACTAATACTTTGGGATGGCACACAAAAAATTTTTGGAAGCATTGGACCGCACGTTGCAAGATTTACGTAAGAACCAAAACAGGTTTGGTGGTGCAAAAATTTTATTGGCAGGTGATTTTCGCCAAACACTCCCAGTAATACTACGATCAACGCCAGCTGACGAACTTAAGGCATGTTTAAAGTCATCCATTTTATGGAAAGACGTTAAAACGCTCAAATTAAAAATGAACATGCGAGTCGAATTGCAGAACGATCAATCTGGAGAAGTTTTTTCCAAGCAATTCCTCGATATTGGTAATGGCAAAATACCTGTTGACTCATCGTCTGGATACATCATATTTTCTACCAATTTTTGTCAGTTTACTGAAACTAAGACCGAACTCATCAAGAAGGTTTTCCCAAACATTACTCAAAATCACAAAAATCATGTATGGTTGAGCGAAAGAGTTATATTAGCTGCAAAAAACGTTGATATCAACGAAATGCATTTTCAGATTCAAAACAAAATAGTTAGTGAATTAATGACATACAAATCGATTGATTCCGTTACTAACCAAGATGATGTTGTCAACTATCCAACTGAGTTTTTAAATTCGCTGGATTTGCCTGGATTACCACCTCATAATCTGCAATTAAAAATCGGATCAGTAATCATTATGTTGTGGAATATAAACCAGCCACGTCTTTGTAATGGCACCCGACTTGCGGTGAAGAAATTAATGAACAACGTCATCGAAGCCACAATTTTGAAAGGAAAGTACAAAGGCGAAGACGTTTTGATTCCACGGATTCTTTTGATTCTAAACGACATGCCATTCGACTTTAAACGGTTGCAATTTCCAGTGCGGCTAGCATTCGCAATGTCGATAAATAAATCTCAAGGGCAGTCGCTAAGTGTTCGTGGCATTAATCTTGAAAATCCATGTTTTTCACATGGCCAGTTATATGTCGCTTGTTTCCGTGTCGAAATGCCAATAAAATTGTTTATATACGCCCAAGAAAAAAAACTAAGAATATTGTATATCATAAAGCATTAGAATAATAAACACACTTTTTTTATTAATTATACCAATTCGAATTAAATAATCATCGTTAAGACAGGACAACGTCTGTCGGGTCAGCTAGTAAATTATAAATATCGTTTAAAAAAATCCTTGATATTTTATATATTAATTAACTGTCAATCTCAATCCGTATTTTTTTCCAGAAACCTTCTTGTATGAAAATGTTAATCCCGATTTTCCAATATACAAAGATAAAGATGAATTAAAAAGATTTTTATATTATTAATTACTATTTTATTATAAGTCACTTGCGTCATTGTTATTAATTTTTGTGTGACCATATTTGATGTTACAATTCTAAACGCATCGTTAAATCACTTCAGAAACGAATAAGAAATTTTTAAATGTATGCTTGAAACACGAGTCAAGAATATATGGTGCATGGGTGTGGTTTACAATCACTGGTTATTCAATAAGTGAACAATAAAAGTATTTATAAAGGCGATTAAAGTTATAGAGAATGAAGCAAAGATCGAAAGGGCATCTTTAAGCTAATTATTTTAGTAGTGACAAAAGCTTTTTTCCACCTACCGAAAGCATTCAAGTGTAAACCTTAATCGTTCAACTAATTTTCCAAATAATTATTTTATCGAAGGAAAAACGTAACTAGTCTGAAGTATCATAAAAATAGTTTTCCTCAGAATTGAAATTGTCTGAATGTGGGTAGAAGGCTGTTTAAACAAATATCAGCTTGATGGTAATTACGTTTTCCATTTCCTTCTTGTGGTTTTTCATTTATAAATGTGGGTTAATTAAAAATATGCTAATTAAAAATAAAGAACCTTCTAAAGAAATTTGCATAATTGTGCTTTAAACTGATAAGTTTCATTTTAAAAACAAATGATGGATCCATTTTAATGTATTGGAATTATTAATTAATTAAATATATATATAGATGTCAGCCAATACTTATATTTTTATTAAATTGTTACCGGTTTCGATTTTATAATTAAATTAAAATCATCTTCGGACAAAATCTGTACAAAAATAAAAACGCTAACAATAATAATAAATTAATCTTATACTTACATTCAAAAATTAATTTTTTTTTTTGAAAAAGTCAAATTGACATAAAATTATTATTTTTTAAAAGTAAGTAAAGATGGCGCAAAAGGAAGATAAGTAAATTTGGCAGAGTGTGTTAATTTTTGTAGTTTAAACAAAGTTCGAAAAGGTTAATTTGATTATTAATTAATGAGTTTGGATTTGTGGTGTGAATATAAATATTTTCGAGTATATCTAAAATGTGTTTATTGTTATTATTAACATTAAAGGGATGAATAAGTTGTTGATATTTAACTAAGTGTTTTTCTGTAATAACATGATAAGCAAAAGTAGATTTTATGGAAATTGGGTTATTATTATATTTTTCTGGTTTTTCTATATATCGCAAGTGTTCTTTAAGTCTTATTTTAAAATATCTGGATGTTTGTTTAAACTACAAAAATTAAAACATTCTGCCAAATTTAGTTATCTTCCAATTGCGCCATCTTTACTTACTTTTAAAAAATAATAATTTTATGTCAATTTGACTTTTTCAATGTAAGTATAAGATTAATTTATTATTATTGTTAGCGTTTTTATTATTTTTATTTTTGTACAGATTTTGTCCGAAGATGATTTTAATTTAAATATAAAATCGAAACCAGTAACAATTTAATAAAAATATAAGTATTGGCTGACATATATATATATTTTATTAATTGATAAGTTTCAACTTTTTTTTCTCTTATTTGTACTGAATGCTTTTTAATTTTATTAGATTTACAACTAAATTTTGCTGAATTTATAAACGAAACTTTTTGTGTTGCTGTAATTTACAAAATCAAGTTCTTTGAGTAAATTTTATTCATTTATTCTTACCGGTTAACTTCTTGTTATGCTTACTCATTGTATAATTATTATGAAACCTAAACTAATTTAACTAAAATTGTAGTTATTGTGTCGAACCAGCTGAGTTAGTACAGCTACGTTTACAAATTTAGATCTTACTACGATTAGAATATGTGGTCAAAGCTTGAAAATTGTAAGTGTGTAAATTCTACAAAATCACGTGAACATCACGCTGCTTCACTCGTCCGCTGCGGCAAGTATAGGAAAGCGTATAATGTTTGTAAATAACAGTCATCTTCAGTTTTGTCGTCGAATTTAAGGATCTAGACTATGAGGCAGGAACTTACGTTATTTATAACCTGCGTAAAATTATCCCACGCTATTGGTTGTAAGATTAAATAAAGTCAATTTCCAATTAAATTAATGGAAACAGTATTGATTAATTTGTATAAACTATTAACAAAAAATAATTTGATAATAGCATTGAGAACAGACACATGAAAAAGTAATTTTTCCCAATTGGTTTGTTTTCTAAATTACTTATGCATCATTGCCAAGATTACTAAATTGTATTTATGTATTTTTTTATTGTACATAAGTATTATAATATGTACATATTATTATTTTATATTGCCATTAAGTACATACTATTTTTTATTCGCAGCTTGTACTTTGTGTCATATTTTTCTTAAATTTTTATGCGCTTATACTTTGCGATCGTCTTATCCGTAAAAATAAATACGCAGTAACTGCGTTTATATTGTTATTGCTGCACGTTTTATACACTCTTTGCGATCGATATAAAGTTCCACTAAAAATTCAACTGCTTTATATAAGATATATAACGATATTAGCACTTTCTTTTTGGCGTTTATTAATTTTAGATACGGCAATTTCCGCATTTTCCATAAGGTTTGTCGTTACATGTAGGAAATGAAGTTTTTTGTGACACCATTATCCCATTAATTAATGTGGTACATTTGGATTTTATTTTAACGAAAATTTTTTGTAGATAAATTCACGATTTTGAATTGGAGTTTTTGAGTTTCATCCTCGGAAAAATTTCGATACGGCTGGATTTTTGCATACAACTAGATATGACCATTATACCGGGTGATTCAGCTAACCCGTTCATTAGAAGTTTATGGACTTCCCGTTGAAATATTTGTTTAAAAATTTGGAATAGGGATTGCTCGAAAAGTTCTATTTAATTAAAATATTTCAGCTCTTCTAGCACTTTCAGTTACACCGGAAAATCTGAGTTACTTTATGTAGCACAACCTATATGAAAAATCAATAGTTTTTGAGATATTCTCATTTTTTGAGAAAAATTGGTTTTGTAGTATTGTTTTCAAACGCTTGTCAATGATTGAAATAGTAAGTTATATGGGCTATACTTAAGAGGACTGTTAAGTTTTTAAATGATGTGTAATTTGACATCTCATTATTTACAGGGTGTTCAAAATGTTTGGCTAAATCTGACTAACTTCAACTGCCCAAAAGTCAATTTTTTTAAATAGAACACCCTGTATCTTGTTACTCTATGTGATGGCGAATTAAGTGGCCTTTCAATCTTCATAAGAGTTTCCTATACCTATCTGTTACCATTTTCCTGCTATCGATGTATTTACATTCGACACACAATATTTTTCTATTTTATTAAATAATTTCTGACTAGTGGCCTATATAGGGTTTTTTGTTTTTTTTGTTTGGTTGTTTGTGCGGGTTGGGTTGGGGTTTGTTCGGTGGGGGGTGTGTTTTGGTGGTGGCCGTTTGGTCTCTCTCTTTGTTGTGTTTTTTCCTGCCTTTTCTCTTTCTCTCCCCTCCCCCCCCCAGTGGACCACCACATTCGCCTCGGTTTTTCTACAAGAAATGAAAATGGTTGGGAAATAATTTTTGGCGCAGTCATATGTGGGTATTTGAGGAGCATATTCTAAAATTATTTTTGAATGTACAGGGTGGCACAAAAATAAAGTACATTTCAAAGTTATATTTTTTCTTATGGAACACCCTATATTTTTTATATTTTAGATACTATAGACCAAATGAAGATAAGTTTTGTTACACTTCCTATAC
The DNA here is from genome assembly GCA_030710515.1 of Abscondita cerata. Classification (NCBI taxonomy): domain Eukaryota; kingdom Metazoa; phylum Arthropoda; class Insecta; order Coleoptera; family Lampyridae; genus Abscondita; species Abscondita cerata. The sequence goes on from JALBCR010000353.1 coordinate 426,723, forward strand.
CTAATACTGATCGTTTCTGAGAAATTTTGAGAAATATAAAAATACATAATGTAATTTAAAAATTGCTTACACTCTGTAACATGGAACGAGCTGCTCATAATTATTAAATCTACTGGTTAGCTGAAAAGTTAAGGTATACTACCATATAAAAGTTTTATTTCAAAATTATACAGAATGGTAAAAAAAATTGCTCTAAAGTTTAGACACACATTTTATTGAATAACTTGCCACCCTGTATATTTAAAAATAATTTTGGAATATGCTCCTTAAGTACCCACATATGATTGCGCTAAAAATTATTTCCCAACCCTTTTCATTTCTCGTAGAAAAACCGAGGCGAATGTGGTGGGCCACTCTGTATACATTGGGTCAAAAGTTTCCAAAGAATAGACTCCTGCTAATTTTTGTATCTGCTGTCAAAGAGGAGGAAAATCAATTTTTTGTAAATATCTTGCAAACACGGGATTTTCAATGGGTCGGTTTTTCCCTAAATTTTAACATTATCTGGTAACCAAGGGTTATATTTTGCTTATGTTCTGAAGTAGTCGCTGAAGGCAAAACAAAAAAGCCGACAGGAAAGGTTAAATCTACAATTGAACGGATTCGACGTAACGTACGGAATAAATATATTTTAGCGAATGATAACAAGTTACGACATAGACATTTTTAAACATAGAATAACAGGTTAAGTAATAAATATCTTAATTTAGTTATTGTTGTGACACGAAGCGGTTTCGTAAGCGCAAGCGTACAAATACGAAATTACAGGCGCATACATAAACGTTGCAATAGGCGCATGCGCATGAGAGCCAGTATATTTATATAGCACGTAGTAAATATTGGAAATATTTGAATTATCGGTGCTTTTAGAGTTTGCTGAGGTGGTTTAAGTAAGGGACGGCTTTTGGTTACCCTCTCTCCATCGTATTAATGAGGTTTTCGTCCCACAACGTATCTTTATTCGTAGATTTGTCGTGCTTCTAAAGTGAATGCCCTTGTGCATGCAGCTAAGTAGGAACCGTGTCGTAGAACAAACAAAATTGCCAATTTCAAGTCAGAAATACCAAAAATTCGTATTAATTACGACCCAGTAATTCGTAATTTTTCTTTTTTTTAAACCTAAACTTCGTATCAATTACGACTCAATAATTCGTCTAAAAGAAAAGAGAGCGTTTGTATTATGCTGTTCCAACGCGATTACGTGTGAAAACTTACGGTTGCCAAAGAAAATTGTGAAAATATCAAGCATCATCATTCAATACCCCAAAATATCGATCCAGATGAGCGATACAACCTAAAATAAGTAGCGTATGAGTACGGACGTAAAAGAAAAATTTAGATTAAATTACCTGACTACGCTATAGAGCGAAGCAAAGATTATAACGGCCGACAACAGCAAAGAAGCAAGAGGAAACGGCCCCTACGTCCCGTCAACGTAAAAACAACAAAGGCGTAACCATCCCTCGGCACACAACTGAAAGAAACCGACCAAAATCTAATTTCGTGCAATGTTGCTAAAAACTACCGTAACATAAACTCCCCCCAGCAAAAGGTGAAACTCGGTAACAATTAAGAGAAACAATTGTAGCAGCATAACACAGATACTCAAAAAAGACACACATAGAGTCTGATGAAAACACCAACCAAAAGTTCAACAACGTCAGTTAAACAGACCAAATGCCCAAAAAGTTATTTTCACGGAATAATGTTCCTCAGGAAAACAAAAGTTGTCCATTCAAAAAGCAAGTCGAAATTAAAGAGAGCACTAACGTAAATCCTAAAAACCAAATAAACCCCAACCCAAAATACTCCTTCCCTGACTAAAGCCCCAAAAAAGCAAATAATAAGATATATCCAAAATGAGTAAGAGAAAAAGAAAGTCTAATGTAAAACTTATCTGTCCGCACAAAAAAACAAAAACAAAACAGTGAAGTGCCCACCTTTAAGAAAACCCTACCTACCACTCAAAAGAAAATGTATATAGCTGATATAACTAGACTGAGCTACAAAGTCGTCCCAAGGCGGAAGAAAAGAATCATTCCACAAAAAACCATTCTCCAAAAAACAACTAAAGAAAGTAATCCCAAAAGGAAAGACAGACGAAAAAAGACAAAAAATATATAAGTACGGTGCGCCCCCTCGAGGAGGAATATCTTGCACCAGCAAAAAATCAAAAGATACGGAGATTATTTCTAGATTTGAGGTGCTGGTTAACAATCGACGTGCGTCGGTTAGCCTCAAAAGAGGAGAAACTAACCAGTATCTTTACTCGGTCACGTCAGAGCCAAAGACAACAAAATAAACAAATATACTCTAAATAGCAGACAAAAAATCAAATCCAAGAAAAGTCAAATACGATAAAAGATACGATCACAAAAATATAATTGAGAGAAAGCCAGTAACTGTCTCAGTCAAAATCAGTCAGTCCCAACTAACGTCTTTTTGGGTCTCTTTCTACTTTTGGGTAACAGAGGGATACATTGGTACTATCAAGACGTTCAACAACTGGCGGATTGTCCGTATCTATATATACATCGTGGCCCAACGCCAACAAAACAGATCCAATTGCAGCCACATCGATAATTTAAAAAAAAACTTAGACTTGTCAATTTTATTTCTGAGGGGGACATCTTTTCAGCCTGTCGACATTCCACTATTACCTCTGGTTTTAACGAAAATGACGTCACATCAAACTTTTAAATGTCAACTTACAGTTTTTTGTGCAAAATCAGATAGACGACAAGAAATGCTTTTCAAAAAACCCCACATGTTGCTAGTATCATTTTGCCGTTTGGCTTGAACAATCGTACAAAAACCCTTAGAGGGCCTTCATATGATTTCGCGGATATTGTCATTTAAAAAAACAAAAAATATTGCAGTAACAATTTAATAATGCAAATGAAAGAATTACAAAGATGTCCCCTTCAGAAATAAAATTGACTAGTTTGAGTTTTTTTTTTAATTATTGATGTGGCTGCAATTGGCTCTGTTTCGTCGTCGTTGGCCAACCCTGTATATGCACAGACTTCAGGTCTTTTTATATGCCACATACCAAGAGCATCCTCTAGTTCGTATGTCAAGGGGAGACAACAGTTTTCACTCTATAAAGTCCGCTAAACTTCGGTGCCAATTTTGCGTTAAAATAGTTATGGGCAGAGACAAAAAAGTTTCGTTTCCACTCTGCTCTCTAGTGCGTTATTTAACATGACGTTTTCGAAGGTTGTAACGATTGCCATGTTTATCGTACCCCTTTGCAAACCGTTTCAAGATGTGTTGACGGATAGCTTCGTACTTAGTAGAAATAATCTCAAGATCTTCTGGAGTTTTAACGCACTTCTAACTGATTTATTTAAGTAGCCTATGACTACGGATGAAGAAGAAGCCCAATAGGGCAAAGCATAGAGTCAAAAGAAAATGACTCCGACGTCCCGCCAAAGTAAAAGCAACGAAGACGTAGCCATCTCTCGGTACACATCGGAAAGAAACCGAGAGAAATTTAATTTCGTGTAATGTTGCCAAAAATTACCCTAACAGAGCATTTACTCATCTCAGTCGTACTGAGTTTATATAAAATATATGATAAATCGAGAGTTCTTTAAACTTGCTACCAGCTAATCTAACAACGGGCTTTAAAGTGTTTTGCTGTATACGCGTGGGTAACATTATAATAAAAATTGCGTCAAAAATTGTCAACAATCTGACGTCTACTAAACTTTTTGTGGAAGTAACGGTATTGATTGATTCTGTTGGTAAACATTTGTTCTTTAGTCTTGAGTTGGATAATGATCAGGGGTGATTTTTCAGATTAGGCACAAGATACAAAATCGGGTAATAAATCTTTTAAAAGCACAAATTAGTGTGCTGTGAACAGTAGTATCGATTGATTCATCTGGTAAAATGAGTACTTTACTTTTCTGTCGAATGATAGTGAGGGGTAGTTTTCAGGTACGGGATCAACTGTCCTGTTTGTTTTGAAAAGCACAAATTAGCACAAATTATGTTCATTCCGTATCTGTACTTGTTTTAAATTTTTCTTTTTTTTTTTTTTTGGTCCATATGAAGCTAGCAGCGCCACGTTTTTTTTCCAAAATGGCACGAGGTACAAAAATTTTATCTATAGCACAAATTAGCACAAAATAAGCACTAAATAATGTAATGGGTGAGTTTGAATTTTGCCAATTTTGTACTGCCTACTTCAAAGAGGTAATTTTTCCAAGGTTCCCTTATAGTTTTGTTTAATTTGACTGGGCAATTTGTATTAAATTATTAAAAACAGGGCCGATTATTATTGTTTGTAATTATTTCTGAAAGAACTACCGAACCTTGAAGTAAAAGCAATGTATGATGGATTATAAAATGACCGGTCGTATTCGACAAGAAGAAACATAAATCACTGACACAAAAAGCAAACTTTTATTTGAGATAAACATTAACAATATAAAAGTGAATTTCTGTTTGGACCATTGTTTACACCGATTGAGATGGAAATAATTATTGTTAATTGCAATATACTTACTTCATAATAAAATTTACTACTAGAACACAGAAAATATTGCTTTTTACATTGTTACAAAATGTGTTCTCTCAGTGTATAGTTAATATTTTATGTGCAATTCATAACGTTACAACACATTATGTACAAATGTTTTATAAAAGCAGATTCAGTAAAAAAACAATTTTTCAGTAACAAAAATGTTTGCAAATCAAAGAGAATAAAAAAACAGTCTGATTACATAAAATCAATTTGAATTACAATTAACCATTAGATAAGAGTGTGTTTATATGCAATTTTTTCCGTTTCTTACTATGTTCACATTTTAAATATTTTGGTTTAAATCTTGCTTAATTCGATGTTGCGAGTAGTTTATGCAACATAATTTATTATATTACATTTTATGACAACTTAATGATTTCAACCAACAATCATTCATCTGCTGAAGAACGACATCTACTAAAATCTTCATTAATTATACAATTACAACTAACACTGTCAAAACTAATCTAACATTTCTGAGAAGAAAAGTTATTAAATCTGTATAATAGTATGTAGATTGTTACCTAAGAAATGCTAAAATTAGTTTATCTGTTATTTTTATTACGTTATCCTTTGTGTGGATAATGATGCAAAAAAGAATTTTTACTGTAAAAAAATAATAAATCCGTAAATGTATTAAATCTAAATTGCGGCTTTGATTATTAGAATAAAATTGTGTGCCACTTTAAGAAACGACGAAAAGAGCTTTTATAAATTATTACACTCAAATTTTATATGCAATTTAAAAGCAATTACAATATCAAAAGAATAATTTCTTTTTTGTTAGTGAACATTTTGAAATCGCTAAGTATTGTTCTTGAACGTGTTATTTACGCAAAATATCATTTATTCCTACGTATTTAGAATTTAATATTCGTATTTGCATCTCTAATATAATTATTAGTGTCAAACGGCATGTACAAATTAAGCTCCAGAGCTTTGTTAAACGTAAGATAATTCGGTTAAACGGTTATAACATGATTTTGAATAACAAAAGGTTAAATTGAGATTTTAAAATATTTTAAACGTAGAATTATATTTAAAATGTACAAATAAATTAAATTACTATATGATTTAATTTAAATAACGAGCGTTGGTTTTGTTTCTATTTAATACCAAATACACACAGATAAAGATTCTTTTTATATTTTGTGACATGATAAATAAAACCCTTTTTTTGTTATTTGATTATTTTCTATTCAAAACTGGAATAACGTCCTCTTACAAAAGAGGATGAGTAACAAATAATCGTATGTGACAGGTTAAAGTGGGTTACCGTAGTATAAAGTGACATTAAGTAAAAAAATAACTAACTGAATGACTTGTAATTATTATCAATCATTGCTGTGTGTAGTTTAACTCAATAATTAAATTTTATTTGTGAATACAATAACTTCTAATACTGAATTTACAAAAAAAAACACTATTAATGTTACATATACAAACCCTTGCTATCGTTGACAATCCAACGTATTACACTAAAACCTCTATTTTCGGTCACCTCTTAAAAGCGGCCACCACTAAAACCGGCCAAGTTTTCCAAGTCAAAAAACAATTATATGGAAATATCCATATGAATGATCCTTCTAATAGCGACCATCTCTCGATAACGGCCACGACCACTTATTTGTAAATTTTCTTCGAAAAATACATGTAATTCCACCTTCCATTTCCGGCCAATCTTTAGTAAGGTCATTAGTCATTAGTATACAACAGCTTAGCGTTCAAGTTGTGCATAATATATAATTGTTTCATTGTGTGAGGCTTAAGTAATTACTGGTATTTAAGAACGGATTTAAAGAATTTAGTCGATTTACAATAGACAGTCATTACAGAGAAAGTGCAATTAAAAGGGTCATTAAGCTCACCCCAAAAATCGTATTTTGCGTACATAGTTTGAGTTAGTATGTTCAACAGTGCTGTTACATATAGACGTACAGAAAAATTACAATGTCGCTAAAAAGAAAACGTTTGTCTCTTAAAGAGAAAATTGATATAATTGTAGAAAGTGAAAAGTTCAATACCAGTGCTAGAAAATTGGCTGAAAAATTTAGTGTTGGAAGAACACAAGTTAACGATATTTTAAAAAACAAATGTGACTTAAAAAAGCTATTTGAAGAAGATTCCAATACAGAGCAGAAGAGAAAATTTCCTAGAACTGAAGGTTTAGAAATTGACCGAGTAGTTTACAATTGGTTTTGTAAAGCTAGGAATAAAAATATCCTTATATCTGGACTTTTAATAAAAGAGAAAGCATTGGAAGTTGCGGAAAATTTAAAAATAACGGTTTTTAAAGCTTCAAATGGGTGGCTTAAGAAATTTTGTCAAAGACATAACATAACCGTTAAAACAATTTGCGGGGAGTCAACTGATATTAACCTGAACACTGTTGAAGCTTGGAAAGCAAAACTGTCAGTAATATTAAAGGAGTATTCACCCAAAAATGTGTACAATGCTGACGAGTGACGATAAATATAGTGGTAAAAAAGCTGCTAAACAAAGATTGACAATTTTATTTTGTACAAATATGGAAGATGATAAGAAAAATCCGTTATTTATTGGAAAAAGTAAACACCCAAGATGCTTTAAAGGCTCTCATAACAAACAAATTGCCCTTAGAATGAGTATCTAATAAAAAGCTTGGATGACGGTAGAGATTATGATTTCCTGGCTAAAAAAAATTTGATAAAAAAATGAAAAAAGGAAATAGAAAAATCTTATTATTTCTGGATAATGCCACGTCTCATCCCAAAGTGACTCTTGAAAATGTAAACATTGTTTTTCTACCCCCAAACACCACATTCCATTGCTAGTCACTGGATTTAGGAATTATCCAAAACTTTGAGATGGCCTACAGGAAGTTTTTAATCAAAAGGCTGCTAACATTCACAAATACCGAACGTCTTTTAAAGATGCGGAAAAAGTATCAATTTGGATATCAGTAGCCTGAAGAAATGTTTCGCCTATTACAATTGCTAAATGTTTTGCGAAAGCAGGATTCTTGGAAAATCTCCTGCAAGAAGATATCGATGAAGAAGACAAATTTCCACTCGCTCAGATTTCCTGTATTACTAGAAGGTAATCCACGTGTAAGCCTTGATAATTGTGCACCTATTGATTGCAATATTTTGACCGAAAGCCCCAATATAAGTATTCAAGACATAATCAATGAATTAGACTATAGTGAAGGCTGTGATTCAAACAATAAAAGTGGTGCAGAAGAATCCAAAGTTTTTACGTCAAACATTAAAGATATGGGTGAAGTGTGTGAAAAACTAAGAGATGTGCAAAGTTTTCTATTTTCTAATGATAAGAGTGAGCTAGCGGTAGAAGTAATTCAAATTTTATCGAAATGTGAATCTTCTGTTTTACAAACTAAACTTAAAAATGTAAAACAAACCTCAATACAAAAATATTTCACAAAAATGTAATTAATGGTATGTATATGTATGTAATCAATTATTGTAATAGGTATAACGAGCAATTAGAAAATAGGTACAGATTATGTAATAGTATATTATACACCAAGGTTGTGAAGTCAGTCATTATTGCCTTAGCACCAGTTTATTTCGCGAGGGCGGTAGCCTGAGGGAAATAAGGTGCGTAGGCAATAATGGACTTCACAACCATGGTTTATATACTATTTTTCCACTACTAGCCAAATTTAAGCCAAAAATAAACATTTTTCTTGTAAAAATCAAGTAGCACAGGAATGCAAATAAATCAAAAAGCATTAAAAGCTACATACGTTAATAAACCAACTGCAACTGATTCACTAAACACTTGTGTGGTATATTTCACCTTCATTTTCTGAAAATTATTCGGAGTAATATGTAAATTAGTTGATTTAGGAGCCAATCGCAGCGGTTTAGATTTGTCTGACATGTAGAAATTTTTAATGTCTTTCCAAGATGCTTTATTGTTATTAAAGATTATATCGTATTTAATCAAGTTATTTTGCACCAACTTCAATAAATAGGGGACATCGAAGAAATAATAGATTTTCTTATCGTTTACGAGAAGGTATGGTTTTTCCGGTGATACATCTATTCTTTTAATTAGGTTTCGAAAATTTGACTACTGCCCTACCATTGGCACTGCATTGTAGTTCTAGCTTTTCTATGCAGTTTAATACTATCGACTTCAGTTTGTCACCTTTGCATATCGTATTTGTAAAGATGTAGCACAAGCGTTGTTTAACTCTGTATATCTCCTGCTTCTTAGTGGTTTCTTTTTTAAGTCCACTTGGGCTGTCACAATTTATGCTGTGCTTTCTGGAAGTAATGGTTGGGATATGTTAACTTCAATTGAAGTGCTTTCTTTTCACGTTGCAATTTAAGAATGTTCCTCCGTAATTTTCTTTACCTAAGAGTATTTGAGCTGCAAGCTTGAGTAGTTTTGGTATAGCTAGAGATGTTAACGGGCATTTATTGCTTCGCCAATATACTTGCATCATTTTAATATTAGGTTTCACAAATTGACACTTGTAATTTATTTAGGAATGGCAAGTGTTCGCCACATACTCGTTTAACTTTTAGAGTCGACATTTTTATGCAACAGATCGGACCTTCCACATTCTGTTAACCATTCAAAATACCTACAACAAAATGTTTGTAATTTACTTAAAATTCTTGATGTAACTTAACTCGCCTGGTTAAATCTCCTTTGGGAAACCTGAAAGAACTGATTCTACCATCATATTTAATAAATAAATAAATTCAGGTTATGTATTTGCGGTTATGGGATGAGGGCGCGAATTTTAAACTAATGGTATTTTTTTATTCAAATAATTTTATCGTGTTAGGTAATTTTAAGCAGCAAATACGTTAAAGAACCTGGATATACAAAATTATATTTCACTCGTTTTTGTTAAACAACTATTCTTAGATTCCCAAAAAATTTGAATTTGTCCATTATTAACCTAGGTCAACAATAGAAAAAATTATTAACCACTAATAGAGAAATTCAACTTCTCAGTTGGCTAGGAGACGCAATAATTGTCCATTTCACAGCTAGTAGTGGAAAAATGTATGTATTATGTATTCAAGATGTATAACTCTTCCATTATTATATCGTCTAATTATTTAATATTGCATCAGCATATTTATAGTTATTTTTTAATGCAGATATATAGCCACCTCCATACACCGGTCAGTTTTGCAGAAAATTTTAGTGCCCGCTATTTAGAGGTTTAACTGTAGTTTATTTTTGATTTTTTTTGTTTAGGGTAAGTTTGGTAGAGATGGCCCACTTTTTTTCCGACAAGTAAATTAAAGACTAATATTACAAGAAAATATTAAACAAAGATTTTTAGATATAGCTCTATATTTCAAAAACACAAAAATAATACAAAAAACATCTAAAGTGCACTTAAAAATTAACAAAAAAAATCTGAAGTTATCTGACTCATTACGTGGGCGATATTCACATTACAGGGTGTTGTAACTCACTTACTTATTCTGCTTTTTAGGCAAAACTGTTCCACACCCATCACACAAATTAATGTACTTAGAGCAACTCTCATGAAACCAATAAGAACCATGAACGTACTTAAGCATTTTTAGTTGTAGTATTATACTTTTCACCGCACCCTATAAGTTTAGTTTTTCTTATTCAACAATATCTTCACTAGAATCATTGTATTCAACTTACCTATCAACCTTTTTAGATAAAGAAGAAGAAAATGAAGTGTACATTTTCTTTCTTTTCTTATGTGTAAGGCAATTTTTTTGCTCGCTATCTTCTCTTTTGGTTTTGTGTTTTTTTTTCCTCCTCTTTGTTTTTTTTCAGCTTCTTTGCGCTGAGCTATATTTGCCGGACTAGTTACTATTGAAGATACTTGCTTTGACTGTTTCTTTGCCATCGCTAATCTAATTTACAAGATGTGATTTATTAAGGCTTTTTGGACTACTTTTTGATTGATTCTTGATCGTAACAGCTGATTGGAGATGATGTTTAAGGAACCATCGGCATTTTGATCGGACTTCTGGTTATAGGAGCAAGTCTATAAACCATCTACATTATTGATCGGACTTTTTTATCTTTGGCTTGCAATGACAAAGTGTCAAAAAATAGTATTTTTGGATTAAAAGGATAAATCCTGCAAACTGGGAACCCCGATGTTCCATTCTGGGCGAAAGCTGATTTTGACAAAGCCTCCGTTAGCAGTTAGCTAAAAATTATAGGATTTATTTTTTTGTGTGGGTTGGTTTATATAAATAGATTACAGGCGGCATTAAAATATGATTTAATGATTTAAAAAAAACCAGTCGAGAGACTACAAGAGTTGCGTGGTGTGGCTAAGTAAGCTCTGAACATTTCCACATAATTGCAATGGCACAAGTGGCCATCTATAAATAAGAATCATTTTACCAGGTGGTTTCTGTAAAACAGAGTGACATTGTAAGTAATATTATGTCTGTGTTAATATAGGATAACTTTTTTTTTCTAAAAACCTTCGACCTAGGTAGTGTTTTGATGTTAAATTCTTGTTTCTTGTTATTATCTTTGAATATGCAACAACGAGTTTTTTCGGCATTACAGCAACAAACAGCAGTGGTTATCTGCCTTTTTCTGATGAAGTGATCACAGAGACATTTTTGAGCCCTTTTGTGCAATAATAGAAGTTCCTTTGATATTAAGCTAAGTGGAGATTTTTTGAAATTGCTTTTTTTAGTTGTTCGTATTGACGTAGATTGTTAGAATTTGAAATGTCTAGTAGCGGCATTAACCCCCATTTCTCCAGGATTTATTGCATCCACAGCTGATTGCATTTCTTTCATTGTGTTTCGGTTCATAAACCTTGGTTGCAATTGCCTTTTTCATGTAATCAGTAGGCATAGCTAAAAATAAAAAAAAATGCATTCAATTTTCGTAGAACGAAGTATAAGTCAATTGAGTCATCTCTCCCGGTCTGAGTCAACTAACCCGAAGTATACGAGAAAGATGAATCGCTTTAAAATTTGTAAATGTCAACTTGGGAAAGAAGCCTAATACGTATACATAACCTCAATCCTTAATGTAGACCCAAATAATTTGAAACGGTCGAAATGTATGCGAAACAGAAAAATCGTCTATACGTACTTAGCTTACGCAAATGTTTATACCGATGAGTTTCTACAACCTTACGTGGGAAAAACTGAATCCTTTGTAAAGAACTCCAAACACTCGTCGAACTACTGATGACTCTGGAAGTAACCAATGACGATATACTCGTTAGTTTTAATGTAGAATCGCTATTTACTAACGTACCAGTCGACGATACACATAAAATCATAGAAAAATTGTGTACAACTTACGGGTTAAGAAAAGACATAGCCGAGTTAGAATCTACCTGAACACATCGTACTTTCTATGGAACGGAGATTTCTATGAACAAAAATTCGGTGCAGCCATGGAATCCCGATTATTACCGGTTATCGCAAATATCTTTATGGAAGCGTTTGAACAAAAAACTATTCAATCTACCAAAAAGAAACCGAAATATATTGGTTTTGGTACGTAGATGATACTTCTGTCATGGGGCCTCACGGGAAACAAGCACTTATTGTATTTCTTAACCACCTCAACAATCAGCACAATAAGATCAATTTTACCTTGGACACAGAAGAGAACAAGGAGCTTTCCTTCCTGGATGTCCTAGTGAAACGAGGCGATAACAATAAGTTATAGTGTATATCGTAAACAAGCCCTAATGATAGATTAGATATTTTTTATTTGTTTACTTTATAGATAACAAATGATTCAATTCTTACGTATACCTCTTAATAAAATAAAAAACAAAAGAATAAAATTTAAAAAATTACAAAAAACCATTAAATAAACTTTAGCCTTTCTCTTCTTTTTAACACCTCTTTCATCCGTTCTTCTCCTTCCCCTGTTTCTCCTAGTATCATTCTTCGTCCCCTATCTTTTCTTCTTAGTTCCGTACATTCATTCAACATATGTTCTACGTTTTCCCATCCTTCCCCGCACATTATTCACCTTCTTCTCTCGTCTTCCCACCAATACTTATTCTCGTTTTCTTCATTCCCGCACCTGAATCTTGCAATTTCCTTTTTCTCTTCCATCCTTTTTTCGCATTTTAGATACACCGGTATCTGTTCAGTAATAATTTTCTTATATCTTTCGTTGTATTTTCCTTCTTTTATTTTTGCCATTCTTTCCTGCATTTGCGCATCTTTATCTCTTCTTGTTATTTTCTCTTCTATGTCTCCTTCATTTATTCTTATCCTCTCCACCTCTTCTCTCGCAAATCCTCCTCTCACATAATACCTTCTTCTTTCCTCTTGTCCATGCCTTATCCTTTTTTTCTTCACCTCTCTCCAACACTCATACAATATTTCGTTTTCCTTGTTTTTATTTATATTTTCTTCATAACTCATTGCTCTTTTTCCTACTTGTATTCTTATTTTTCCAGTTTTAATTCCTCTTCTATTATGTATCCCGGCGTTTCCTTATCTAGTCCTAATGTCTATTTCCAATACCTTTCTTAATTTTTTCCACTTTCTCCCATTCCTTCCATCCTCGGCTCCATACATCATTACACTCTTAACCAATTTTTCAAACAACCATTTTCTCTATTATACATGTTTTCCACATACCCGTTCCCCTATTCCCCATACTTGCCCTACTACACTATTTCCCTTTTTTGCCAATTCTCTTATCTGTACCTCATCCTTGTTATCATATCTAATCCTATATCCTAAATATCTCCAGTCATCTACTGTTTCTATTTCTTCATTTCCCTAATGAAGAACGGCTATACCAGAAGGGAAGTAAGAGCCGCCTCTCGCAAGAATCCCAAAAAAGAGAAGGAACAGGTCACCACCTACGATCGATTACCATTCATTGCTGGAGTAACTTACAAATTATAGAAATTATTGAAGAAGAAGAATATCGAGGTCAGATTTCGAACGGCAAAAAAAAACCTCCAAATACTACCATCTAATAAATATAGCCTGCCGAAACTGTAAACAAAAGGACTACCAAATTCACTTTTCATGGGGAAAAGTCTACATTGATCACACCGGACGCAACATAAAAAGTAGATTAAATGAACATTACCGAAACGCCAAGGTTCGGACACCGTCTTTCTGGTTTGAGTTGATGACTAATCATCGCATCAAACAATTCAAAAAGAGTATGATAAAAATGACTCTAGCTCAAGAATTTAAGATCAAAGTTTTGGGATTTGAAAAATACTGCTTGGGAATTAAAGTCCAACAATAATCAAATTGTATTCAATTTTCTTAGAGTCGTTACTTACAAAAAATTCTGGCCAGGTCTGACATGTCAAGTTGCAAACCTAATCAAACATTCCTGACGCTAAACTGACAAAGCGAATGGGAAGAATATCGTGACGTAAAATCCTACAGATAACTAATGGCAACGCTAATGTACTTAGCTGTGGGGACACGTTTCCGACATTGCCCATGTCTATGGTGTACTTTGTCAATTCAGTGACTGTCATAACAACACGCACTGGGTAGCAGCACTCAAGAGGTTATTGCGATATCTGAAGCAAATTTCATATCATGGTGGTGCTAGATATTGTTTAGCCATCGTCGATGGTTACAATCGTTACGGCGAAGTATATTTGACAAAAAGCAAGAATGAAACTTTGACCAGACTTATCGAATTTATTAAAAAATCTCAAACAGAAACAAGCGTGAAAGTAAAATTTTTCCAATCAAATAATGGAACTAAATTCTGTAACTAAAAACTAAATTACTATTTCAATAATACAAAAGGATTAAATAAGTTCTGTTGCGAATTCATTTTAGTCCCACCAAGTCCGATTCTACTGTTTTCGTAGATGTTATAGTGATATAGTTCAAACATATTTGTTACCGACTTTTCGTTAGTGTGTAACATATAAGAATGATATACGGTGGCTAGACTATTTAGTCGGAGAGAGGTTGTGGGTGACTTTTTGTGTTTGAACGCTTTTTATTCGAATATAGGAAGCAAAAGACAAAGAAAACTAACATTAATTTTATTAAATACTACTTGAGCAGTGACAACCCGCACTACACGTGTGTTGTATACTAGCAAAACTTTTAATTGTAATAAAATTAGTAAGAAATTAAAAAATTAAAAAGTTATATGTGCACCCGGACGTCTTTAAATTAAATAAAATAAGCAAGAAATTTGGAGTAATTAAGTATCATAAACGTTTGATTACATATAGTGCTTGACAATTATTCATATAGTTTTATTTCAAAAATTGAAAGGTGTTTACTAATACTGAAACAAGCACTAAACGTATTGAATTAAAAAAATTCTGTGGTTCGTGTACGAGACCCCAGGTTAATAAAATACAGTCGAACTTAACAAACATAAAAAGAATAATTTTAAACCTAAGCAGTTACCTATCAAACATTTAGGATGTGCGCTTTGATCTGAAGCTAGAAAAGGATTGTGTATTCGGGATGTTGAATCATAAATACCAGTAAAATGGAAGTTTTTGTACTTATCTGTGGCCCTTCAACAAACTCAACAAGGTTCAAAGAAAATCATAGAAATCCAGAGTAATATCCATCAATTCCAAATATTACTCCCAAATATCTAATGAGTACCACAGAAATGAAAAGAGAATAATAGATGGTCTACTTCGCCAAATGAGTAATGATAACTTTGTATGTATGTATAAAATTTCGTAATTCATTGTTGTACTAAAAATGGCGAAAGTGTTAACAAGTGAATTTGTTAAAAAACAAGCAGATCCTGCGACTGTAATTACAAGGTAAATTTAGAACAATCGGAACAAGGGAAATCACAAGAAATTGAATGAAACAAAAGCTTACCAAATTTTGCTGGAAGATGCTAAAATAGGAAAGGGTGTGGTCTGTGAAGTACCAACAAAAAAATATTTTCCAAGATATTTATGTATACCGGGTATTCCAAAAAATTTGCACCTTTTTTCTGGTTTACGCTAATTGTAATCATCGCTTCGAACAATTCAAGAAGGACTGTACGCCCCTGGCACACGAATCTAAATTTACGAAAGTGAATGAGAGGAATACCAAGGCGGGGAAACCTTTACAGACAACTCACGGGAGTGCTAAAGTACTTAACCGTGGAAACACGTTACGACATTGCCCATGCCGTAAGTGTACTTTGTCAGTTTAATAAATGTTATAACAGGCAGCGCAATGCGAAGTTGCTTATCATCACGGAAATTGCATAAATCAACCATAAAATTATTTTTATGATGCAGGGTAATTTAGAACATATGATTTAAACCGTATCATCTAATTATTGATGTTGTTGAAGGAGGTGTAAACACTGGGTTAGTAATTGTAATTGGCCCGAGTTTGTTCATGTGTTCATATACAATTTAAATAATCATTTATTTGCACAGGCGTATAATAGTGTTGAAGCTTTTAATCAATCGTGTAAATTATTTATTTTAGTAAGCACATTAGGCGTATTAGTGTACCTATTTATAATTTGACTCATTCACCAAAGCGTTTTGTAACTCATATTTCATCTTTAGGAGCTAAGTATGTTTATTAATGTTTATTTATGTATGTTAAGAAATTAAATATGCGGCAACCAACATTACACCGATGCAGTTATCGTAGTATTTATAAAAATATTTTTTGATTGTACATTTTTCAAAATGGCGCTACTAAAAACGTAATTGAAACATCAAAGTGCTACCAAGAAGTTTTGTTAGTAGTCGTTAGTATATACCTATACTGTGGTATTAGTTTATTTTTGAAGTTTTTTGTTTATAATATAATAATAAATGTGTTAATTTTTCTCTTGCGTAACACAATTAAATATTTCTTCTGCTTGTTCACCGTGTGTTTCCTTTGCTACTTCCGTTTTAACTCTATCAATTAAAATTATCTATTCATTTCATTTTAAAAATAAAGTACCTAGAATTTATCTGCAATCAGATTTATTAGTTTCTTTCGTAGAACCACAGTGTGTAGCAATTCTTTAAATTTCAATTGTAAATGCATTTTAAATTTATTTATAGGAAATTTATTTATCTTTAAAATTTAAAAAATGGTAACTACCTAACTGGAGTTTTACTTTGCATCTTCTAATCAACTGCTGTGGTTTATCTCATTAAGGTTGTCAATCACAATTAAGAAACTAGCACAAACGCGTAAGTAAACAGTACTTGAAGTAGAAGGTTTCAAACAGGTAATCCCATTTTTTGATTCATCAAATGTATATAATTACTGATTTATCAACAATTGAAAAACAATAACAATTCAAAGTTTATCATTACGGATAACCACTAAAACATTCGTTTGTATTAACAATAAACTTTTCAGTTATAATTTATTAATTGAAGTTCAGCCATAGTTAATGTGCAGCGTTGCCACAATTGTATAATTTTGACCTATAAATTATAGAAGAAAAACACAAAAGACAAGTTTGAGTGCTCACGTTCATTTCCTATTTTCAAGATTTATTCGGGGGTTGATAATAAGTACTATGTAACTAATAGCTGAATTGTATTTTGCATATTCGCGTGTATAACTTGCAACACCGCCTCATGTAAATGTGTAAAACACCTTATTGAAGACAGCGCCTTCTGTTAGAGAAATTACGAAATTACCGATACTGGTAGATATCTAGACTTTTTTATAAAAATTATTAATTTAGGAACTATAATGCGATACTAACGCCATCCGTGGATGTTACGAGTTTTTACATTTTCTGATACCCCACTTAACATCATTGAAAATTTATAAAACCACGTATAATTACAATAAGTATTGATGGACATTTATGCGTTTTATGGCTTCATATTTTTATAGAAGCCCTAAAGTTTTAATAGCATGTTTTTATTGATACTGTATAGTACAAGCTACATTAAATTTATGGTTACATGTAGTTATTATAATATGCTGGAAACGCATTTTATATCTGTTAGTTGACAAGGTTCGGATACTTTACAACTACGTAATTCTTCTCAAAAGTTGGATATTAACAATAGCTTAAAGCATTTTCGTATAACAATCACTATATAACTATTATGTATTAAATTTCATGTCATAAATCATATTTAAAATATAAATTGTGATCATAAAGTTTGGAACATAATTCATAATTGGGTTATTTAAAGTTTTACATAAAAACGCCCTGGCAGTTCAGTTTACTTAAGCATCTATAACGTACCCATTTTTGAGGTAACGTCTTAAACGACAGCCTCAATTTTTCATAATATTGAAAATAAACGTAAAGTTTAAATTAATTATTTAAACCGATAAACTAAATTAGTTTTCAATTCCGTGTTTAATTTAATTTAAACACGTTTTAAACATAAAGAAAAATATGAACATTGTACGTATTTGCTAATTAACTAACTCCGCAATTATTTTACAGTACTATAAACAAAAATCCGTTTTTTAATTATTGAATAATTAATTACGTAGTTTGTAACAAATCTAAATGTTTGCGTTGTTATCATCACTATTGTGTATGCAAGTATATTAGTGAATATAATTAATTCAACAATTTCAGCAAGACATTCATTGCTATGAAAATATTTTTTTAGCCTCCTGAAGTGTAAAGCACATTTTTCAGTTGTTCATACTTGATTTTTACACACAATGCGGTAAAGTCCGGCTACTATGCAGTAAAGAAGTGGCTGATTTATATGCTATTTGGGAACGTTTTAAATATAAACTAAATATAAAATACCATAAATTGATTTTAAAAAATTTATTTTACACTATGCTTGACACGATAATGTACAGAATAAGGGCGCATTTAATTTTTTTATTGATGATGATATTGATGGCGCCATCTATACGTCAGTTAAGCAACTGAACTGACACATATTATAAGGTGGTGTATGTCAAAATGGTTAAACAGTCTGTACTTAAAATTAGTAGAAATAATTTTGTTCTAATTTTACTTTTTGATTATAATCATCAGCCAAAAAATATTATATAAATATCGTGTGCACAGTAATTTTTCCCTGTCGTGCCGTAAAATACTACTTTCCGCACTCTAATGTAAATAACTAAAACAGTATAAAAACGTAAAATGAATCAAATTTTAAAATTAACAACCAAAAAGCAAATAAAAATATAGTTGACAATTAATACTTTTAAGAATAATATGTGAATAAAATGAATGAAAATAAAGCTTTTTAGTGAAACTGAAATATGAAAATTCATAAATTCGTGATATTTTTAGAATTCCTGAAACATTATTTTAGAAACCGAAAATGCTTTAGCGTTTGCACTTACAGTATAAAAAACAAATTACGTTGTAACTCATTCAAATAAAACAAAAAGTTTTTGTATTTGTTTCAAATTTAATATTTTTGTTGATTTCAGAATGAAACTAGGAATGTGGTCAGTAGACCGAGAAAATCTTCGACGAGATGGATTGGCTCTTTTCAGTAAACTTATTCGTACAAAAAATGTTGAAAATTTTCAAGAACAAATACGTCCGCCGCATGAGGATGATCGTAAAATAAAACTTACGGTAAGTCATGCACTTTTTTTTTTTTATTTTGCATTAGGATTTCGTATCAATGCATATTAATACAGCTTTACGTTATTCAATTTTCTCGGCTTATGTAAAATACAGGTCACGTTCACCTTGCTCTACTGCATACAATGTAACCGTTTAACCTTTCGGGTACATTTATGTCAGTTTAGCAAAAACAAAATGTTTAGTTGACATAGAGGAAATACTTTAAATTACTTTATGCCTGGTTAAAAATTTATTAGAAACGTTAAAGATCTGGGTAAAATACATTCAATCACAAATAAGTACTTACATATTGATTTTACATCACCAACAAAAGGTCATAAAATCATAAATACGATGTTTACTTGTAAAAATGGAATCGAATTATAATCACTTCGTTTAATGCTGCTTGTCTACATGGTTCTTTTTTAAAATATAAAATAAATAAATTTTTTTGTAATCTATAATCAAGGCATATTTTAACTTTGAAACGACTTCAAAATCAATTTATCTGTTTTAAAACATTTGATCCACAAAATAAAGTAAATTGAGAATCGAACGAAACGTGTGAATTAATTTCAGGTAGATAAGAAATGAAAAACTGAGCATTGTTTTCATTTTTTCATTTTATTTTCGGATTTTATCAAAATTAGTACATGTTATAATTGATCAATATTAAATATAATGTTTGTAACGAATTATTTCGGTTCAATACTGACCGAGAAACTATATACGTAGATTCAGAATTATTAATTAGATTTTGTTTAATTTTACGTTGGAAACAAAATTATAACAATTCAACATGGTTTGAAATCATCTAATACGATTTTTTCTGACTCGGCATTTTAAATTGAAAAAAAACATAAAAATTATATTAAGTTGTGATTTAGATTTAAAAATAAAAAACATTTTAAAGTAGGAAAATGCTCGAATTGACAGTTACAATTTCCTTTTAATCCATGTCCGGCTTCGTTCTATGATGGGCTAAAATAAAATAAAAAAAATTGCGTCGACGCTTAGGTATACTGGGGGTACCAACAGGGACTTGGGAGTTTCAATCCCAAATAACATGCGTTGTAGTTAGAAATTCAACGAATGATTTAAATAAACATAAAGTGGAAATCCTAAAATTATATGTGGAACTAGATATCGGATAAAAGTTCACTGTCGCTCCTACTGAACACAATGATTTTTTTTTTAATTTTTACTGACTTTATCTACACATATACAAGTTAATTTCGGCATTAACCGCACAAATGTTATTTGTTAATTCATTAATTGTTTGTGGATTAGTTGTATAGACTCTACCTTTAAGGGAACCTAAAAAAAAAGTCAAGCGATGTTAAGTTGCGGAGTCTTGTAGTTTAATCCAAGTCACTATAAGAAAAAATCATATGGCCAGAATGCAGTAACTTTAGACGTTGATTGAAATATTGGTAAAGATAGTCAACCGCTTGTATTTGCTTGTATCACTGATGCAATTCACATATGCATGTTGGGTTGCGTTTTTGTTTACTTTTTTCACCTGTACTGAAGCGCTAAGTTATAATGTGTACGATTCTTGAAATAGAATAGTTCAATTTATTCCACCGTTGTAAAAATGGCGCAACATACAATCCGTAAAATTTACTTTTGTCAATACAATGTTGCAACGTTTTCAAATATTTAGTAAACGTATTAACTAGTAATTAAAAGTGACGAATTTTTCATTTATGAATAATACCATTGATGATACATATCTTGGATTTTAATGACAATGTTTTTTTAATAATTTACTAAAATACATGCGAAGCGTTATTTGTTAAAACAGTTTGGTTTGGTCGGTGTTAGATAAATAAGAAACAATTATTTTACAAATTATGCTTGCACTTTATTTTTAACTTGCAAATAATAATGTTGACATTTGTTTGTCATTTAATAACTTCGTTAGGAATAAAGTAGAACATACTGGGAGAAATACCACTAGAGTTCAGAAACGCAAAATTATTGGTTTTTGTATCTACTTGTTTTACGTGTTCAGTTGAAAAGGATTTTAAATAAAAATTGGTTTTCAAATTTTTCAATTCAAAAGGCAACAAGTTACCGTGTTTTTAGGGAAAGTGGGTTCCACTAGACCTTCAAATTTAAATTCACTTGGTAATAAAACCTATTCCTATTACTTCTAAAAATAAAAGTACTAGATTTTAGCTTGAGGTGTGTTGTCTCCCGACGCGGTGCGGATAATACGTGTATAATACACTATTCTTTTCTGTGACGAAATAAATGACGATTTAATATTGAAAAATCATATTACAATAGAATTAGAAAATTATTGAGGGAAATTTGGTGTTAAAAAATAGTACTCACTTTTTTCCCGAGGGAAAAAATAATTTACGAAAAGTGACACTTTGTTATCTGTTAGTAGAGATAAAAAGTTAGGATTTTACTCTTTGAAACTGTATCAAAATATCATGGTTTCGAATTAAAATAGTTTAATTAAAGTAAAAATAGCTCATTAATTATAAACATTGTTTCAAAAATTACAATTCCAACTGATCTAAAATAATAGTAATAATTTACAAACAATTTACACATAAATAATAACGTACCTAATACAATGCTATACATAAAACATATCCAAACATTTACACTTATTTATGCAGATAATATTCTTATTTTACGGTGTGGTTTTGTGACATCACTGTAATTATAGCTATTAGAAATATGTTTATTAGCCTCCCACTTTAAGGTTCGATATAGTTTTATTTTAACCAACTGATCGATAATTAACAGTTTATGAGTGTCGCATTCTCTGAACCATGAATTCACACTGCTGTTGAGACATTTTTTTATACGGAGTAAAATTTTTTCCAATAAACCATAATCTGTTTTAAAAAGATGAAATTCTTCAGTAAAAGTTTCAATAAAAAAACACAAATTTTGAGAATTCGGGTGATGGTCTGTGTAAGTATTTAATTCCATCAGATTTGCTGTAATCTTTATATAGAATTAATGATTCGTTCACATTGAAAACACTTGAGTCGTTAACTGTTAGCATTTCCTTACACGTATTACAATGTACTTCTTTATATATGTAGTGACTTAAATAACCCGCAACATACGACACTGAACAAGATTCTAAAGAACTATTAATTACGACATTGTCTTCATTGATTTTGTTCTCCAGACAGGTTCTAGACGATCTCTTTGTTTCATTATTTTCTACACTTTCATTTGTCCCAATTTTGTTATCCTCTTCCTCATAGTTAGTGTTAAATTGTTCATCTATACCATATAGTATCTCGTCGTTATCTTTTCACAATTCCCTTGTTCTATTGGTATTTGCAAGCGAATGTACATGTTATTTTCATTGTAACAAATAAACAGATAATCATTAAGCTTTGCATAGATGCTTCTTTAATGCGTTTATCATATCTTAAAATATAAGTACACCTAAAGTTGATATTGAAACAAATGTATTACGAGGAGTCTTCCGGATTATCGTTTATGAGTCACATTCCTTATCGGCTTAGTCAGAAATTCTACAATTGCATACTTTTAGCAACACCTTTAGTAAATGAGTAGGCTTGTTATAATATTGTTTAGATGCAAACAGTTGAGTACGTTAGATTGTAATATAAGAAAATTCAACATTCTTTCCAACATAAAAAGGGATAGCGTTTCTATGTTAAAAATTTTAATTTCAATGACCAAAATTTAGAAATTTACTTGCGTTAGCCTAATAGATTTTAAAACATTTTCAACGGATAAACGATGTTAATGTAATAAATATATGAGTATGGAATTTTCAAAAGTATTTAAAGAAATTGTTTTTTTTGGGAGAACGTTTTTCAACGATTTCTTTACGAAATTAATACTTTTAAATCTGCATGTTTTTTTCATAATAATAAACTTTATTCACATGTGTATGTATACAATCTTTGTACATATATGTGTTTGTCATGATGGTATAACCATTGTTATAACCTTACGTAAGAAAGATACAAATAAATATTGTTACATTGAACAATTAACAGACAATAGAAAAAAATATATAACAAAGGACACACATTTAATTAGTATGTCGACAAAAATCAATAAATTCTTGTATATTGTAAAACGCATGTTTTTGTTTGTTTGTCAACATTGACTCAATGCACCAATATTTCAATCAACGGCATGATGCATTGGCAACAATGTCGTGCCTTAACATAAACTATCAGCAAAATTACAGTTTTCTATTTCACATTTATCGGCAATACTGTTCTGTAAATTCTACAATACAATTGACGTATTTTCTTAGCACAAAGCGATACTACCGACCTCTGATGTTTAGAACAAATTTCGGGGTCGCATAATCCCGTAAGGTTGACTATCTTTACCAATATTTCAATCAACGCTTTAGAGTTTCTCTGGCAGTGGGAGAAGTGGCTCCATCTTGTTGAAAGTAAAAATTGTTGAGGTCTATATCTTCCAAAAGAGGCCATAGAAAGTTATTCAAGTTATCGTGTCTGAAAATAACGTGACTTAGACTTAGATTAGTTAAATATTGATTCTTGACCAGTTTCTGATCCGGAGTAGAAGATTCTAAGCTACAAGTAGGTTGGACCAAAAAGAATTTGTAAAGTTTTATTTTGGTTTAAATCTAAAGTCTTTTTGTCTTTAATTTGCGTTACAAATTTACGGTTGTTAAAACATTTTCATATTATTTCAGTGATATCAAAAAAAAACATTTGGGTAAAAGAAACCTGGCGTGGCTACATTTACGCAATGGATTTAATCTCGATTATCATGACTCGTACGGTGTGATCTTTATTAAATTATAGTCGCAAATTCTAAACATTTCAAACAAAAATTGTATAATAATACAGGGCGATTAAAAAGTAAGCGGTATCTTTTAAATTTTAACAATCTGAATCTGAACAATTTTAATTTTAATTAGCTTCAAAGTTAAAGAGAAAAAAATATCTTTAAGATGTCCTATAAAAAATGGCGTAGCTCCCTTAGCAAGCAATTTTGGGACCCATCCTAATAGAAACTATTAGTCCTATTTTTATGCAAGAAAAGAATGCCGGTTACTTTTGAATTACTCTGTGTACAAACATCGTAAAAAATTGTATGATACGGCGTTTTAACATTTAATTTCATAAATAAAATGAGTTAAATTGAAAAGATATAATTTTAATTGTTCAAATGTTATACATTGTTTTTAAATGTTTAAACCTTTCAAATTAATTTAATTTTGAAAGTCTGTTTGAATAGGACATTTTCAAAACAAAACAAAAATAAAAAAAATGCAGATGAGAAAAAAAGGTAAAAATGAATACTGATGACGGAGGAAATCAAATATTTAAATCTCATAA
Source organism: Abscondita cerata (assembly GCA_030710515.1). NCBI lineage: Eukaryota > Metazoa > Arthropoda > Insecta > Coleoptera > Lampyridae > Abscondita > Abscondita cerata. The sequence goes on from JALBCR010000353.1 coordinate 451,053, forward strand.
AAATTTCTGACAGTAAAACAAGGAAGCTTCGATCTTTTATAATCATCTGAGAAACGTTTTTGATAATCTATAGTTACGCTACATTGAAACCAGAAAATTTTTTCAAATTTTTAATTGGAAAATGATATAGAAGTATAATGGAAATTTGCACGAATTTAGATACGACCAGAAAAGTCAAAAGTAGCAACTACTTTAAACTGAGCAGTTCTGAAGAACGTACTGGGAACTATTTAAGACGCACTTTAACTACCCTGCAGATTGATGATGGAAAAAACATTAAATCTTTAAAGAAGAACGGCGGTGACTGATGGTTATATACAAGAATCCCTCAGATTAAAATTGTTACCTCCATGAGAATATCAAAAAGTCAAAATATTCATGAATAGTGCGCTGAATTGTTATCATTGAAACCAGTAGGTGTAAATACAACCCTAAATTTACAACAATACGCTGCATACAAGCATTTCGCATTGTACTTTGAATATTCAATTAAGTGATAAATAAAAAAGCCGTTTATATGCGACGACCTATTTTATAACAAAAGTTTACGTTGATTATGTATTGTTGTATTTGAAGTTTTAATTATGTAATTTTCAGTTAATGGATTAATATAATTTAAATCGTTGGTGCATTGTTTGTTTGTATATTGCTATGGCAAAACTATGGCTAAAAATTCCAACTGAGAAAAAGTGTAATTTTGGAGCCACTACTCAGTCGACAAATGTCAGATTTACTGACGTTTCAGAAGATAGTTATTTATTTACGTAAAGATTCACCGTTTGATGGCCGAAGAGCAGCTGAGACCAACAAACTGGCAAGACCAAAAAAGCAGAAATTTAATGTTTCGCTTGCAGCACCAATTCATCAAATATTTATATTTTTCATCATTCGATTCTTCAAGTGGCAATGAAGTGCCACTTCCGTTTCCTCTGGAAGTACATCTGAGGAGTGTCAAATTTCAAATGTGGTAACGTAATTAGCATACATACATGACATCCTTCATAAAATTAAAAGAAAATGTAATTGGTAACTACGATAATTTTATTTGATATTGGAAAATATGAGGTTTGACTAAATTTAACTATGATTGACCTTACATGATATATATCGTCCCATCAGTCTTCTGGTTTGTAATGATTCAGACAGCAAGAAAAAGAAACTTCACATATTATATGATAAGGATGTAATTTTTGCTTCTTCAAATGAAAAGAAAATGACTCCAAAACATATCGGATTGTACAATAGCAAACAAACACCGATAATCACTCGACAGTTGTTTTGTCCTTTCGGGACTCTTCAGGAGTGAGAGAACTGGAGTGTAAGTTCACTATTGTACAAATGCACACTGTCAACTATATTACCTCTATGTGTGCACATCATACAAATTGTTTCGGATTGACTTATGTAACTGCTTACACATTTGTTGTCAAAATTACTTTAATACAGATCAATAAATAACAATGCCATCAGCGTTATTTGTTTTACATATAATATTGTATATTATCCAATAAGAAGAATACTAGAAGAAAAAGGAAAAACATGGAGAGAAGCAGAAGAGATGGCATACAACAAGAAGGAATGGAAGAAATTTATAAACGTAGAATAGAAATTAATCTAATAAAATGTAAATAATTGTACAATCCGACACCGAAAGGTAGAAGGATTTTCTGATAATATATATATATTATCCAATAAGTATTGCGGCATGTAATGTCTCGTGCTATTGTAACACGTTTGAAAATTAATCGATTAATTTGCTTTAATGCAAATTGTATATTAAGTTACTTTGTTCTGTTATTTTCCCACGCTATATTCAACCAAACTTGACAGGATTCATTGTTTTTCGTTTGAGGAAGTTTTGAATGTGTAAAGAATAGAATTTAAAACATTCATCATGGGTTGATGATGTTAAAATCATCAACCCTTGATTAAAAGATTAAAATTAATAAATTATATACAAAACACAGTATGTTTTATTGGTTTTTTATTTATAAACCCTTGATGATTGTTTTATATTTTGTGACGCGGTTTTTTAATTTACTTTTAGCCTTGATAAAGCCCTCACATATTTGGGCGAAACGTCGGCCATATATATAATTTTATATTAAGTTACTTTGTTCTGTCATTTTCCTACGTTATATTCAACCTAATTTGATGGGATCAATCGTTTTTGTTTGAGGAAGTTTAGAATGTGTAAATAGTTGAACTGCAAATATGAATATGAATCTTGGAAGAAATGTGAGTTAAAAAAATTGTAAGCAAACTAAAAATAAACTATACAATTTTTATTTCATTGTGGCGGCTTTATTAATCGTGGGCGGCTGAATTGATTTATGTATTTGGAAGGTGCCATTCCCGATAAATTTAAAGTTTACCTACTTATTTTTTATCGTTGACATTATCCATTCGAAACTGTTTTCCTCTTACCACTACGACGGCACTAGTTTTTCACTCCTAAGTTTTTTCTTGATAACGTGGCGTACAACATAAAACCGGATCAAAACTTCCAGTCGTGTAATGAAATTTTAGAAAACAATGATGTGATCTCGGTCGGTAATGAGGCCCCTAAACTAAACCACGCAAAGTTTGTAAAAATTAAACTGGGACAAAAAACTGTTCAATATTAAGTACTTCCCAAAACACTTTTCTTTTGCCACCTTTTTCTTAGTTATTGGATACTATCTGGGTCTGCTTCTTAATCGTTAAGCAAACATTTATATCTAATCGACGGTCTAATTCAAATGGTAAAGTTCTTAGTTCCACTTTTTTTTAATCTTTTTTAATAATTACCAGTTATCCATTTCATGGGAAACCACTTGACATGCACAAATTGATAACTATTCAATATAAACAATCGACTATCAATTATTCCGAATAACACTGAATTCTTTAATTAATAATAACATAAAATGACTACGTAATTCCGATTGTCCTGATTATTTAAAGAAATGGTTAGCTTTTCATGTTCTGCGTACTTCACCAATCTGCTGCAATTGTTTTTGGATAATCCACTAAAGTTAATTAGGAGTATTTGATTTAAAAAAACCTTTGGAATTTAGGTACGTCTAATACACTTGAATAAATACCTCAAAGTGTTGTCTGATTTGTTTAGTTTTTTCACACATACTTGCCTATATTGCTTTTAAAAACTAAATTTATTCAAAATCAGTTTTGACCAGTTTTTAAGTTCCTCAGTAGCTACAATTTAAAAATATTTTTAAGTATTGTCAATTATACTTGTCAAGTTTGACATTTTAAATAGAAGCATATATTTTTTAATTTTTATTATGAATCTATGTGACAAACTATGGTGACTTTATGAATACGAGTCTTACTCAAAATGTGATACTTTTTGAGATATCAATTTTCAAACACTTTCTTAGGTCAATATCGGTTTTCAGATATTTCAGGTTTTTCAGGTTATTATTTTAAATATTAAACTCAAATTTTATTCACGTTTAAGGTGCTAACGATCTTAACTTTACATATGTTGGCATTCGTTTTACAAGGTATGAGGAAAGAATATCAAACTCTTTAATCGAAAATGAAAAATAACTTGATAAAATCAAATCCAACGCCCTGTATATTTTTCCCCAAATCAATGTAGAATTAAATTCTCTACAACTTTGCTGTTAAAGTCTGTCTACCAAAAACCAATAGTTAGCCGCGAAACTCCTTTCTTAATCAAAATTACACATTTCATCGAAAAATTTTATTGACAACTGGAAATTATAAAATAGATCGTCAAAATTAGATCAAAATCGCTAAACAGATTATTTCAAATAGCAGGCAGGAATATCTGAATGAACTGGAAATGTGAATTCTTAATAAACGTATCAGCATTCAAAATCTGTTTTTGTCAGAAATTAATATGGTATTGTACGCGATGGATTGAATTTTTTTTTGACAATTACTCTCGAAAGTAACCATAACAAAACACAAAGTTGTGTCCGAGAATGCAAAATATAACTCTTTCAAAACTGTTACCACTAATTAAAAAAATTAAGTAGGTGAACGTCTACCGTTATTTATTTGAAGTATGGTAAAATAAAAATTAAAATTGTTTTCAATTGTGACAATGCTTCAATTTCATCTACATGTTACAATTCTTCTGGACACATGGTGGAAACTGCGAATAGTAGTTACTAGGTACGTAATACCTTAAGCATTTCTGTTTTAAACATTGCAAAGTTGGTTTTCTTAACCCTTAATGAGTAAGAACCTAATTTTGTATCAAACTAATATTCTTAGTTTTTTTTCTTGCGCGTATATAAACAATTTTGTTGGCATTCCGACACGGAAACAGGCGACATATAACTGGCCATATGAAAAACACGGATTTTCAAGATTAATGCCCCAAACACTTAGCGACTGCCCTTGAGATTTATTTATCGACATTGCGAATGCTAGCCGCACTGGAAATTGCAACCGTTTAAAGTCGAATGGCATGTCGTTTAGAATCAAAGGAATCCGTGGAATCAAAACGTCTTCGCCTTTGTACTTTCCTTTCAAAATTGTGGCTTCGGTGACGTTGTTCATTAATTTCTTCACCGCAAGTCGGATGCCATTACAAAGACGTTGCTGGTTTATATTCCGCAACATAATGATTACTGATCCGAGTTTGCAGATTATGAGGTGGTAATCCAGGCAAATCCAGCGAATTTAAAAACTCAGTTGGATAGTTGACAACATCATCTTGATTAGTAACGGAATCAATCGATTTGTATGTCATTAATTCGCCAACTATTTTGTTTTGAATCTGAAAATTCATTTCGTTGACATCAACGTTTTTTGCAGCCAATATAACTCTTTCGCTCAACCATACATGATTTTTGTGATTTTGAGTAATGTTTGGGAAAACCTTCTCGATGAGTTCGGTCTTAGTTTCAGTAAAGTGACAAAAATTGGTAGGAAATATGATGTATCCAGACGATGAGTCAACAGGTATTTTACCATTACCAATATCAAGCAATTGTTTGGAAAAAACTTCTCCAGATTGATCGTTCTGCAATTCGACTCGCATGTTCATTTTTAATTTTAGCGTTTTAACGTCTTTCCATAAAATTGATGACTTTAAACATGCCTTAAGTTCGTCAGCTGGCGTTGATCGTAGTATTACTGGAAGTGTTTGGCAAAAATCACCTGCCAATAAAATTTTTGCACCACCAAACCTGTTTTGGTTCTTTCGTAAATTTTGCAACGTGCGGTCTAATGCTTTCAAAAATTTTTTGTGTGCCATCCCAAAGTATTAGTTTGCTCTGCTGCAACACTTTGGCCATCGCACAACTTCTCGACAGGTTGCAAGTTGGTGTTTCATTTATTTGCAAGTTCAACGGCAACTTGAGTGCGGAATGAGCTGTTCGACCGCCATCCAACAACGTAGCTGCAATACCTGACGAAGCAAGTGCAAGTGTGATACCATTTTGCGATAGAATCGTTGCCAAAATCAATGATATTAAAAACGTTTTCCCAGTCCCACCGGGACTGTTTACTACTTTCATTAGCGTTTCGTAGGCATATTTTCGTTGCTCATTTAAAATGGGAACGTTTATTAGAACAGTTTCTTTTAATACCTCGGAATTGTATTGGGTTTCGCGTCTCAACTCTTGATTAAATGCGTCGTGCATTGAGCGATTGGGCGTTGTCATTCCTAATTGTTTTAATCCTTTGTTGGTAAGCATCAAGCACATTTTTTCAATTAAAATTAATGCTTCATTGTACATTTTTTCGTTAATTTGCAAATTTGTATTTGATATTCTAAGACGCTTCTGATGTAATATATCTCCGGCCATATGATCTTTATATTTGTTCCATAAATCAATCGGTGTTGATGGGAAGCATGTAGATAAAATTATAGAAAACCATGTTTGTATTTGTTTAACATTTGACGAAATTACAGCATTCTTAAGAGTGTGGTCCCAATGACTGTCATTCTCTAGCAATTCCAAACGTTGACAGGCTTCTCTGTATGTGCCGCACAATACACCATCAACAGTTCGCAGATGTTGGAATGATGTTGGGCCACGAACATTGACTAACAGTAAACGCAAATAAAAACACTAGTCTTGGCTGGGAAAGACGTCCTTGTGCATCGGTGGAAAATACTTGAGGGTAACCTGGAACTGGTTTTCCTTGTTTCCGTCGTTGAAATTTCTTTAACGATTGATTCCAGGTATAATATCGTGGCATTTCGGAATAAAGCAGTGTTCTAGCAAAGTCATGATGCTGGTACATTTTAAAGAAGCTGGTCAATGTCGTGGATGACGGTCTTTCAACTCGTTGTAATACGTTTTTCGTTGTAAAGTACACCCTTTGACCATTTTCCAGATGTACGGCCAAGTGAACTACAGTGGGATGTCTTTCATGTATTGGAAACGAAAAAATACGCCATATTGCTTTGTTACTACTAACATGGCGTCCCATTTGAAAACGAGTGATCTCATCGTTTGAATTTTCAGCAGCAACTCCGAACACAGCCATGTTCACCTTTGTTCACGTACTTGCAGATATAATTTATCGATTTTACGGAATGGCAATATTCAACACTTATGTGTGCTTTAAATGTTTTAGAGAGTAACGGAGAAAACGAAACAACCCAACGATTATCAACTTCAATTTCCAGCTGATTCACTTTGACTACTGTTGACCTCCCGTTGTCATAAGTGGATCGCCGTCGATAAAGTGGATAACCATTATTTCCACTAATAGTTTCTACTATTAATTGTTTTGGAAAGCGTTTTGAACATTTTCCATCAACCATACACGGAGAATTTGGATTTAATATTCCACAGAGACCATGAATCATATTTTTGTAACAATTTCATTTAACAATGGATCTTTATCATTATCGGGAATTTCCGCAGATATCACATTGTCAATTTCATTCGGTAGTATCCTCTCTACCAACCAAATGAGGATGTGTGCGTGTGGCAACCCGTGTTTTTGCCACTCAACTGAATACATCCAACAGCGCGTCTCGCCGAATACGTGATGCTTAACAATGAAATCCATGAGTGATTTTAACTTTTTTTTGAACACCCTTGCGGGAATGTCGTGACGATCAATGGGTGATTGACCAAGAAATAATTCTTGTCGAATTTCTGCCCACTGTGAATTGCACGTGAACGTTATAAACAAATCTGGTGTGCCATAATGACGTACATACGACATAGCATCTTGAGCGTATTCATGCATATATCGCTAACTTCCGACGTATGTTGCTGGGAGAATAGTTGTTCTACCTACATTATGTGCATTTCTACCGTCCGTAGATGAATATATTCTTCAGAACGCAGTTTTGCTTGGTTTAACCTGATAAATGTCAATCGCCCAGTTTCAACTTTCACGTACATATCCACAACATATTGGTGAAAGAGACGCCGACATTTTAAGATATGATTGTCCTTATTTTCCCGAACCATCAGTCTGTATGAATAATAATTGATTAAACTAACTTTTTTGTTAGTTTTGGAACTTGTAACTGAATTTATCATCTTCATTGAAAAATGATATCCATCTTTACCTTGTCAAAATAAGATAGGATATTGTAGCGGATCATATGATCAATGTGTTTCGGATACACGCTGCAGTCGATTGCTACACCTATGTAAAACAATATCTCGGTTTTCTAAATTTTCACCCACGACAACAATAGCGACTTCGTCAATTGTTGGCGCATTAAAACGTCTCGCGTGTTGTCCTGCAGGCGTCTTATCAGTTTTGATGACAATTTTGTGATTATCATACGACATGCGGTCTAAAGCGGTCTTGAATAATGCAACCAATTCGTTATGTTGATGAAAAAACGTTTGGAGTTGTTTCACAATTGGTCTTTTCACCGAATTATTGTGTACACAACGCTGATCGACTTGTCTTGCTGAATCGCAAATAAAATAAATTTGCAAGAATTTGTAGTCACCATTCGGCGTTGGCATTAAGGAACCTGTTAAATGATATATTTGACCCTGAATCTTGAATGTTGGCATCAAATTTTCTTGAATAACTTTTGTTGCACCAATTGACGTCATTTGAAAACAATTATTGTATTGCTGAATATAAGTCAAAAAATGTTTAGAATCTGGCCCATTTCCGGAAACCAATTAATGTAATGGTTCTTTCTGGGGGGGTACCAATGGCGTCAATTTGACTTAACCGCTCGCGCAACACAATCCAGGAGCTTCATTTTTAAACTTAAATGCCTTGCAATATTGGCATACATCGTTCATTGGTTCAATAGCAACAATTTGTTGTAAACTGTACTTGATTTCTACTTTATAATTGAATGCAGCTCGATAGGGGTTAAACGCAACATTTCTATGTTGTTGATTTCGATTCCATCGATTCCGTTCAACTTCATTCCGCGCTTCGCGTTGCTCGTCAGTTTGACTTGATCTTGTATATCTACGACTTAAGTTTGTACGTCTAATTACTGGCATTTTCAAAAACGAAAATTCAACTGTAAATCAAAGAAAACGGCTGTATTCTTCTTTATAACTGAGTATATCACTTGTTATGTTAGTAACGTTCATGTTATTCTATCCAAACTTACCAAAACATCATACTAAATTGAACTTTTATTAGGCATAATGGTTCTGAACTAACCGTGATGTACACTAAGAAATTCAGTTTTCTTACATCTTTTTGTGGGAAATAATAAATTAATTATTTTACATATGTTTTCTATTAATAAAATAACTTCGATCGAAGCATTTGTTTTAAGTGATATTCAGTTTTTTTACATCCTCTTTGATGATATTTGCAGCACGCATTCTGTCAATTCTATGTCAAATGTCATAATTTTACATTAAAAAAAGTTTATATTGTCCAAAGCGCTAAGGTTAGATTAGAAACAATATTATATGGTTGTTAAGTTTTCTTAAATAAGGATTCTTAAATTTCCTAATAGTAGTTACTAGGTACGTAATACCTTAAGCATTTCTGTTTTAAACATTGCGAAGTTGGTTTTCTTAACCCTTAATGAGTACGAACCTAATTTTGTATCAAACTAAGCAATGTCAACAGATAACTGTAACGACGGATGAATGTTTTAAATCCAAATCGTTATCTAAGCGATAACTTTCATGCAATTAACACTCGAGTTGATAAAGCCAAATATTTGTGTACAGTAGCATACACACATTTCACTAATTTTGAATTGTAGCCGTTTAAAAAATAGTATTCCTGACTCGTACAAAGTGCAAATATCTGTGCTCGTGTTTAGAACCACTCGTGCTACAATATTTGCAACTTTCGACACCCGTTAGGGAATAGTTACTTACGTGACAAGTGCGAAAACAGATTCTTTGGTAATGAGTGCCGGCATTGGCACAAATTCCCGAATATTGTTTACGCATAAGTTGCGTATCCTATTTTTGCACGATATTTTTCTAAATTCGCACTTTCAAATTTCTGTAATTATAACATTCAAACCACAAAATTTAATTACTGAACTGTGGCTACAACGCAAATGCACTTAATACATACATTTGTCATCCAACCTATTTAATTGTCAAACTTTTATTTGAAGATTTGAATTGTATTTCGGCATTTACAAAAAACACAAAGTGCGTAAATTGCATTCTAAATAACAAACAATGTAAGTACATCAACAACGCACGCTAGTACAGCTTGTCAAGCGAGAAGTTTCACCCGAGTAAAGGGTGCGCAGTGGCAAATTTTTGTTACATGCAGCCGGAACGCATTCCTTTAGTGAACGTTGAGTAGCGCAAATCTTGTACAGTCGGACCAAAAGTATTACTCGTAGTTCCAATAGCTGTGTCGTGAGCATGGAATTTCAATCGAAAATCACAAATAAGCGATTGAGCGGTCAAAGCAAAGAAATTGTGGCGAATGTTTTACGATTTATGGAAGACGAATTGGAAGCATTTAATGCAGGGCGACAACCTGTTATTAATATGGCACAAGTTCAAAAACGAGTAGCGATGGCTACTGGTGTTCACATTAGGACAATTAAAAAAATTTCGATTGAAAGCAAATATATAAAAAACGGAGAAGCATCCGTATTTACGTCACCGTCTAAAAAAAACCTAGAGTTTGTACGAAGACAAATTTGGGTGACGCTGATAGAGGAGTTTTACGCCGGTTAATATTAGATTATCACATCACAAATAAAAAAGTTCCTTCGCTTCGAAGAATTCACAGTTTGTTCGCGGAAGCTGTTGAATATCGGGGTAGTTATGAAAGTCTTAGACAGGAAATAGGGCGATTGGTTTTCGTTGGCGAAAACGAAAACAAACAGAAAACTTTTAATGGAGAAAAACGATATCCGACATATGCGGCTTAATTTTTTGCGCAGTATGAAACGATATCGTCAAGACAATCGGCCTATAATTTACATGGACGAAACCTACATCCACTCTTCACATACACACGAAAAAAATTGGAGTGACAATAGCAACAGAGGACTTAAAAAACCAGTTTCAAAGGGCGACCGATTAATAATAGTGCACGCGGGCGGTGAAAACGGTTTTGTAAAAAACGCGTATTTAAAATTTAGATCGTCCATTAAAACGGGCGATTATCATAACGAAATGAATTTTGCTAATTACAAAAGTGGCTACAAGAGAAACTTATACCAAATCTACCCCTGATAGTGTCCTTGTTATTGATAATGCACCGTATTATAATGTGCAAAATGATAAGTGTCCCACTACAGCCACCCGGAAGCAAGATATGCAAAACTGGCTTCGACAAAAAGGAATTTCGTTTACAGACGATATGCTCAAGCCGGATTTGTATAATTTAATTAAGTTGCACAAACCTCGCTACAAATCGTATAAAATAGACCAGTTGCTTCAAGAGAAAGGCCACGAGGTTTTGCGTCTGCCGCCCTATTATCCGGATTTAAATCCGATAGAGCTAGTGTGGTCATCATTGAAACAATACGTTGCTCAACGGAATGTTAATTTTAATAAGAAAGAGGTAGAAGCACTGTGCGACGAGTTTTTGTAGGATTTTCAAGTGAGCAGTGGAAATCGCGCTGTGAACACGTGAAAACAATTGAAAAAACTTTATGGACATGGAACCGACTTTAGATTTAGTTATAGATAATGTAATAATAAACATAGGTGAAAACGAAAGTGACAGTGACCATTTTAGCAATTATTCTACTTCTGACTCAACTTCGGAATCCGAAAATGAATAGCGTATTATCAAAGTATTATATGACTTAACGTGTTGTATTGATACTGATGTTAGTGTTGTAGACGTGAGTGTACCTCGCCGAAGTGAGAGGCAGTGAGTAAGTGCATCTCATTTCCCCCGAATGTCGTCTCGCTTCCCGTTCTGCACATCTGAGGTGAAACTTCTCGTTTGACAAGCTGTAGTTCTATCTACATAAAAGTGACAAATAATATACAAGCTGTCGTTCGTCATTTCGAATTTTCAATTATCAATTATTACAGATCTGAAAGAGTTTTTGCTATATTAGGGATGTAAAGTGATTTCTCGTAATTGAAATTGTGTGCTTATGCAAATATATTTGTAGCAAAATGCTCTATTGACCCAGTGTTTTTGCTACATTTTTGAAACACTAGTACGTAATTCTATTGTTTCGGTAGGTGTATTGACGTACTTATCTGGCAGTTTTACATGCACGGAGTTCAAAAATAACTATTTCATAACACTTTATTTACAGGGGTCTTTAAAATTCCAACGTTATCTACTATTTGTCGTATTCCAAAGATGGGATACGACTGATAACGATAACGATGTCAAATTGCATATCCTCTTCTGTACAAACCTATTTCCTACTATTTTTCTCGTAGTTGGCAATCGTATTTTTTTCTAATCTCAGCTCAGGGATATTGTTGTAGTTCCGGATTATCTGCTTTATCAGCTGCCAATAACCAACTTCCATTCGATTTGCGGTGGAATAAACAATACTAACTAATTCTACTGTCGAAAACTCATTATTACTAACAATACAAAGTTACAATAAAAATGTGCTGGATTGGACAGTTACTATCACAACCGTGACAAAACTAATTTTGACGTTTGCATTTTATTACCTGCTTAATTTTTCGATGATAATTTTCGATAAAAATGAGTGCCACGGCTTACAGTGTAATTTTAGTAGACAAACAGTACAGCAGAATTGTAGAGAATTTAGTTCAACATCAATGTGGTAAAAAATATACAGAGTATTCCATTTGGTTTTATTAAGTTATTCATCATTTTCAATTACAAGTTAAACATTTTTTTTCTCATACCTTGTATACCCGATGTCAACTTGTAAATTATGGACAGTTAGGGTCGTTACCGCTCTAAGTTTGAATACAATTTAAATTGAATAATTCAAATAGTAACCTAAAAAACGTAAAATCAAATGTTTAAAAATCGATATCTCGAAAAGTATTATTTTTTTAATAAGACTCGTATACATAAAGTTACTATAGTTTTTCACGTAGATTCAGAATAAAGCATAAAAAATATGTGTTTCCATTTAAAATGTTGACAAGTGGTCCGTGAAAGTAGGAAAATATTTTTAAATTATAGCCACTGAAGAACTTAAAAGAATGGTGAAAATCTAGTTTTTAAAGGCAATATCAAAGGTCCGCGTACTACACGAATAGGCTGTACTTTGTTGTGGTTAGTACCATTGTCACTAAGTTTTAAAATAATGTAGTAAAGGGCTTATTACCGAAGACATACTTTCAAACACATGAGATTTCAACATACACAAACAAATAATTGCTTAGATAGCTTTCTGTAACAAACACATCGTACTTGTTTTTTTATTTTTGCCTTTTTGTGACCATTTTTACAATAATTACAGTTTTCTTAGTAGGTAATAATAATTTTTAAAACATTTAAAGATTCTACTTTATTATGATTTTAAAGTGATTCACATTGTCAATTCAATGCTAAATTTTGCTAGTTCTGTTGCTTAAACACTCAAATGGATAAAGTGAAATGTGTGTCTTACGACATCTCGTGCAAATAGGGACACGTATAAATAGTATAAACTAAGTAATGCCAACAGATAACTGCAACGACGATTGATTGTTTAAATGCAAATCGTTATCAAAGCGATAATTTAGAATGCATAAATCTCGTGTCGGTAAAGTATTTATATTACTTAGTTTATACTCAAATAGATATTTTATAAAACTTATAATAAAAAACTGTATTAAACAATAACTTGAGTAAGTATTAACATTTTAAATAATTAATAAAGTTTGAGAACTTCGTCGTATAGTAAGAAGTTTTGTTTTAGTACGTATAATAAATTTTATTTATAGCAGGACACAAATACAAAGAAAGTAATGTTTTAGGTTACGGCTTTATATTATTCAAATAAGCTTTTAGCAAATTGTGCTTATTCATCCGCAATTTGTTTGTCTTGACGCGTATTAAATCACATAATCAATATCTTTTACAATCAGTATGCGATCTCCACAAATCTATATTTAAGCTCCAAAAGCTTTAAAACTTTTTTCATATTTCACCGCTAACTTACAGAAACATGTTGCATAGATAAAGGATATTAAATCAGAAGGTAAAAGAAAAATATTTGTTTCAAATGAGTTTTTACTCAATTCATTTTAACTTAAAAGTTTAATCTATCATTTTTGTTTCTTTTGTACGAATTCGAACATTTATTATAATGTATTTGCTTATAAGTAAATTCATCCTTTTAATGCTTTTTAGACTCACTTAAAATTATTGTTACGCGACTAGAGGAAATAGGCGACTCGTGTGCATTTTCTCGAGTTCTAGAAAAATCATACTTTTTTATTAGTATGCAGTGATTTCAGAATTATATTATGTAGCACATCTTTCTATATTGTTTGAATCATACGTGTACATACGTGTTATTCTGTATATGCCATAATTTCTAATTACATAAACACTATTTCAGTTTATGTCAAATGTAATAAAGTTGCCAAAACCCATGTATTAAAAATCAAATTAAGGTTAATACATACTATCAATGCGCCATCGTTAAATTATGCACTAGAAGTACCATTAAAACAGCTTTTAATTTTAAGTCTTCGAATTAAAACTTAATGTTTTTAGACAGACAAAATTTGGAGCTTTGCCGCTGTAATATTACTTTTTTTCAAAATGCTTATTGTTGTTTTCTTTATATTTGGATTTGTACAATTTATAGCATATTTAACATCATAATTATAATAAAATAAATACAAAACAAAATTCTACCACAACCACGACAACGTTCCTTCTTACAACTACAAATTTAAATCAAAACATTGCTAATAACTTAAAAATTTGAGACAATTTTATGGGTATTTTGACGCATTCAGTTGGAAAAAATTATATATTTAACACGCTCCCTCTAATTGAATCATTTATTTGAGAAACCCGACAAGTTCTACAAACATATTGAAACAAAAACGTCTTCAGGGATTGGACCGTGTCGAAAAGGTAACCGTAGTTGCCAATGTCAAAAAATGGAATATGTGGACTTGTCAGGTTTCCCAAATAAGTGATTCAATTATACTTTTACTATTCCAATATCTCTGCAGCAACCTTCAAACTTTGATAGAGTTAAAGCCTTTGACAACATTTCTGCGGGCATCCAATCCATTGACATAAATTTTATTTCAATACATCCATTTTTCAAAGCTTTTTTAGTGAAATAACAACGAATATCAATACGCTTAGAGTGCCCATGTTGTAGCTTATTTTTAGCCAGATGAGCTGCTTCTTGATTATCGTAGAATAAAGTGAGTGGAGCTGGAAAATCAATATTTAATTCTTTGAGAAATTGACTTAGATGTAGAGCTCCTTTTGTAGCATTGGTAAGATCAAGATATTCGACATCTGCAACGGTTTGTTGTTTTTTCAAAACCCATGAAATTGCTGAACCTGATAGAGTGTTTGATTTTTGAACGTCGCTTTCTTTCACATATAGAGATAATGATTCCGAATTTACTTTAGATATCGCAAAAAATTTTTGGCTGTGCGTGTTGTCGTGACAATCATTAAATTGACAAAGTATACTTATGACATAGATAATGTCAAGACGTGTTGCCACAGCTAAGTTCCACAGCCCTCCCGTTAGTTGCCTGGAGAAATTTTTCGCCTTGGTATTTATCTTATTCGCTTTTGTGAGTTGAGATACAAGTGGCAGGGGCGTCCGATTAAGTTTGCAATTTGACATGTCAAACCTGTTTAAGATTTCTGGATCTAACCACTCTGAAAAAATTGAATACAATTTGTTTGTTGCTGGACTTTAATTTTTTGACAATATTTTGCAAGTCTCAGGTCTTTGTACAAACCGACAATAACATCTATGAAAACATAGAACTTGAACTTGGTGGAAGTAAAATAAAACTGTAACAAGAACATCTTTGAGTCTTTGAGCAGTAAATTTCTCGGTTTATTCGACAAACTGTGTTATTTCCATTCTTGTTGCGACACCTTTTTAACGGATTTTATTCTTAAATTGCATTTAACGGATAGAGCAGCTAGTAGTCTTAACGATACCATTTTTGCCACTAAACGGATGTGTCGTGAAAATCTAATCCAGAGCGTTGAGCGAATCCTCTTGCAACCTTGTTACGTAATACTGTTCTGGAACATTTTCTGGCTTGTTGACTATCTCCAAGGTTTCATGTTTAATGGTTAACAGCGTTGAACCAATCTTTGCAATTGTCGCTAGAAATAGCTTGCGTTAATGACATTTTATTACTGCTGAAAAAATGTTGAAAACTTTATTTTTGCCATGGTTGTAGTCGATATTATCATCTATGGTGTTTTTTGTGATCCTTTCTTTACTATAAAATGATTGGTTGATAGCAACAGTATTATATTCTTTCATCAGATGAACGAATAATCACAGTATCATGAACGTTAGATTGAAGTTTGCCTCCATTTGAATATAGTGCATATTGAAATATTTGCAGCCAAATGAACAAAGATGGGCAACATTTGATTTTTTACCGGTGTATTTCAAAAAGTGTACTTTCTTTTAAAACTCTTGGATTTTCTTTTTCACATTCTTGTGGAAGGTATTATACCTTGCTTTCTAATTATGATAGAAAGATACAGTTTGCTTAGATTTGTTCGTTATAGTGTAAGGAACACATTTGTTATAGGAAACTTGCTTTTAAACTAACAAAAATTAACTTAAATTAGGTTGCGTTCAAGATCATTTGTGTATATAAAGTAAGTTTTTGACCATTTCTAGGCATCGAAATAATATTTGAATTTTTAAACATATATTTAAAATAACAAATAGTTTTGATTACATGTAGGTACTCCTTTTAAACTAAAAAATAAAAAGGTTACCACAAAATTGCCCTTAGATCTAAGGGAATGTCTTTTAATAAAATTGAAAACTGATTTATCAAAATTCTAATAATGATCTTTTATTTAAACGCTCTTAAAAATAGGGACCGATTAAATAACGGCCCATAATGCCGCCCTAAACATTCACTGACCATTTGAGTTGTTTACCAACTATACAAAGTTGATGTTGGTTGGAATCAGAATAATAATGTTGCATGTTATGTCTATGACGGATCCATTTTTATGAAACGTACACTTGTCAGTAAACAGAGCAAGATTAAAAAGTTTTCATTTTCTATTACTTTATCCAACACCTACATACAAAATGCAACTTGATTGCCGAAATCATTTTTGGAAAGTTCTAGGTGAAATTGGATTTTATAATCATAATAATGATGTTTCTTAAGAACCTTCAAGACACTTGCTTGACTGATGTTGATATTTCGGGAAATTTGAGTTCATACTATATGGGGTTTTCGATTACAGGCTTTTTTGAAATATCTTTGTACTGGACCTTCCCAGTTTGTCTGAATTAAACCAACAGTATTTTAAAACGCATTTGATTGGATGATTCCTGTTAGGAAATCTCTGAGCGTAAACTCGTGACACCAATAAGGCATTATCCATGAATAAAAATCATTTTAATCCGTTCCTCTTTGTTATAAATTTTCATTTTAATTAAAAAACAGAAATAGAAGTCACAAAGTGCTACTACAGATTGAATCACAGAGAACAATTGTTATAAATAAATTGTCATACCCGACTTTGTAGATATTAGATTTGTTAAAGGTAGTGTACGTTCTAAAAATGTGCTTTTCCATGAGAACCTGAACAGTTAGCTATAGGGAAAGGTAATAATAACCGATAGATACATTCAATTCTGCAACAGCTGTTCCATTTGAAATAAGCAAGTTATTACCGTTTAAAACTTGTTATTATTTAGTCACATTTTTTGAACACCTTGTATACGTCTCAAAAGCAGATATAAAGATTGAAAATAAAAAGTGTGAAGCAATACTACATTTTCACAAAATCTTCTTCTTTTCTTCTTTTCAGCCACTTTCAATCCACTTCTGGACATAGGCCTCTTCCAAGTTACGCCATCTTTCTTTGTATCTTGCTACTGTCCATCAGGTTTGACCTCCCACATCTCGTAGATCGTCTGTGGTCTTTTTCTGCTCCGGGTTGTTGTTGTCGGTCTCCAATTAAGTATTCTCTTTGGCCATCTGTCATCATCTTGCCTTGCAACGTGCCCCGCCCATTTCAACTTATGCGAGGCTATACGCCGCATCACGTCTGTGACTTTGATTTTGCTACGAATCTCAGTATTTTTTACTCTATCTCTTAAAGAAATTCCGAGCATACTTCTTTCCATAGCCCTTTGTGTGACAGACAGGCTATTAGCTATGGCTGTTGTAATTGCAGTCGTTTCCAGGACGTACGTCATCACTGGGAGAATGCATGATTCAAACACTTTTTGTTTTAGGTTTATAGGGGTTTTTTGGTTTTTTAGAATATAGCCTAGTTTACCGAATGCGGCCCAGCTAAGTCCGATGCGCCTTGTTGCTTCTGCCTCTTGATTCGCAATTCCCAGTTTAACTTTATGTTCAAGATAGATATACTCTTCAACATTATCCAGTATCTGGCGTTGTATTTCTATGTTTACTGGTTTGGGGGTCATTAACTTGGTCTTCTTTAAATTTATTTTCAGTCCGACCATAAGTGATTTTTCATTTAACTCCTTAAGCATTTTCTGCAGTTCCTCTATTGAGCTTGCTACAACAACTACATCATCTGCAAAGCGTAGGTGACTCAAATACTCTCCGTCAATTATAATGCCTATTTTCTTCCCAGCACAGTTTTTAAACACATCCTTCAGAGCGGCAGTAAATAATTTTGCATAGATAGGATCCCTTTGTCGTACACCTTTTTTTATTGGTTTTCGTCATCAATTTTCACGTGCATTGTGGAATTTTTATAAATCTTTTTTAATAAATTCGTGTATCTGGAGTCAACTCTTGCATTATTTAGTGATTCCAAGAATGCCCAGGTTTCAATGGAGTCAAATGTCTTCTCGTAATCAACGAAGGCAAAGTACAGGGGTATGTTATATTCTGGGCATTTCTCTATTAGATGATGTATTGCTTACAGGTAGTCAGTAGTGCTGAATCCTTTTCTAAATCTTGCCTGCTCTACAGGCTGATAAAAGTCTAGTTTGTTGGTGTGGCGATTTTTTTTTTTTTTTTTGTTATAAACGGCAACCGCCTTTACAAAACATAATATAATAGGTTTTAATATAATATGGTAAGTACAACTCAAAATATATAATTCTAAGACTAATATAATTAACAATCGAAAATTTGCTGTCTACGAAAACTTACATAATTTTTTTTAGCTCTAATTTAAAAGAATACAATGATGGTGAAAATAAATTAAAATGATTATTACTTGAAAAAACATTAGCTTGTCTCATCATACGTGCTATTGGAGAAAAATATCTATAATTTGTTGCATTAAAATTTAAACGAAAAATATAATGTGATCTTGTTATCGCTTGTTATGCTTCTGGTCAGCAGTTTGTACAGGGACGAAAGTAGGCTAATTGGTCTATAGTTTTCCATGTTTGTGCTGTTATCTTTTTTGAAGAGGATTTTTATTTCTAAATTTTGCCATTTTTTCGGAACATTTGTTCAAAAGACCAAGAATTACCAAGAATCTTTACCCGGAGCCTTATTGTTTTTCATTTTTCTCAGGGTCGCTTTCAACTCTGTTCTATCCACGTCAGGTCACAAAATACAAAGTATTTAAAAATCTTCAGGTTTAGGTGAAGTAAATCTTTATAAAACTCACTTTTAACATGCATTTAACAAATTCTGAATTACATTTGACGCTCCCGGAATTACATTAGACTATTGTCTAATATGGGTAGGTACCCACATTTAATGCTTTCTAAAATACATTTGACTAATCTGAAATACAACTGGAAAAGCTGTACTATTAAAATTTAGTAGTGCAGTCCAATATACATTAATATGTAACAAAGTTAACATCCACTTACGGTATAAGCGGAAGTTATACATTTTCAAAAAATCATTTCCTACAAATTTACTTTATATTCTATTAGGTCAGGTTTGAGTATAATATAATAAATAAATGAAAAATAAATATTTAACTAAACGTTTCATTCAGTACGTAGTAAAAATACCTTGTTTGTATTGTCACCCAATAGATTTTCATCTCACATAAGTAATAAACAGTCAACGTCGATCAACATTGTTTTTTTTTATTATAACATTAAAATATCTTTAGCTTTCATTCTTTAAATTTTTAGAGGGCCCTACACAATACTTTGATATGTTACCTACAACGTAGTAGTGCTTGTAAAAAATGACAAACTTTTTTGTTACGAAATATACAATAGATGTTTACAGATAAATTTTGAGCTTGTGCAGTGAATAAAGTTACAAATTGTTATTGATCATATTTTTTCCAAAGAATATTTTATCGTTCGTTGAACGAACGCCGACGTTCTATTGAAATCGGACGCGCAGTTTGGTATGTGGTACATTTACCTTTAATCTCTCCAATTTGGTCTTTTATACAAGACCCTTGAACGACGAGACTATAGAAGTGGATATACATTCGAAATTTCTCAATGAAAGTACAAAAAGAAATGTTATTGTGTATTATCAATCTTACGAATAAGGATTCTTTATTTAATAAGTGATAAATTGGTTAGAATGGAAACCTATCATTTTTTTGTACTTACGACTCAAAATTATTAATTTTTTTTAAGGAAAATTTTTACGTTACATGATGGCCAACTAATAATTTCATTAAAAATCATTATTGATATTTTAATTTTAGTGTTCTCAGTCAATAGTTGGGTAAAATTAAATAATACAACAAATTAAATACAATATGTGCATACAATATTACAATGCACAAGGTTAAGGAATACAAATTTATATAACAATACTTGTTGCACAGTAAAGCGTGTCATTTGAAACTATTATGATAACAACTGTATGCAAAATGTATTGTCTTTCGTAGTATTAAATGAGCGAACTTGGAAATTGGCATAGTGTTTTTAGTATTTATTACAAAGGGAGATGACGAAACGTATCGCATCATAAGAAAAATGTACTGTAAATGTACAAACTGACATATTAAATGACCCTCTATAAAGCAACCAACAATACATCAATTTTTTTCGTCTTTTTTTCATTGCGTTTTAAAGTAGCAAATGTTGCAATTGTTATCAGAAAAAGAATTCTTCCTCATGCGATTAGTAGAATATTATAGAATGTAATAAAATAAACAAAATTTGGATCCATTTTCTTTGATGGTTGATATAATAATCAGTACCTAAAGGATAGAAAAGAAAGCTTTTATTGTCTTACCAATACTTTTAAAAGGATACTAATTATTATAGAAGGTAATTAGAGAGAAACGTAAATAATATTGAAATCAGCATTATGTTAAATTCGATACTTAGTGACAAAAATAAATAATCGGAAAAGCATTAATTTATTTAAACATTTATTTCTTAAAGTAGACAAGTTATCATCATCACGCAAATTTTGTTATTTTAACGTCAAAAGTCGTTTTTTAAAAAGTTGTAATTTATTAAACAATATTACATTTGACGGAGTTCAATTAGTGTTGCTTCTACAGAAGACAAATATAAACTAAAACTAAGATAATTCATATGAATGAATATTACAATTAAAAATACAGTAACTATTATTCTATAGGATGTGCATCAGCACTAGATAAATCTGTCTACTATTTATCTATTGCTGAATACATAAAATAGTAAAGGCTATTATACATAACTCCTCCATCCCAAGAATCTTAAATGAGTAAATACGAAATTTAAGTTTTAGATTGAAGTAACGAATTATCAGCAATGTCCAAATTTTGAAAATGAGTTTTAAAATACTTTATTAATGTTTGCTTGAAGGAGTCACGTTTACAATATAGATATACAACTAAACATATAATACATATAATGAATAAAAATACAATAATAATGGAACAATAATTAAGAGTTGTCGTTATCGGGGCTTCTGTTTCTATAAGTTTATGTCTTTGTTCATTTAATTTGATTTTAGTTTTAACTAAATCTTGTGTATTTGTGGAAGTTAAGTCCATTTTGATACATTAATTATTTTAGATTTATAAATTTGTAGTTCTCCAACACTAGGCAGTTTTAATTCTATTTCTTTAGTTGAAGATGATTTCATTGTAAACAGTAATTCATTATGATTAATCAAAACCGAACAATCAGGGGTTAAATGAATTAAATTGGTTTCTCTTATGTCTTTTCTGTCAATGTTATTTTTACATTTAATGTCTAGAATAGTTTTAGAAGGTGAACTAACTAACCAAGTGGCGGTATCTATTTGCAATATTTTGTCTGTAATTAATTCAAAAGTATAAGTTTCACAAGTTTGATTTTCATGAAAGGAAAGTAGTTCCGTTTCACATAGTTTTGAATTTGGGATATTGAAATGGTTATCATTTGAGCAAAAATAATGATTTATTGAAGTTATTTGACAGTTATTGAACTCGATGGGAACACTGAATTCTTTATTATAAAGTATTGTGTTATAAGTGGGAATAATCATTTGAAATTTATTATTATTTGTGTAGCTGGAAAGGGTATAAGTTTGATAAGTTGATATTCTAAGAATGGTTTTACTAAGGGTATTTCAAATATAAAAGTAAATATGTTGTCTTTTTGATATATTTTGTAGTAATAATAGATTCATATAAATGGAGATTTTCATAGTTTGGTGGGTATGGTAGACCTAAATTTTTGTTATTGTAAGGTTGAAGTTTATTTAAAGATTCTGATATTTGAGTTAATGATTGAATTAGTTCATTATTGTCAATAAGTAAAAGATGTAATTGTTGTTTTTGGGCAAAGGTTAAAGCTACTTCTAATTCTGTCCAAACGTTAATAAATAATTGAAGAGATTGAATTGATTCATCAATTATCGAATACGTTGATGCTTCGGTTAATATTCTATGAATTTTTACATTATCTAAGAAAATTTTATTTAAGTTGTTATTCAATAGTTTTGGTTTTCTGATAAATCATGTACTGTGGAAATTGTGTCATTTAAAATTTGAGCTTGTTCTAAAAGGATATTTTTATGGAAGCTCTGTTTTATTATAAACTTAATTTAACCTGGGTGAAACTTATACTCGTAGATGTTTACTGTGCTTAAACCGTACAAGTGAACCTAATAATATTATTAATATAATATTCCCAGTTTTAATACAAATTTATTTAAACGGTGTATTGGGACTATGTTATTGTCAAAACGTTATTATACTATAGAGGGGTTTACGTTTGACGGATCACTGAGTTGTATTTATTTAGTTTAATACAGTCGACCATTGATTGTTACTATAAGGGCTCACTTTTTTAGTCTAGTATGCTTTCGCTTCTTTGATTACCAAACAGTTAAGAGGTTCTTAATACAAAAGTGGACATATTAGTTTTACCAAACTATTCGTTTTAGGTAACGCAAGTATACCCTTCTTAAAAGTTTTTTTAAAAACCAATTTCAAAATATTCAAGTTACTTAAGGTTTTGATATAAGATATGTTTATGAATGTGTGATTAAAATACTTAAACTTCAAATTAAATTAATTATATTTTGAAGCTTGCGGCAGTTTGTTCAGGTGTTTAATTCCGAAAGTAAGTTTGCTGACTGCTCCTGCGGTCAAAGAGTTATCAAACTTTGTGCTATCAAAGCAAACTAAGTAAAAATAAACAATAAATGTAGATATCCTAACTCCAGAACTGTTGTAGGTACCTAGAGGTTTATATAATATGTGCAATAAGATTAATTCCCACGCTTGTGTGGCCCAGAGATTTACAAAAGCGACATATAATTAAGGAATTGTATTAATTAAAGCAAAATAAATTGCTTTTATTTTGTGTGTCAAAAGTGTTTTGATTAAAGTAGTTATAGTTTATAGTTTATCCTTAAACTACTCAGTACAGTAAAAAGCGGTTACCGTAGAACTCCACGTCGCCACAATAAGCGAAAATAAAATTGCGTTTTAGAAAAAAAGTGGTTCAAACAAAAGAATTATCAAAAATTTTTCTCCCTCAACTTTTTTTGTAAAATGGATATTGGTAGAAATATTGCAATAACAATTATTGTCAGGTGATTGTTATATCTCAGTAATTACTTATCGGATCAAAAAATAGTTTAAACAAAAATGTGTATAATTAAATTATACATATTTGAAACAAAAATGTGTAAAATGAATATTTTTCAAAATAATTTAAAATTTCGAAAATCTGTGGAGGTTAACGGCCTTTTTGGCTACATAAAATATGTCCAAAATTTAATCAAATCTGCGGAATTATAAATAAGGTCCATGTACAAAGTTTCATAAAAATCGGATGTATAGTTTTCTTGATATGTTGTTTACATACGGACGGACGTGAATTCGTTGGAAAAAGTGAAAACAAGAGGTGTTTAAATTTTCGGATTAGAAACCGTCACATAACTCCACATCTTATACCTCATCTTTTTTCATAATATGTGGAGTAATAATGTACTTAAACACTGATAATTTAAATTATTTAGTTTTAATTTTTTATTAACATAGAATACTTAAACAAGTAATTGGAACAGTAATTCAAAATGTAGCGTTAATTATTGCGACAGAAATTTGAAATAGAAAATGATAAACAAACATAAAACAATAAATTTATCTTATTAGCTATACATGGAATTTTTAAGCAAACTGCTTTTTTAGTACCCAACTAATTATCTTACAGAGTAATTTGAGAAATTTTTAAAATCAATATTAATTTTGCATTACGTAATAAAACATTATGTACTAGAGTAATTGTGAACTATAAAATTTCACAATTTCTCAAACTTTTTAATTAACTTGATATTACAATAAAAAAAAAAGTTTAATCAAATTTATTATACGTAATGAAACCTTTGGGGTGTAGTCGGTTTTATTTCTAGGTATATGTATGTGTCACAAAAATTTAAGATGGCCACTTGAAAATCCTGTGAATAAATGTAAATGCATTGATCCTATTAGTGCGTATATGACTACGGTTTAAACATTTTATACTGTAGTCGTGTACGCCTGTTCATTTAGCAAAGAACGTATTATTTAAAAATATATTATGCAATTTGGAACCTTTTTCTACTAAAATATGGAAACACTTTTTTGTCTATTGTAAATAATAGCAATGTAATCAGGTATTAAAAATGTGGGATATTGTTTAATTTCTACGAAACGATATATTTAATCTAAAAAAATTTTTGAAGAATATAAAAATCCACAAAAAAATGTACACAAGAATTATGAAAAATACGGTCATTATCATGGCAGAACTAAAATTATGAAAATAACGCTTGGTAGAGTCGGATTCACCGGGTTTTAGGTATGACTCATCGCTACAAATTGTATGGATCAATCCAGGCTCGTATGTCGTAACTAATAAATAATTCCTAGTGTAAATTTTTGTGTAATCTGTCAATTCAGTTTGATCAGCTGTTTCAATCTAATTAAAATAATCATAAATACGTTTTCGACCAGAAATATTCTGATTTTCTCTTCATTTTTTAAATTGTGTCATTGAATAAAGGTTGTGTGAAGTTATAATAATTATAATTTATTTATATATTTGTACAGTTGGAAATGTTACATTAATGTATGCGAACAAAATGTCCACGTATAAAACTTCTTAAAATAATATTACTTAAGTGTTAAATCCAACGTTTAGTTTTGAGGTACCTATTTAACTTAAATTTAACAATTTTTTTATTTAAATACAGTTTTATCGACTGTACACTCATCTACTTAGAGTGGTTACTATATTGTAACGCAAAATCAATCATCATAAAAACTAATTAAAAAAGGATCCGATCTAATCAGATTCATCTGCCCCATATTCCGAACTTGAACTTTGATTACAACCTATACTAATAATTAAGGGTTCCACAAGTTCAAACCGCTGCTCAATATCCCACCACTTCTTCATTTCTTTTTCAGCATGTTGAATGCATTTCGTCCAATATGTACCATCTATTCTTTCGAGGGATTGTTTCCACACTTCTCGTACATGTTCATCGGTGTACTGTGAATTCAACTCTCCAATTTTTTATTATAGTACTCCTTGCAATTATCCCAAATTAATTCGATTGGGTTAAACTGGTAATGATACGGAGGTAATCTTAGTATCTTATGGCCGTTTCTAAGTGCAAGCTCATCTATTTCATAAATTTTCGGTTTTGGATTTTCGTTAACTAATTGTAAAAGTTCTGGTTTTAACATTTTTTGATCATGCATTACATTATGCTTTAATAAAAATGTACACAAATCATGTTTGGTCGAGGAAGCATTGGGTATTTTTTTCTTTTAGTTGTCTAATATAATTAAACTAGGTTTTGTTAAATTTGGTATCAAATCATTTTCAAACCATTTCTTAAACAAATCTCCACACATGTCACCATGATAATCTTCTTTTGGGGATTTAGATGAAAATAGAAGTGAAGCATTAGAAATAAAGCCGTTCCTGTTTCCTGCATATACAACAATAAACCTAAAACCAAATTTTAATTTATTAGTTGTAAGTATAAAATCAGGATCAAACCTTTTGCCTTCTCCAAGTGGCTTTTTCTTTATGCTTTGTTCAGAAGCATCATACCAACTCCTTTTTGGTGAACCTCTACTAAATATCTAAGTTTCATCCATATATACAGGGTCATACAATGCAAGATCCTTCTCAGTAAAATATTCTCATAAAAATCTAACACGACTTGCTGCAATGTGGTTTTGTTCAAATAAACCACGTCTGCCATCATCAAGTTTAAAGGAAAATCCAATATTATGTAAGAGTTTTGTTAATCCACTTTTGCTAAAGTTGAATACACCAGCGGTAGCAATTTCATGTTGCAACAGTAACATGTTGCCCTATATTATTCATAATTACTTATAAAAAAAAACTAATTTGAGCAATACTTACGATTATTATGCATATTATAAATTGTACATTTAACCACATCTTTCACGAAGTTATCAACGTCACAAGACTTTGACTTCCTACGTTTTTGTTTTGCCACTACAAGTTCTTTGTTCTCCTTCATTTCATTTCTTTTTTTAATCGAAGATCCAGTATCTATGTTAACGCCACATGCTTCTGCAGTTCGCTATAATGAATCAAGCCGTAAGATGAAATAGTATTTTTAATTCATAAAATACCTGCATAACTGACGTGAAAGGCAATAATACAGCACCGTTGTCACGTTCTCGCATAAAATGGTCCATTACTTTCATAATGCCTGCTTCGGTTTCCAATTTCTTTGGCATTGCAACTATTCCTATGTTATCATAATAATCATTCATTTATTGTTAATACCATGTACTTACTTAATCTGCCTAGATATAATAATTAATTAGTATTGAAAAATACTGATTTAATTAAAGGAAAGATGAAAAGATTCGAAAACGGTGTGGCAACTTGAAGTACGAATGTAAGGTTATGACAATGTAAACAAAGAAAATTATTCGACGTACGTTTTCTTGTTTGCACATAAAATAAACGGCACGACATACGTTTCTCAATTGCATTTTGCTAATATTTTGATTTACAGAAACAGAAAACTGTGTCACGTCGATTATCATAGTTTACTGCAATGAGTCATACCTAAAACCCGGTGAATCCGACTATAGACGGCGCGGAGTCATCTCTCGGTGTACTTGTAATATGCTTCCAATTCGGGTAAGACGGTTTGAGAGACAAGGACAGCAAAGCTGACGTTTATTTTTATTTTTGAAACTTTTGTAACATTATTTTTCGGTTATCGTAAAGGTATCATATTATATCATGTGTGGTTCCATTAATCTTTCTAAATCAAAATAGTTCAAATAAAAGTTATAAACAAAATTTCTAAAAACTTTTTTTTCATAACTTTTTGTAAGATATTGATAATTTTGAAAACATGGTTAAAAACAATTACTGTCACGTGATGGTCATGTTTCGTTAATTACTTATCCGATCAAAAAATAGTTGAAACAAAAGTGGGGTATAATTAAATTACAAACAATTTTCATGTGAAGAAAAAATGTGTATAATAAATATTTATGTAAATATTCCAAAAATTCAAAAATCTATGTAGGTTAGCTTTAAGCTTGACAGATTTTGCCCAAATTATAAGTAACACATAGATGCCAGGTGTCATAAAAATCGGATGGGTGGTTTTTGAGGTCCGCCGGCTACCAGAATTTTTTTTGTTTCATCATAACTGACTAATTCTAATTGATCGGAAAAGGTAAAAAAAAAGGAGTGTTAAAGTTTTCGGTTGAAAACCGTAGCAAAATCTTACCGTTATTATAGTTGGATTTTTTTCCCAATGCAATCGTTGCGTAAATAAACAGCGGCAAGTCAACCTTTGAGTTTCTTTCTAATTTTTCAATTTCTTTTTTTATTTTTCACTTCTTGCTGTGCCTTCAAAATTGACTCGTAATCACGAATAGGCATATTTCGTGTGAATCGAGAATGGTAGTATGTACTCTATAAAATCTCTTCTTACGCATGTCACTTTGATTGGTAAATTGTCACTTGTCCACACACCGAAAGTAAAAACTTTCTGTTGGAGTTGACTTTGAATTTAGTAATACCACGTATCTTTTATGTTGATAATATAACTGTTGGTTACCTCACAATAGTTAAACGTCTTCATTAACAACCCCGTCTGGTGTAGCTCCATAAATGATCATTCGTTATGGACCAACACTCCCACTGAATCTTAATCTATTCTTGCTTTGTTAATTTAATTTTTGAATTGCTTTTGTTCTTTGGTGCGGCCGTGAACAATTGCTGGTGTACTATAAAGAAGTTGTTTCACTAAATTACGCTAACGAGTGGTCTTTCTGGGCGAACATACAATATAAAAGTATGAAGCCTCAACAAATTCCTTTGATACTCCCGCTATTGTCCGCTTCCCGAATGCAATGTCGTTTCGTTTTCTAATGTGGTGCTCTCATTTTCAGTTTTTACAAGGAAAGAAAGAAATCTATTTTTTTTTAGTTCAAATCCCTCTGAGAACATATCAGGTTTTTGCCAAGATTGGCCGTAATCACTCATTGATTAAACGTGTGTGCGTATGTGCAACTTGCCTATATGTGAATGCAGTAAAAGTATTAGTAGATACGA
The DNA here is from genome assembly GCA_030710515.1 of Abscondita cerata. Taxonomy (NCBI): domain Eukaryota; kingdom Metazoa; phylum Arthropoda; class Insecta; order Coleoptera; family Lampyridae; genus Abscondita; species Abscondita cerata. Next base: position 479,545 of record JALBCR010000353.1, read on the forward strand.
TGATTCTATCGCTTGCAAGGGTAAATGTGGATCGTTGTTCCATTTGAAATGTGGTCATATTACCCAAGAAGAATACACCGCTTTGAATGAAGCTGGAGGAATAAATAAATGGATTTGCAACAAATTCAGTAACAGAAATCTAACCTCAAACGTAAAATCCTCGCAATGTCTTATACCCGCATTTAATACCAACAAGTATTTGATTAAATGATGAACAGTTAACCCAGCAATTGGTAAATTTAACTGCGAAATAGTTAAGCCATTAATGGCTGAATTAAAACATTTAAAAAATCAAAACGAACAACTACTACAAAAAATTGAAACACATGGTAGCTTTCTGATTTCATCAAGAAATGTAAAAATACCTAAATCCTATGCAGTTGCTGTAACAAAAAACAAACCAATAAATAAACAAATCGGGTCAAGCGATAAAAGTAAAATTTTCGAAGCTGTCTCGGAAATTCCAAAAAGTACATTGAACGAAATTGAAGTGTCAAATATAACAATAAATAATAACCAAGGTTCTTCTAATGAAATACCGCATCAACCTCTCATTAACAATTCTGAGTGGCAAAAAGTTAAATCAAAACGTAGTAAAGCCCCAACTTTAATTACTGGTACAAACAATACCGATGTTAGATACCTTGAAAGGGGTAATTAAAAAAATTACTTTTCACGTGTCAAGATTACATCCGAACACATTTCTGATCATCTAATTGAAGAAATATATAACAAAAATTAAACGAGTGGCAAATTATTAGAAAAAGTTTGACAAAAATAACATACTGTCAGTTAACTTTTAAGGGATAAACCAGTATAAACATAAGATACTAACCTAATATACTACTTCCACTGTTCGAGGAACCTTTCGATACAATTTGATTTTCGTTTTGTATTATATGTTTATTACTGTGTTCAACTTGTGGAATTTCTAAACTAGTCCCTTCATCATTATTATACGGGATCTCAACTGCATCTACAGCACTACATGGTATCTCTTCGGAATTGACTGAAAAACATTTGTGAAATATAGTTAAATACAAATTTGTTGTTGGAATGTATACCAGAGTAATTATGGTCATGAAATCCATATACAGGAGTGCTACTCATGTCCTTAGGTTCAAGTTCATTCTCATCATTACCCTCCACCTCATAGGATGTGGAAGCATACTTGTGTCGAGCTTTCTTCCCCAGTTCTGCGATCTGCTTTTCTTTTGAAATGGGACGTTTACGTTTTGACGAAAAACTATATTCTGAACATAGAGAGCTGATTTCCTGTAGAAGGATATCTTTCTCTGATACAATTTCTTCAACACCTGACCTAAAAAGCAAAACTAAAGTACAGGGTTTTGTCCTCCCTAAAAGAAATTTTTTTACTAACCTTATTTTATCCACTTCATCTTTTTTAAAGAAAATTTCAATTAACAATTGTATATGATGTTTTAACGTGCGAATTTGGAATTTTTTTCGAGTGATCAGTTCAAGATTCCTTTGTATATTCTCCCATCCATCTTCGTTCTCCATGGGGTTGTGTGCCAGAAATTCTTTTAAAAATGCCAGGTCGTCGTTATAAGTAAATCTAACCCTTGTAGATTTAGAAACGCTCGGTGTTCCCGGATTACTCATTTTTAAGGTTATTAAATTTTTTTTTTAAATAAAGTACACATTAAAGACCTACTATAACTTTACACAAATAAAGTTAAGCAGTAACTTTATTAATGTTAGCATTATTTCCAACTACTAATGCGCATGCTCTGATGTCAAAAGAACGATAGCAGTATTACTGCTTGACATTATAAAAGTTCCAATAACTCTCTATTAATTAAAAATTTAAATTTACGAACGTAAATTGGTCGCGACCTCTAGGTAGCTTACAAGAATTAAGAATAAAATGTTCTTCTTTACCGGCATTCCTAAACGTCATTTAAAAATTTAAATTACAAAAGCTTCCAAAATCAGTGGACATGGAAACTGATAATGAAGAACTTTCTAAAACTCCTCCCGGTATTAAAGAGGTAGCAGATAACGTGGTTCCGGATTTGTTACTCGCTAAATCCAACAAAATATATGAAAATACATACTATTACTTTTTAAAATGATGTCGACTTAAAAGCAACGGAAAATTTGCTTTCATTGTATTTACTCCAGTTCTACAAGAAAATTTTGCTTTATATTCAGATTCTACAATTTAATTAAAATTTGATTTTTAAGAATAATTTGTAGTGATTCTCATGTCATTTCTAATGCATAATTTCGTACCGTTTATTCTTATTTTGTCAGTGATTAATCGTAAATTCTCGAATCAATTCGGTATTAACGATATATGGGTGCCTTAAAGTAGAAGCGGGCCGTAAAGTAAAAAATCTGGGCGCTAAAGTAAATCGAGCGAAAAAGAGTCATTTTACGCTCGCAGAAGCGGGTGTAAAGTGAATCATTAAATATAGAAAGTGCAAAATAGTTGTTTATGTAGCAAGGGCGTAAACTAGCTGTTTTAGGTCCAGAGTTATGTACGTTGTGTCCGAGCGTAAGCGAGGGTACAATCAGGACGAGGGCCTAAAACAGCTTTACGGCCGAGCTGCATACATAATTTTTTACACGTTTCATTATTTTTGTATTCAAAGAAAATAAAGTAAAAACATTTACAAATTGCGTTAATCTACTTTATTATTACCATTATAGGTGCCTTACATAATTTTTTATTTGTCACTCACTGACTGTCATATTGTAAAACTGCAAGCATCGAATTATTATTTAACAAAAACATGGAAGATTTTCAGATAATAATAAAACGGAATGCAAAATCATAGAGAACAATCGATAATAAAACTAGAATAAGCAAAGAGAAAATAAAGGAAGGTAAAAGTAGAAGAAAATTAACCAATACGCAAAAATTAAGGTTAGGTTAAGGAGATTACTCTAGTAAAGTTTTAAGAAGGGATGGTTGCATTCATGCAGTGCAATAGAAGCACTGTGAAGTGTGAATTGCACATAACCGTTTACAGAATACAGATCTTTTATCAATTATTATAATTGTTAAAGTTGATTACAGAATAGTCAATACAATAGACACCAATAATGGCGAGTTGGTTGCATCCAGCAATACATTAAATCAATTTTAACGATTTAAAAACCGAAAGCCCACGGGCGTAAAAGTAACACTTTTAAGCCCGCGGGCAAAATGTTCTACTTTACGCCCGAAAATGGGGTTAAAAAAGTCAATTTTACGCCTGATCGTGTAAAAAGTATATTATACGCTAATTATTTTAGAAGTATATCATTATTGCCTGAGCAAAATTATCACTTGACGGCGCAGTCGTAGGGAGCCGGGGGAGATAAGTGCCGAGAAGGCAATAATGGTGTTCTTTACCGTATATACTATTTTTTTCACTACTAAATAAAATTAAATTTAATAATGATTTAATCGCTCTTCACTTAAAATTTAAAATCTAGCAGCTATTTTAGTATGAAGTCATGTTACTAAGCAATAAGTTCATTTTTTTCTTTTATCTTAGTTTTTCATTAGTTACAGCTGTTTTCATTTCATGGTAATTACTAGTAAATGGTTTTTGACCGCTAAGAGCGAAGAGCAATTTCACAACTCGAAAATGAGTCAATAACGATATGATTCTAGGCTAGTAGAAAAAAATTTACTAGTGATGATGTAGAACGACAAATATCAATACCTTCAATTAAAACGCAAAGCACTAATTTTTACTTTCAATCTGCAAATGCTTTTCGCCTCTCTTCTTTCGTCCGTATCTGGTCACTTTACGCTTTTAGCTTCGATAATTTTGGCAGTAGACAGAAAACCAATCATTTATATTATAAGTATTCGTATTATTTTTTCATTACTATCATCGTACGCGCAAATTGTGAACCTACCGACAAAGGGACTCCCTATTTCAGCTTATTATGTATGTACACTCATGAAATTTAAAACTTGGACACCACAATTTCTGTAAACAAAAGTTTGCACATTGTGAAGCGGGCTTAAGGGTATCATTTACAATTCTAACAGCAAGTAGTCTCAGCAGGGGTTATCTTATAGAAGGACTGTAGAATGAATCATTACACTAAGCACGTTTTAGAAAATAGGTAATTTACGTTGCTTACTTAATTTTTTCTTTAAAGAATATATTTGAAGGTATCGCTAATTAAACACCATAGCTCGATTAATTATCGAATCAAAATTTTGTTTAGGAAATGTTTACAAAATAAAATTAGAAATAATTTTGATTTAAAAAACGTCTACAAGCAATAACTTTTAAATTAAATCAAAAAACTAAACATGGTTATTTGGGTTGACTGATTATTACTTATTTTTAAATAAATCTAACCTACTAATTATTGTAAGTTATTAAAAAAAATCATTAAACTCTCTATTCATAATATTTAGTCCTTACAAAATGTATATTTTATGACGTTTCATTTTTTCTGTAGTTAATATAAAAGTGAAAATAAAAACTAAGGCAATTCTTATTGTCAACGTATATATTTAGTTTTTTGACAAGAATTTATTACATAATTATAATTAAGATACCAAGTTATAGTTTAAAATTAAATGAAAACTTTTTTTTAAATAAAGGTATTACTATATAAATAAATATAAGGTGTCCAATAATGATTAAGACAATTAATATATCAGAATTGGGCAGTAGTAGATAATTATAATTTTAGGGTGTAAATTAGAACAAATGTTGCATCTTTTCTTGTTATTGTGTTACCCAATGAGGTATTTGTTTTTGGTCACGTGACGTCGCATTCATAATTATTAATGGGACAACCTGTATATTTGTGCCTTTCTGTGTTCCTCCCGATAAAACAATTCCAACTAACTAGCACACTTGGGGTCTAAAGTGATTAATTCAAGAGCTACAGGTACTTAAAGGATTGGAAGTTAAAAAAATTCAAATTGAATCCCCTTTAATTTTCGGCTACAGATTTAGAAGATTTGAAAAAATACCTCATTGGGTAACACAATAACAAGAAAAGATGCAACATTTGTTCTAATTTACACCCCAAAATTATAATTATCTACTACTGCCCAATTCTGATATATTACTTGTCTTAATCGTCGTGACACACCATGTATAAGAAATCAATAATGGGTGTGACCTCCATTATTATTGATACATTCATGGAGGCGTCTGCTCATTGACGCTATCAAGGTATCAATATAATTAATATTAATCGTTTCCCATGCGATATCAATGGCTGCAATTAGTGCAATACGATTTACTGGTATAAAATTTGGCCATTGTTGTCTTCGGATAACAGCAAGTATTCCAGTCCAAACATTTTCGATAACGATTATGAAAACGTTAATTCAACAGATCCCGAACTATTTTTTGGAGAAAGTATAGTGATATAAGAATACTTACTTGTTGGAAAATATAATCTTGTCTGGATAAAACACTTTGACTGAAGGTTTCATAATAGTTTCTAAAATATCTAAATACGCAGCAGAATCAAGACGTCCATCGATAGCCCAACAAACTCCTGGACCCCACGCGCTAACCCAACCCCACACATTAACAGAAAAAAAACCACTTCGTTTTTTAGGACATATGTGATTATTTTCGTAACGAGTTCCTTCCATTCTAAAAACTTTTAGTGGCCCATCGTTGCGGCTATTGAACGTTTTTTCGTCGCTTAAAATCACTCGATTCCTAAATTCCAAAGGTTCGTTCACATATCGCCTTGCAAATTCCAGACGACGTCTCATATTTTCGTCACTGAGAACTTCTTTTGCAGCAGCATTATACTTCTTTATTCCCATCTCCCATCTTTTTTTGTTCAGTTATACGGCATCCGGGAAAATGTGTATCTGCTATAGCCCTGGAGTATGTAGCAAATGGTTGTTCTGTTACGTAATGAAACAACTCGAGATCTTGAGCACGTGTAGATCCTTTAGGTCTACCACTTCCGACGGCTCTTTCCAATGTGTGTTCAATATTCCATTTTACTCGGTAATGCCCTACGGTGCTTTTTGGTATATCTAACATACGTGAAATTTCACGCACGCTACGGCCCGCCGCTAATTCCGAAACAATCCGCGCTTTCAAATCAGCACCGAGATGAGGTGGCATTTTTACAACACTTGAAATTTTAAACTAAAATGGAATTTACATTTCTTACTTTATTTATTGGTTCACACTACTCCTTCTCAAACAGTAGGTAATTGTTTATTTATTACATACTTCTAATGACCAATGTAACAACCCTTAGAGCAATATGACTCAAAGGAAGTAAATTAAACAAGCAAGGATATTCTATTGTTATTGAAACTTATTCATAAAGTAAAAGCCATTTCCTTATAATGCTAATGGACAGGATTTTCTTTTAAGTATTAAGATTACAATAGAGGACTTATAAACTTTCGAAAATATCTAATTGTAAATATTTACACTGCAATTGCGCTTTTTCCTTAATAATTTCTTAGCAATAACATACACGTTCTTGGTTTTTAAGTTGTCATATATTTGATATGATATAAATTTGTGTTTCTAATATTACATCACAAACTAATCTTCATTCGCCAAAAAATTGTTGCTTAAGTTGTAAAGCTTTGTACACACCTGAACAACAAACCCTGGCCAGCAAAAAGCCCAGATTTTAACATTACCGAAAATGTTTGGGCTCGAATACTTGCTGTTATCCGAAGACAACAAGGGCCAAATTTTATACCAGTAAACCGTAATGCACTAATTGCAGCCATTGATATTAATTATATTAAAACCTTGATTGCGTCAATGAGCAGACGCCTCCAAGAATGTATCAATAATAATGGAGGTCACACCCATTATTGATTTCTTATATTTATTTATATAGTAATACCTTTATTTAAAAAAAACGTTTTCATTTAATTTTAAACTATAACTTGGTATCTTAATTATAATTATGTAATAAATTCTTGTCAAAAAACTAAATATATACGTTGACAATAAGAATTGCCTTAGTTTTTATTTTCACTTTTTATATTAACTACAGAAAAAAATGAAACGTCATAAAATATACATTTTGTAAGGACTAAATATTATGAATAGAAAGTTTAATGATTTTTTAATAACTTACAATAATTAGTAGGTTAGATTTATTTAAAAATAAGTAATAATCAGTCAACCCAAATAACCATGTTTAGTTTTTTGATTTAATTTAAAAGTTATTGCTTGTAGACGTTTTTAAATCAAAATTATTTCTAATTTTATTTTGTAAACATTTCCTAAACAAAATTTTGATTCGATAATTAATCGAGCTATGGTGTTTAATTAGCGATACCTTCAAATATATTCTTTAAAGAAAAAAATTAAGTAAGCAACGTAAATTACCTATTTTCTAAAACGTGATTAATGTAATGATTCATTTTACATTCCTTCTATAAGAAAACTACCTGCTGTTAGAATTGTAAATGATACCCTTAAGCCGGCTTCACAATGTGCAAACTTTTGTTTACAAAAATTGTGGTGTCCAAGTTTTAAATTTTATGAATGTACGTCAACATTGATGGCACAATAAATTATTGTTCCTCACGTCGGGTAGAATTATTCTATTCTGATCCTTTTGTGCTCACTTTCGACAAAATTGTCCTACTGGCTCTTAAATACGCTCCAACCACTTTAATATTATTGCTTTTTCAATCAGTCATGTGTTAGTTATTTACATTTAACCCAATTTTTACTAACCGCAGTTTTTCTCAAGAATTTAAAAACTCTGTTCAATATCCTCTCGTGGAAATTACTTTTGAAAACCGACAGCAGAAAACGTACAGTTTCAGAATTCCCACAGACGGCTGCCAACTTTTACATTTTACGTGCTTGCGTTTTTTCTGTTTATTACCACATTTGTTGAGTAATTCGATTTAATATTAATTTTATAAACCAAATTGCTTGAATTTTTTTTTTTGACTAGAATTAAATTAATATAGAGCAAGCGTTTAAATGTTCAATTATATGTGGTTACCACAATTTTAAGCTTTAATTAGATGAAAATGCCATTATATAACCGGAAGGGTTTTGTTGGAGTAGATTTACCAACAGTTAAATTATCCATTTCAGTTATTCGATAAAATATGTACTTCACCACCTACATTGTTCTGCCTTAGCAACTGAAAATGAAATTATAATGTTATGTTTTTGATTTAATCTTTAAAACACAAGTCTTATTTTGTTTTTTTTAATTTTTTAGCAGCATTTATGCATTTGAGTTTCATTTCATAATTTATTATGTCGAACTGTTTGTCCTAGACTATTCAAACTGAGTCTAACGAAATCTTGCTCATACAGAAAAAATTCATCTATACGACACGTAATTAAACTAAGAACAGATAACAAATAAACTTGCTACGGTTAATTGAAGAAAGATAAGTGTTGCCGGCAGCCGAAGAGTTATTACAGTCAAGTTTGAAGTTTGGACAAGCGTCCAGGACAGAGCCCTAAAAACCAATGAAACCCCAACCCAAATTAAAACAATACCACCCTGAATTACCCCAAAATAAGGTACCCTAGGAAAGGTTTAAGGTAAGATAGGAATAAGGATAAGGCTGAAACCCAAATACCAAGAGGTTAGGATAAACCCTAGGAAATTATTAAGATCGGGCATTTCCCTAGCGGCGTGCATGTCGAATGGGTGGCACCAGGCATCACTCTCCCCAAGACCCTCAGTACTGAGCCTTTCCAAAATAAAGTCCTCCCACCCAGGAAAGGATTTAGTCTTGGGCCGATACTCCCGACACCACAAGACTAATGGATATGCAGTTAAAGAGTGCGACTCTGAAAACCGAGGATAAACCCCCCAACCCTATAGCATAATGGAAGAATGAAAGGAAGGATCCCAAAATTTTGCCCAAAAATTTCCAAAAGTAAAAGACTGGAACAAGTCAACAGTTTGAGGTTCTGCAGTGGCTACGGCCAGTGATCCATTGACGGAGGTTAAGGGCGAACGGTTTACCCCTGCCCCAAGCGGTACCTCTTACGCAAGAAAGAAAGAAGGAACAGATGATAGCAAAGACAAGGAAAAAGGGAAATACTCTATCCCTCCTCGAGAGGACAGAGAGCAACAAAAACGACGTTCACACAAGACAAGACACATTCAGGTGTCTGAATTCGGCTTTGAAAAGGATTGCCAAACTGGCGAAGACGTACACCAACGAGCCATATAGGAGAGGGCGTTCAATCCGTCACGGGATCGGGAAATCACGGTACTCCCACAACTACGTGAACTCATGAAACTAAGTCTCGAAGCTCGAAATCCAATTCAAGGTCAAATTTTGGGTATTATTTACCTGAGAAGGTCCAATCCCTACGTGCCCAACCAACCTACCCATATCACATGGAATTCTAACGAATGTGAACCATTATGGTTCCAGAAAAAATTAAATATAACTATGAGCTAACTCAATTAGAACTGAGTCGGTATATCATTAAGCTCGCCGAAGCGGTTTGGTATCTCCCAGAAAAAGAAAAAGAAAACCCAACAATCTTGATGCATTGTCAACAAGAGCAGGAGCACGCTCAACTTGAACTCAAGTCAACAGGCATCCCCAAAAAAAATAAAGCTTCTCAAACCAAAACAAAAGAACCTGTATCTACGTATATACAGTTCTTGCAGAAAGAAAATAAAGATATACGGGAGAGCACCAAATAAATCAGAGATTTCGATGTAAATCGATCATAATGTCGTGTAGCTAATAGAGCCAGAAACCATCGATAATCTCATTAATAACCAACCTACAGTAAGGCAGAAATAAAAGAAATTTATTCAGCAACAATATAAGAGAAAATACGAACTTCTCCTTACTAGAAAGAAGATAGTCCGAGCAAATTCGTTAGAAACCCGTGGAAAAAAAAATAATACAGATATGATAAAATCAGCAAAAGTAAATAGTCAAGTAAAATAAGTCGTGTCCAAGTAGAAATCCAGTCATGAACCGTGTCTTCTAGCTGGCAGTACAAGCAAGTTTACGACGCTTTTTCCGTCTAGGATAAAGTAAAGAGTGATTTAAACAATTAGGCTCCAGCACAGCAAGTTCAGCATTAGCCTCTTCCGAATTCGAGAGAGGTTCTGGCTTAAGGTCTTTCACGTGCCACGTACCTAGTGACTTTCCTAAAGAATCAGCTAGTTCATACGTCCAGGGAGACACGACAGTTTTCACCGTGAACGGGCCTAAGAATTTAGGTGCGAGTTTCGCATTGAAATGCTTCGAAGCGTCGGATAGTTGGAAGTTACGACGCCACACCAGATCACCCACGTTATACTTGACATGTCGGCGGCGTAAGTTATACCTATTTCGGGTAGTTTCATAGGCTTTCCGAAGGCGTTGAAGTATATATTCCTGGATAGCCGCGTAACGTCGAGTAGACACACTATGATCAGGTTCTGAGTCAGTTGGTTCAAGACGTGATTTATTGAAGAGATTGCCAGAGATGACATGTTCACGACCAAATAGAGCAAAGTACGGGTACATCCAGTCACTTCGTGTTTCGCCGAACGAACTGCACATCCAATGTGAGGGAGCTTCACATCCCATTTCCGCTGGTTGTCCTTAACATAAGACGCTATCATGGTCTTAAGAACGCGATTTATCCGTTCAGCTGGATTTGCTTGCGGATGGTATTTGGCAGTATATAGGATGGTGCAATGATAGTTCTCACACATTTGAGTGAATTCACGACTGCGGAACTGTACTCCGTTGTCAGAAATAAGGTACTGCGGCACTCCAAATAGTAAAAACACCTGTTCTTCCAGGATTTTAGTAACCGCAGCAGCAGTAGCAACACGCATAGCAAAGAAAAGGGCAAATTTAGAGAAACAATCGGCAACCACAAACACGTAACAATTGCCTTTAGAAGAACGAGGAAGCGGCCCAACAATATCGCAACATAAAGTTTGCCACGGTCCCGTAGGACGAGCACGAGGAGCAAACATTCCAGGAGGAGCTGCTTGAGATACCTTATTGGAAGAGCAAGTAGAACAACGGCGGATATAGCGAGCCACGTCTGCACGTAATCGAGGCCAGTAATAATGTTGCAGAATTCTTGCGGTTGTCTTAGTTACTCCACCATGGCCAACAACTGGAGGATCATGGTTCTCCTGAATGATGCGTCTCCTTTGTTCAGCCGGAACGACTAACTTCCATTCATCATTCGGATCCACCATAGAAGTGGTAAAAGAACTAGTCACTCTGCGATATAAGATGTTATTATCGACAGACCAATGAGGCAACTTGTGAGGTGTTGTGAGTACACGATTCAGTAAGTTTATTTGTAGTAGGTAAGTCAAGACCAAGAGAAGAAGGAACAGCTAAGGAATCAAGATGAGGAGAGGTGGTTTCAGCTTCATCACCAACAGCAGGAACAGCACGAGATAACGCATCTGGCACAACGTGGTCTTTGCCTTTCCTATGTCTGATGGTGAAGTCATACTCTTGGAGTTGTAAGGACCAACGAGCAAGACGACCAGACGGACTCTGCAAACGGTTAAGCCATACCAGCGAGTGATGGTCAGTAATGATGGTGAAGTGAGAGCCCTCAATATACGGTCTGAACTTAAAAATGGCGAATAAGACTGCAATACATTCTTTTTCCGTAGTACTATAGCGCCTCTCCGCTTTAGTTAAGGAGCGACTGATGTAACTGATAACCTTTTCCCCTCAGGCGATTCCTGACTAAGGACAGCACCCACGCCAAAGTCCGAAGCGTCAGTTTGAACAACAAATGGCAGAGAAAAAATTAGGACAAGTCAGGATAGGAGCAGAAACTAAGTGTTCTTTAAGAGAAACGAAAGCAGATTGACATTCCGGTGTCCACACAAACAAAGCATTTTTCCGAGTAAGAGCAGATAAAGGAGAAGTAAGAGAAGCGAAGTTCGGTATGAAACGGCGATACCAGCTAGCCATGCCAATCACGCGTCGCACTTCGGTGACCGTGGTCGGTATAGGAATGTTAAGTATGGCAGTCACCTTTTCTGGATCCACCAGCAACCCATTTTATTCACAACGTAGCCCAAGTATTTCAACTCCGAACGACAGAAATGGCATTTTTCCTGATTTAATGTCAAACCGGCAGCAAATAATCGTTTCAGAACTTTTTCCAGTACTCGAAGATGTTCGTCGAAAGTTGGTGTCGCGATAACAATATCGTCCAGGTAGGCGAAGCAAAACGGTTCCAGCTCTGCACCGATAATTTGGTCGATCAGCCGCTGAAAAGGTTGCAGGAGAATTATGCAGACCGAACGGCATTCTAGTAAACTGGAACAATCCACGATGAGGAACAGTAAAGGCAGTAAGCGGTTTGGATTCAGGAGTTAAAGGAATTTGCCAATAAGCAGAACGAATGTCCAAACTCGAGAGAAATCTAGCATCCCGTAAGCGATCCAAGATAGAAGTGATATACGGCAGAGGATAAGCGTTGCGTTCCGTGACCTGATTTAGCTTCCGATAGTCAATGCAAAACCGATAGGAGTTGTCTTTCTTCCTAACCAAGACCACAGGACTGGACCATGGACTGGTAGATGGCTCTACTACACCTAACTGTAGCATCTTGTCCAGTTCTTCATTGACAATCCGAGATAGTACTGGTGATAGAGGATAGTACCGTTGTTTAATTGGCTCAGCCTTGGTATGGATACTGTGTTGAACGAGCTGGGTACACCCTAGACCAGATGGCTGTAAAGAAAAGCTGGCAGAGATAGCAGCCTCTAGCGAAGACTGTTGCGACCTTGATAAGTCGTCTTTGATGTTCAGCGCACTCGAATGAACCGCATGTCCAACCGCATCAGTACCAAAGGACCAATGACCCTTGCTGAAATCTGGTACGAAGGCCATCGCCTTCCAAAAGTCGATTCCCAATATCAACCCTTGAGAAATCTCAGGAACCACTAAGGTTTCTATTACCTTGGTTTTTCCCTCTAAGGTATACGGAAGAGAAACAACACCCAAAATGGCACATTGTCCACCATTAGCCACGTTACAAAAAGTCGAAGTAGATTTTTTAAGGACACCTTAAGGGACTGAAGCAAATGCCAACCGATACTTCCTAGTATCGTCCTAGAAGATCCTGTATCCAGTAAGGCTTTAAAAGGTATGCCCAGCACTGATACGTTAAGAAAAGGTCGTTCATCACCACGAACGCTAGCAAAAATAAAGTTAAGTAACAATTGTTGAGAGTGGTCTAGATCAGTAAAAGAAGAATCCGAGGTTGAGAGAGAAGTAGAACCTACGACTCGGTCCGAGGGTTCTGACGTGCGTTCCCTGCGGCGAACATTGGGAGCACTTAGGCTTGGTAACACCTGCCTTTCCACAGCCAAAACAATGAAGGTTCTGTGGGTTTGGACAACGAGGAGAAACATGTCCCGTATTCCCGCAATTCCAGCAACGTACAGGTCCCCTGTAAGAGTTGAGAGGCCTAGAAGGAATAGTCGAAGAGACCGAAGAACAAGAAGAAGTATTCAAAGAAGAAGTTTCTGGAGCGACGTAAGCTAGGTTAGGTTCCAGCAAAGAAGTCACGCGTCTAGTAGGTGGTGGTTTGAAAGATTGGGTTAAGAATTGACTATGCTCAATCTTTTTCCCAAGCGACAATAGATGCGAGATGGTTGAGACATCATGAAGAGCCAAGGCCGTTTGGAAATATGGCGTTAGATTGCGCCTGATTATTCGGATCTGTTGTGGTTCCGATAATGGTTCACTCAACCGTGAGAAAAGGCTTTGCATAGTAGCCAAGTATATCCCAAACCCCTCATGAGCACCCATGGTTCGTGCCTTAATTTCGTCCAGCAATCGATCGTTGTAATCCACCGGAAGAAACTCCGATTGTAGTAAACGCACCACATCCTTCCACGAAGACAGCGATTGTCGATGAGCCCTGAAGAGAAGAAGAGCTTTTCCAGTTAAGAGTTCTGGAGCACCATGAAACAATTGCGTCAGAGAAATTCCCCTAGCCGTGCTTAATTCCTCCAAGCGAGTAAGAAATTCAGAAAGAGATGTTTTACCATCCCCAGAAAAAGTTAAGTTTAGTTTCGCTGTAGCAACAGATTTAGAAAAGTAGGAAGCACTACAAGAGGCAACAGGTGTTGGTTCTGGTTCGACATCAGACTCCGATGATAGTTGGTCAGGTTCACCTTCGTCCTCAGTAACCGTTAATTTAGGACTAGAAGTAACAGCTTGACTGAACCCAAAAGTAGTATGCCGATGCTTCTTGATCATAGAATCAATAGTGTTATGAAGATCGGTAAGAGAAAGTAGAAGAGAATTCCTATTGGCAGCTTGTTCTGTCGAGGTGGCAACCATCAGCTTGCACCTGCGAATAGTATGAGTCCAAAGAGTAGAAAAACGAAGAAATTCCGAAGTTGTGCTGTCACCAGTGAAATTATCAACGAACGTACGAAGCTCCCCTAAAGAGACATTTACCGCAGTTACATCGGTTTCATACTCGATGCTGTATTTAATTTCGGATAAAGATTTTTCCGCTTCCAGCTGAAGAGCACTACGGACCAGTTTCCGAAGACCCTCCACCGAAACGTCAGCACTAAGTCCCCTAGAAGCTAACTCGTATCGCAGTTCGTGTTGTTTAAGGCGATTGACCTCGAATTTCCACACTTTCGGCATTTTAAATAAAATCTCCTAGCTTCCAATACAAAAAAAAGAATAAACTCGAACCCACAACAACAAGTAAGAAAGAGAAAACAGTATTAAAATACTAACCCTAGAATAATAAAACAATTTTAAGTAAATGTCCTATTACTGATCAAACTGATAGTAATAAGGAAAGCAAGCAATAGCACTAAGTACTAGAGAGAGAGAGAGAAAATAAAAATTTCCAAAGAGAATCGAACGACAAGTAAAGAAAAATACTCGAGCAACCTTGACTGATAATCCGATTTCACAAAAAGAAAGAAACGAGAAGAAAATCGAGCCCCGAAGTTGGGATGCCAATTTCTTGCTACGGTTAATTGAAGAAAGATAAGTGTTGCCGGCAGCCGAAGAGTAGGGCGTGGGTGAGAAAAAGGATCCACCGCTTCTTCAGAACTGTCTTGAATTAAACCGAGGGCGCCATAGTCCTAATGCGTGGATACAAACCTGCTTCCGAACTAAAGAAACAGACGCAACAATCAACCGTAACAAATTAAAGGAGCAATAAATACAATAAAGAGAGAGAGAGACACATGTAACCTACAAAACGTTATATTTAATAACACACCATAAAAAAAAGGAACAGGGCACAATTTAAATATATATCCCTTTACAATTTAAGTTAATTCTACGAAGCGTATTCGTTCGTACTCCTATATATATTCGTACACAAAAGAAGGAAACAATATATAATTAATAGCAAGTTATTAATTTATGTGGTACGCCACTGGCGTTATATAATCTAACAAGATGGCGACGTGACCCCACCCGTACAATACGAAGGTGTATTTAGTGTTCGCAGTTGCAATATTTAGCAAAAAAAGTATCGGAGATTTAGGTGTTTCCCCAAAAAGAGCGCTCTTCCGTGGTATTACACTTCTACTCTAAAGATCCCCAAGCAATGGTGGGTAAATGAAGCAAGTTCGCGCCTTTACGGTACACATTCGTGTATAGATTGGGCCAATATATGCGCCACAACAAGTTAATTAATTATATTGTAGTGAATTAACAGAAAAAGATTATAAATACGTGAACAAATACGTTTCGAGTTCCAAATATTTAACTGCACTTAAGGTGCCAAGACAAGTTGTACTTATTTAGGTGTTACGCTTGAGACGTTTTCGGTAGCAGTGTGACGTCCCGGAGATGGTTTGTTTTCAGCGTAGAAGTATAACTAGAAAGATCTGACCTTATGTTGTAGATAGAGGTTTACGATGTTGACACACAGGAGGAGATACAGATATGTGGTGTCGGTGCCGGCTGCGGCGACCCCTAATTTCGGTAGGATGTCCCGTACTTCAGCAATTTTAACAGCGAACCCCAAGTATGCGACACACGCAGCGACAAGACAATAACAGGTAGAAAGAGATCCCACGATGAATTTAATCAGCCAGGTAATTGGTTTTGTTTAGGTCAAAAGAACCTTTACAGCCGAGTAATTTTAATCCCGGAGTACTCGCCTTATCTGAAAATTATGCACGGTGTAACGTTGAGGAAGCCATGAAGAATATTTGTCGTACCTGAATGCAATCGAGCGACCATTAGAAGCAATTAGTACACGCATCCGTCCTAAGATAAACTTCGGAAAATCGAGTAATCAATCCTTTCCCCAGCTAAAAAATATACCGCTATACATTGAAAGTTTGCAGGGTCCTATACATACCACTAGAAAATTTGACGGAATTACGATTAAGCACTCAGATGAAGGCAAATTTGAATTTCATGTAGCACGACGTGATGGTGGTTGTCACCAGGCGGAAATTGAAGAAACCGAAAATGTATTGGCCAATTAGGACAACGCGGAAGTTGAATTCTGGGAATTAAATCCCCAAAAATTTTCGTTAAGGAGCGAATACGGAGAAATGTCGCGTTTACACCTCGACTCCTTGCATTGGGTGTTGCCTAACTCACAGTGACCGTTACAAACTGCAACCGAACTATTGATTCAATAGTATAGTAAGCTGCGGTAAGCTGTAATCTTCATTAGTGAATTGAATTGAAATAAAAATTACAAGTAATATTTTATATACGATCTGTGTATGACGCATCATTACGCCACAACATCAATTAAACTTAAGAGTCCTCTCTACCTTTTTTGCTAAAATCGTTATATCGAATCGCTAAGAACTATACTATTTCTTTTTATAAAAGAATGATAAAACAAGGTTACGGACACGTTTGAAAAACTAGTTTCAGGGTTTACCGTTCTGTAGTGCTGCTTTACAAGGCAAAATTACATGTTTTCAAAGCGACAAAATAACACCCTTATATACAATTGAAATATTCTAAAATATTATTTTTCACATTCTACAATGTTCTTTCCAACTCAGTACGGACGCTTTTTTTTAATTCAAAATCAATTAATAAATTGGGAAGAATTTCAATATTTCACGACAAAAGCTGCAAAAACAGTCTTATTTTCAAAACATAATTATAACAAATCAAAATATTTTAGAGAAAAAAAGAAAAATTATTTTTATCAAAAACTGTAGCCTTGAGAGTGTCGCCCGTGACAAGGAATTTTACATGGGAATTGAAAGGTAGAGAGGACAATTCATAAGAAAAGTTTTGTATTTAAAAATGTTCATACTTTTGAATGAACCAAATTCCATCTATCCAAATAAGCAAATAAGCGCATTTTTCTTCATTGTCATGATAGAATGCATGTTAAAATGTTAATAAAACTTTTAATTCTAATTGTGTAATTTGCATTGTTGTTTTATCTGTTTTGCTCAACTGATGTTGTCCCATGCCCTATTCGTTTTACCAGGTTTTACGCATATATCGCGGTTGTAGGGGAACTAACTAAATCTAATTCAAAAATGATTAAGTATTTTTGGGTCAAGCAATTAAGAAAAAGGAGTTGACAAAAGAAATGGTATTGTTGTCTATTCAATAGTGAAAAGTACAGGTAAAAATTACAAATTCTGGCTAATGCTTAATCCTTAAAGCACGTGGTAAAAGTGCTTTCGGCAACAAGAAATGTATAACATGGTAAATACAAATGGTCAGAATTTAAAAAAAATTACATGTACAACCCAATGGCTACAAGATAATAGCCGCGTCGGACGTACTTATGGGGAATTGCTTAAGTATTATATTGCTATGCGAAATCTCGTTTCTATTTGTATTGAAATGTGATTGAGTATGATTATAACGTTGGCGAAATAAAAAGCCGTAGAAAAAAAAAGCCGGGGAAGCCGGAAAAAAAGCCGGTAGAAAAAAAACCACGGAAAAAAAGCTAACGGATAGAAAAACCGCGGAAAAAACCGGCAAAAAAAGCCGGTTGAAAAAAAGATGACGGAAATAACAGCTGAGGAAAAAAATTCCGAAAAAAATCTCGGAGGAAAAATAATGCATCAAGTAATCAGTTGTGTTAAAAGCTTTTGCTGTAGTTTCTTAACATTATCATTATGAAGATTATAGTATAGCCTCTAGATTGTACAATAATAAGGAATTCTTCGATGTATTAATTAATTATGATGGACCGTAAACAATATTTTATAAACTCAATGCGTTGATCGGTACTTTGTGTCAAAAAGATTTTGTGTTTTGTTCACATTTGCAGTGACTATATATCCTAAACTTTCAACCGTTTTAATTGGGGACCAATACTGATAGATGTCGTGGGACCCATAGGAGTCGCATTGCTACTTACAGTGGCGTAACCATAAAGCATTTAATAAACATTAAAATTTATTTAAAAAATCATTTTAATTTGTTTATTAGTATTTAATTATTGAAATATATAACAAAGATTTCGTAAACATGCACACAACATCTATCGGTATTGGTTTCCAATTAAAGCGGTTAAAAGTCTAGGATATATAGTCACTGACATTTGTAATTGACTTTTCGTCATACAAAATATAATATTTTACCTTAGCACTTATACCATAACAACTATTCTACACTTTAGTTTACAATGTAAATAATTTAATTTTTAAAGTGCATTTCCAAATCCAAATTTAGAAATGTATTTTATAACTTGCAAGTAGTTTTTAAAATGCATTTGCAATTGGTCTTAAAACTAATCTTCTTCCAGTGAAGACAAAGAGAGTCCGTAAAAGCAGAAACCCCTATTTTTTTAAAAGTGTATTGTGTCAGATTATAAAATATGACTAGACTAGTTACATAAAAAAATTATGTCGTCTATTGTAATAAAATTGTATTTACAATCACTAATATTTCTAAAATACTTCATAGTTTAATGGAACGATAAAATATAAATAATGTAAGAACGGTAAATGATTCATTCACCGGTTTTCTTTTTTTGTAGATTTTTTACCGCAGCTTTTTACACACCAGCTTTCATATCACGGCTTTTTTGGCAGCTTTTTTATATCCAGGTTTTTTTCTGGAGGCTTTTTTTCCACGGTTTTTTATACTCCGGCTTTTAAGTCGTTAGCTTTTTTTTCGAGGTTTCTTTTTCCTAGATTCGATTATAATTTCGTTTCTACCAACTACTATCAACCACTGCTTTAGAAAAAGCAAACACGTTCACTGCGGTTTACAAGTAGGGGTGAGAGTTAGTGAATCTAGTACGACCACCCAAACAAGAAAGCATGCGTTTGAAATTGCAGCCACAGCCACCGACTATTATTAACTGTCCTGTGTGACTGCGGCCATAAACGCCACTAGTTCTAGAGTTTTCATTTTTGTAGATACAATATTATATTGAAAAATTTGTTACAAATATTACATCGTGCATCAAAGTATAAATGCATTTTCACTGATCTTTTCGGCCCTTTTTTTTTTATTTTCCCGTTGTTTAACAGACATGACAAATAATGTTCAGATCAAATTTTTTAAAAGAAAATTATATTTTCGGAAGTAATTCGTGCTCTAGGGATGTTATAAGTGAAAAATTTTGAGCTTGGTTACCTACGTTGTCTGCCAACATTTTCAAATTCGAACAAAACTGCATCAGTTGTTTTGAACTAGAACCATTAAATAGAATTTCAAAACAGAACAGATAATCAGGTAAATAATGAAAAATAGTCATCTGTGAGAGTCACAGTTCACTGAAAAGAAGTAGATGTTTCAATTTTTTGTAAAGAATAAACAGAATAAAAAAAACCGTGTTAATATTAATAAATTTGATCATATACTATTAACTGAAACTGTGATATTTCTGATGTTGTTGTTCTGTGTATTTAATGTTAATGAATTATATGTAGGTAAATAGAGATTATATTATTTATTTAGTTAATATGTAACGTATAGCACGAGAGGAAGATTAAACCTACAACCATTTAACTATTTTTCTAGACTATTCATAGATGCTATTAATCAATTAATTAGTCGTTTATAAGCCTCTATTAGTGATAATCGTGGTGCAGTAGAACTAACAAGTGGAACAGTAATATTGCCAGAAAATAAAAAAATTATATTAAAATATAGTCGTAACATTTCCTTTTATATTGCCATAATATTAACATGTTTACGCTTGTTTTGCTTTGTGACAATATAATATACCAAATTGCCACAACATAACATTATGTAACGAGAAGATATTGGTTATATTGCTGAAATATGAAATAAATTGCATGTGAAAACAGTGTCCATATGGTCATTTGCTCAATGACCTCCCAAAAATTTTGACAATATATAAAAAAATATTCATTATTACGTGTTTTATTAAAATAGGTAATTAAGTCGCAAGTCGCAAGTACAATAACTTAAAATTTATAGGCCGTCGTTCGTAATTCATCCTCTTCAACCTTGGGCTGGCGGTGCGAACTGTCCTCATTAAATTAGATCTACCCGGAAAAACTCAAAAAACGTGCAGCGCCCAAATAAACGCGAACGTCCGAAGCAGTAATCAACTTTGGGTCATGAGCCGGGTCCCGCAGTTTACGTTGACTTCGTACAGGGTGTACAACTACGCTCAATTTTTGATTAAATTTTCGCGTGTTTTAAATTAATTTAAGAATTTATATTGATATGTTTTACTGTTGTTATGTTGTTTTTGTAAAAAATACTATTTTTGATTCGCGTGTGCATGCGCTATAATAGAAAATGTCGGTAGTGCAGAAAATTAAACAACTAAAAAGTGTTAACAAACTTAATTTTACAAAATTAGTTGAGTTCAAGGCAAATGGTCGTCCTTTGCCAGAACTAAGTTTACGACAAACTAGCAAAGACAAAATAAAGATGTTCATCGAAACTTTCGCAAAGTAATGTACGATTTAACTAACTGGATATGTGGTTGTGAAGTATCAAATGTATTTTACTGTTTTGTTTGTTTATTATTTTCTAAAGACTCGTCAGACTCGCTATAGTTCAAATCCGGTGTAAGAGATTTAAAACATTTAAAAGAGGAAATAAAAAAACATGCTTTGTCTGCAGAACACATGAAATGCTCCGTAAATTTTGCAACCGTAGGAAATGTTGATATTCGTACACAGCTAGACAATGCTTATAGAAAATCTCTTAGAGATTTTAATGAGAATGTTTTCAAAAAATCGCTATATTTTGAACAAAATTGTAGATTGTATAAAATTTTGCGTTGCATTTGAGTTATTTATATTTTTTAAGTATGCCTATTTTTTAAATTAATTTTAACCTCCCAGTATGATTGACCACGAGCCGCCACTGTGTGAAAATATTGTGTTACATTGTTACCATAATATAAAGATATTTATATGTGATTGAAATATCAAAATAACTTGTGGCAATATTATAAATTAGGTTACTATAATATTATACAGTGGGAAGGAAGTTTAACCAAAAAAATTTTGTATATGAATTTTTTATGTAATATAAAAATATATGTATTGAGATGTTATATGCATTTAAAGCGCGAGTCCAGGCTATAAACATCTATCCATAGCGTCAATGTAGCCAGTGTAAACTCCCAATTTGTAAATAGAGCAGTTGCTTGTAAATAGAGCAGTTGGCTATTATTTCCATAAAAACTTCATTTAGACTAGAGTTGTTAGCAGCTGCTTAGCTTGAATACTGCATCTAGCCCTAAAAATAAAGTAAAATAATTAGTAAAATTTAGATTAAGAGAGTATGTCAAGGTCATTGAGTTTGAGGGGTAAAAAGATAGAAGTGACAGCCAAGAGGCCAAAATAGGGGTGATAAAGCGTCGCAAGAAGTAAATACCGTTGAAAATAAGCCAAGTTGATTGGAAAAATTAGAAAAAGCTTAAGAAAATTTAGAAAAAGCAAGGTTAGGTCGTCGTGAAATGTTAAATCACGTTTGTAAATTAGCGCAGTAAATTTAAGAGAGGAAACCCTAAAAGTTAACAAAAGAAAGCCAGAAGAAAGCGTCTGGCATAGAAACACTTAGGATGTAATTAATTTCGAAATAAGGGTAGTGCCACACTAATTCAAAATGTTCGTTAAAGTCGGTTAAAAAACAAATGAATTTAAAACTATAACAAAAGGTTATACCCACGACGAGAGTCTTCTGAATCGTACCGACGCAAATGTAACGTCGAATAAAGTAATATTTTGAACAGAAGCTAAGCACGAATGTTAACGAGCCGAAATAAAGTGTAGTTATTAAATAAAATCGCGATCAACAAAATAGTGACGTGGATAAATTTAAAGTAAGGCGATGTTTTGCGTAAATTAAATTAAAATAAAATAATACGCGAAAACTTAATAAATAAACGTGAAAACTCGTACGATAAACTCACCTAAATCATCGAGGCAGTATTAAGTCAAGGTATAATAGACTGACAATTCAACGTGCGTATCAGAGTGCAGCATTGGAAGGCATCTACAAAGGGGGACATCAGCGGCGACATAACCTGTAAAAAAACAAAATCAACAGCAGGGGAAGAGCACGAATAAGATCAGAATTACACTTATTCCAAGAATTTGATGTCCAGGTTGGTTTTTGTATTATAATTAGTTTTTAGGATAGCATGTCAATAATCGTTGATCTCCATGTCACATTGTTGCGTCTGATTAAATCATTATATTGCGCATCACGTGGCGTTTTAAAGCGCGTAAAATTAAATGTTAACTGGTTGAAAAGGAATTAACTTTCGTGTTTGAAAGATTGTAAAATAAATGCTGGTTGTTTGATGTTGTGTCTTATTTAAATACCCGGAAGAAAGAAAAGTTTCATCGTCAAAAAAAATATAATTATGTTAGTGAAAGTGGGAAAACACAATATCGCGACTCTATAAATAAACCCTGAGATTGGATAAGAGAAAATTTGGTTGATAACTCAAATTTCAAAGAACATAAATCAAATTAAAATCAATTTTCAAATTCATAGTAGCGTTTATCATCACAGTATACTTACATAAAGCGTTAAACAAATTATATTAAATTATACCAAAATTATTAGTAAAACTAGAGACAATTAATACGATGTTCCTCATTATATGAACTAGTAGGAAACAACTTATCATATAAATCTGTAAAAAGACGTGTTAGTGTTACTCACTGCCTACATTTTTGTCTGCATTTTGTGTAGTCAGCTTCTTATTTTTTGAGCGCCTTCAATTTTATCAAGCTGTTGCTGTTACTTCAACATAACTAAGTTGATGATATTTTCAAACTACTTTTGGTATTTGTGACGCTTTCTACTTTCTTCTTCATATGGTAATGAAGGTGCAAACATATATGAAGTAGACTGTTTTTTAAGATTTACCTCCAAACTCTTTACAATTGTTGTACAATAATTGAAGTTTTACGTTTTTTGTACATCCACTTTGCTGCTTTGAATAATAATGTAGCCGACACTCTAAAATTTAATTAATCTTAGATGGATGTTTTTTGCAAAAGGACAATTAAATTAAAATAACTCAAAATATACTCCTCAAACTAACCCTTTGCACTGCTTTTACAATTAAAATGTGTTTATTTATTCATTAAAAATAATACTTTTATTTTAGTACTACCTACACCATATCTAAAGCGATTTAGAATTATTGGAATAATCTTCAGACTCGAACTTTTATAATAAGTTAAAAATTTCGTTCAATCACTAGTTTTAATTTCGTTAGTAATATTAGCAGCTTACCTTATACAGGGTGTCCCATCGGGAACGCCATCGATATATTATAGGAAAACTGTGCATGGAAAAAATTTTAAAATTTGACAGTATACTAACAACGACGGGGGCAGTTCCATTAAAATATTTTCAAGATGGTGGCGTTTCCGGTTATACCGGAAGTAGGTGTCAACTTCCTTATTTTAAATGGAATACCCTATATATTATTCTATTTTTGGATTTTGCACAAAATTCTAGACACATTTTGTGTATAATGTCTTATACCTTAGTCTAATTGTTTTGAACTTATTTTAAATTTTAAGTCAAAAATGACGTTTTCAGGCCTAAACAAAATTATAAAATTTTCCTATACTAATGCTTTTATTATTTAATTGGAATGGGTTTTCTTGTAGCAGAGGACCTATTTTAGTGGGTTATGTCGATATTTTGATAATAAAATAATACAGGGTGATCGAAAAAAAAGAATTAAAATTAAATTCAAGAACACGTCAAAAGTCATTTTTTTAAATGCAAGCATCATGTTTTTATAATTTTATCTTATTTAGCATCAAAAATAAGGTTGACTTTGTACAAGGTTGTCTATTCAAAAAATTCATGCTTTTCGGAATATTGGTAATTTAACTTGTTTTTGTTGTACAATGTATTCTTTTAGTATGAATGGTTATTCCTAGTTGGCCATGACGGCGTTAGAAAACAATCATCTGTCAAGAATATGTCAAACTGTTAAAAATTTTCAATAATCATGCCGGGACGCTTAAATTATACAAACGAAGATTACTTAAATTTATTTATTATTTATGACAATGTGATAAAGTTATATCATCCATGTCTAAATGTAAATGTAAAATTCAGAATACAGCAGAAGCAACAATTTTATAAAAATTCCAGCCATCGGTCTTTTAATTTTCGTAAGGCAAATATGGTGGAATTATATCTGGCTTTACCATCTGTTGACTGGTCAGGAATTGAAAGTATAAAATGTGTGAAAAAAGCATGTAACTATTTCTATGATGTTCTATACTCTACACTTTCACACTATGTGCCTTTAGGAAATTCCAAGTCCAGACAGTGCAATTATCCTGTTTGGTTCTCCAGTACAGTGATTAGTATGATTAAAAGAAAAGATATTACTACAGTAAATACAATAAAATAAGATCTGCATATTATTTTTGATAAATTTAAGGAATTGCGACAATTAATTAAATACACTATAAGGAAAGACTACACTACTTTCATATCAAATACAGAAAGTGCTCTTAAAAGTGACCCTAAACAATTTTGGAGTTTTATTAATGCAAAAAAGAGACAGAGTAGAATACCCGGTAGTATGATGTATGAGAATAACCTATTAACATTACCTCAAGATATAGTGGATGCGTTTAGTCTTCACTTCTCCAAGGTGTCAAGGGATACTAACGATAGCGTTCATGCATGTGATGAATTGTGCAATAAATCGGGCAGATGCATGTTCTGTGACAAAAAGTGTTGTCAATCGCTACTTCAAGAGGCAAAACTTCAAAACTTTTCTGTATTGCATTTCTTCAAGATTAGTGACACTGATATTGTAAAAGCTGTGAAAGGTTTAAAATCAAATTGTGTGGCTGGTCCTGATGAAATTCCCGCGTTTATTGTCGCTGACTGTATTGAAAGCTTTTTGTTACTACTAAGGCACATATATAATCTAATTTTAGAATGTTTACTGTACCCTGAGATATAGAAATTATCTAGAATTTGTCCTGTTTTTAAGAGTGGTTCTAAAAGTGAAGTGTCGAATTATAGACCTATTGCAATTATATCGAATTTTGCTAAACTTTTTGAAAGTATATTATCCAAGGTTATATATTCGCATGTAAGCAACCTTATATCTGTTAATCAACATGGCTTTGTCAAAGGTAAATTGACCACAACTAATTTAGTTGAATTCACACAGTATACCTCACAGGCACTAGATGACAGGAAACAAATTGACATAATATATACAGACTTGACTAAGGCATTTGACAAAGTACAGCATTGTATTTTGTTAAGAAAGTTACAAGATTATGGTATATGTGACCGAATAGTATTTTTAGTTCAGTCTATTTTGATGAACAGACGCCAATATGTATTTTACAGTAGTCACGCTTCGGAAAAAGTTTGTTGTAACAGAGGGGTGGTTCAGGGTTCTAACCTAGGACCATTACTCTTTATTTTATTTCTAAATGATGTTTCTAACAATATTAACTGCCAATATTACGTTTATGCGGATGATTTGAAAATAGTAAATGTGATTAATTTTTCTGATGACTGTCTACACCTACAAGAGAGTATTGACCGATTTTCAAAATATTGTAAAACAAATTGGCTTGAATTAAATGTTAAAAAATGTAAAGTGATGACTATATCTAGAAAAATCAATAATGTTAACTTCTTTTACAATATAGATGGAGTAATATTAGATCGTTGTGAGCAAATTTGTGATCTTGGCGTAATTGTAGATAATAAGCTATCTTTTGTACATCACATTAGTAGTATTACAAAAGTGCTATGAAAATGCTTGGTTTCATAAAACGTAACACATCACAGTTTAATGATGTATTTTCAATTAAACTTTTGTATTATGCGTTTGTAACGATCGAAGCTAGAATACTGTCATGTTGTTTGGAATCCTTCGAATGTAACTTACAGCTTAATGATTGATAGTGTTTCGCGGAAATTTTGTAAATATCTTTACTATAAGATGTATGGTCGATATCCAGTTATGCACTGTGATCAATATGATCTATTATGTAGGACAAATGAGAAATCGCTACTGTGTCGAAAAGGTAAAATTTAGAAGATAGAAAAAGGCAAGTATACTTACATTAAAAATTTTAGTTCTTCAAGTTTCAACTTTTTGCTTTTAAATAAGTGAAATTTAATTTTGAGATTTAATTATTCCTCCACCTATAAGCTCACAAAAAAAATTTTGAGTTGGTACCAATTTTTTTAATAACAAAAAATTTGTTCTAGACATTGTCTAAACAGGCAAACTTATAATTTAAACTTTAAGGTCACAAATTAAGAGAACAATTTTTGAATTTTTAAATATGGAAAATTTTGATACTGTTCTACAGTGTTCTAAACATTGGTCCAAAAAACAAATCCATAACTCTAATTATACCCTCACAAATTAAGAAAACAATTTTTGAGTTTGCACCCCTTATCTTAAATATGAAAAATTTCGATTCTGTTCTACATTGTTTTAAGTGTTCTAAACATTTTTGCAAAAGAAGAAATCTATAATTCTAGCTATAAGCTCACAAAAAATTGTTTGAGTTAGTACGCCTTTTTTTAAATAACGAACAATTCGATACTGTTGTAATTTGTTCTAATTGTTCTAAACATTGTCCAAACAGACAAACGTATAATTTAAACTTTAAGGTCACAAATTAAGAGAACAATTTTTGAACATTTTTAATATGGAAAATTTCGATACTGTTCTACATTGTTCTAGTAGTTCTAAACATTGTTCCAAAAGACAAGTTCATAACTCAAATTATAGTCTCACAAATTAAGAAAACAATTTTTGAACTTGCACTCTTCATTTTAATGGAAAATTTCGATGCTGTTCTACATTGTACAATGTAGAACAGTATCAAAATTTTAGATTTTTGAAAAAAGTGGCGAAATGTAGCGAGTTTAATTTTCCTGCAGAAGATACTTAATGGGTCAATTAGAAGCGTATCATTGCTTGATAATATAAACCTGGTTGTTCCAAGAGTTGATGGCAGGGTCTTTACTGTCTTTTATTATAGAATCTCAAACTCTTACCATCATTATAATTCTCCGCTTTTAAACTGTTTTAAGCTGTATAACCGAATTAGCTCTAAGTTTGATATTTACAATGATAATTTTAGTTCTAAGAAAATTAGAGAAGATTTAGTATTATGTTTTGCAGTTAATAGGATGTAGTTAAATAAGTTTTTCATTTTTCTAGTTTACGTTCCTATATGGACTTTATGTCTGTTGGAAGTTAATAAATTATTATTATTATTATTATTATTATTATTATTATTATTATCAAGAACATCTGTTACATTTGCAGCAAGATACCCGCAAAAACAGAAACCATCACCAAAAGCCCTTAAACGAATAATAGAAAACTTCAAAATCTTTGGATCCGTTTAACCAAATATACAGAGAAACCTTTAATAAGGTTTGGCACAATGACATACTTTTAAAATCAAGCTCTACTTCCCCCAGACTGCTATAAACGTATTAAATCCTAACTTGCCGACAGGTACTTACTTGTCAGGTTCGGCCACACCAATCAACATAATTATTTTCAATTAACTCAATGCTTATATCAAAACCGCTGATCTACCAACTACTACTCAACTACAACAGCAACTTATGCTGATGATATATACAAGCTGGTTTCTCACTCGCCCACTAATAGCATCTCGTAGCCTACAGTCTCACTTGGATATACTACAAACATGGTTCGAAAAGTAGCATACCAAAATTGATAGAACGAAATTTGTCTAAGTAAGTTTTTTGACCTGTCCACCAGTTTCACTAAACAATCAACCAGTCCCACAAGCCGAAACTGAAAAGTATCTGGAAAATTATCTAGACAGACGATTGTGCGTATTCCTTCTTAGCGAAAAAAATTTTATAGAAACAGAATTATTCAATCTGTAAATACAGACTTCAAATCGCATTACTGTGACATTCATACAATTTCAATGACGTTTTATTCGTGTTAAGCAAAAAATATATGTAATGAGTAATAACTTTATTAAATCTGTTTAAGTTAAGAATAGGATGACGTCAGATTTAGTAATTTATTACAGCCAAAATAACATTGAAAGTTTTATGAATTGTTTTTTTTTTTAGAATATGTCAAAAAAATAATTTCTGATTGTATAAATTAGCGTTGTACAAAAAAATTTATAAATTAATATAAAAAGTAATAACTGTAATTAGTTTCTTGATCTTATAAAATCAAAAGCTACTTAGAATACTTTAAATGAACAGTTTTGTGTATGACGCTTACAAAATTTAGCAAAGAACTTAAATGTAAATATTAAAAAAATATTTAAAGTCGACAAAGACATTTCACATTACCAACAAGTCGTATTAAATATCAAACAAGTGACATGCTTGGTTGGGCTAAGACTAAAGACTACAATAATAGATATACTTATATCACAACAACTATGCCAAAAAAAGCGTGCGCTAAAAAACATTGCGGATGAAATGTCTGTTTTAAGTCCCACTATATGTAAAATTTTGAATTGTATTGGATTTAAATATAAAGAAAAAGACTTGTATCAACAGCTCTGTGGACAGAGAAAAATGTACCATTTCTTGTATAAAAAATTATATCCAGAACTTTTAAGCAGAATTACTTTTTCCTTTAGTATTTTATTATTTTCCTACTTAATTATTTGCATAAAAATTATAGTTATTTTATTTGCCATATTTACTTTTTCAATTAAACTTTGCGTTTTGTAATGAAGTCAAATTCATGAAATTTTTATAACCTAGATTATGTTAACTGAATTAAATTTTAAAGACTTATATCTTAATACGGATTCCGTAAAGTGGAGAAAAAAAATTAAATTACTACCCTGGATTCAATGTGCCGACGTTTCGCCCGACCTATACGGGCTTTTTCAAGGCTTCTGTTTATTCATGTAAAGAAATTACAGAAACAAATACATGTACATGAACAAGTACGATTGCATATCATTTTTTTATATAATATCATTAAGTATAAAAACATATCCCTAAGTTAAACAACGATTATAAAAGGATTAAAAAATTATTAATTAGTGAATAATTAAGTATAAACATAGAACAACTTTCTTGTAGGGTTATAATAATTGTATCAAATAATAAAATTAATATTTTTGTAATTTAAACTCACCTTGAAATTAGGGTGTGACAGTCACATCTAACATAATTTCTAAAAACTAACTTAATCATTAAGATTAAGGGCCGTCACAAATTAAAAGATTTATAAATTAAAGAAATAAATATATATTAATAAGACACACTATAGCACGAACAGACAAACAATATAAACAAATTCTTGCAATCATATTGAACAGTAAAGATATGTAATGTATTGCTACTTATAAAAATAGGATAATAATAAACATTTTGTCATTATTGATTATTGTATAAATCACAATACTGCTTATTTAACGTGTTATAACTAAACATGTTAAAATTGGTAGCCTTATTAAATTAAATTTCATTTCTCAAATTAATTGTAACTGGTAGCTATAGTTCAAATTAATTAATAATTGCGTAGTTTTATTTTTATATAATAATCTAAAATATTAATGTTTAGGTAATAGGTTTAATTTTGCTTATAATACTATTATTGTCAATGCTGCTTAAATTTTGTGTATCTGTATTGAAGTGAACATTTAAACGATGGGTCTTAATAGAAATTATTTCAGATACCAATCTTCTTTATAATTTTGTTCAACATCAAAAATAGATGGTTTTTCAAAATTGAACGTGTGTGCTGTCATCACATAGTGTGTCGACAGTTCTGTGTCTTCAGTCTTATTGTTACAGTTGTATTGGTTTTGTTTTATTCTGTTTTTTTAATTTCTGTTTAGTCCGACTGATGTAACATTTTTGGAAATTGTTACAATTTATCTTGTATACAACGTTGGATCTGTCTAGAGTATCTGTCTTGTCTTTAAGTCTGGAGTAAACATTGTTGTATATTGTATTTTTGTTGTGAAGGACAATTCTAACTTCTTCAGTGCTTAGTAGGTTTATTAGTCTTTGACTGAGCAACGGGACATTAATGATTTTTTTGTAAGTAATACTAAGTTGGTTGTTTCTGTTAGTAGAGTCGATTAAGGTTCAAGTTAAGTAGTTTATGATGAAAGGTAAATATTTCTTCCTATAAATTATCACTAATTGGATTGTTCTTCGTTGAGGAGGGGCACCAAAAAACCATTAAGACGTTTTTCAGGCAACGTTTTGTGCAGCCGAATGTGCACTTCTTCAGGCCTCTGTTTATTAAAAGAAAGAATACATTTAACGGTAAGTTATATACATAAACATCATATCCTTAATATATTAATCTAAATTATAGGTGATTGACTCGACTACTTACTTAAAACAAATAAATGGTCCTCCACTTGAATAAGTGTAAAAAACACATAGATATTAAACAAACACAAAATAAATTAACAATTAAATGTAAATAAATATCTCTAATAAAACACACACTCTATACGTAGAAACGAACAAACATGAATGACTAGATAACAATATGATAATGGGAATTCCTTCTTCTATTTTATTTTAGTGATTAAATTTCTATAAATATTGCTTAAATTTTGTGTGTTCGTGTTATAATTAATGTTATTATTGTGTTTGATGATGTATATCATTTCAGCTATTAGACGTTTTTTATAATTCCTTTCTACATTTAAAATCGTAGGATTATCAAAATTAAAATTATGACCCATCTCAATATGGTGTACGGCTAACGCAGAGTCTGGTTTTTGTTTTGCAATCGTATTTATGATTTTTAATCCTATTACGTGTTTTTGTTTGGTTTGGCCAACATAGGATTTATTACAGTCAAGACAGTCTATTTTATACACTACATTGTGTTTGTCAAGATTGTTTGTCTTGTCTTTTAATTGTGTGTAGATAATATTGTAAATAGTATTGTTATTGTATGTAGCTATGTGGACGTTAGTAGTTTTTAGTAATGGGATAAGGTGTTTAGTCAAGTTAGGTATATTAATAATTTTAGTATAGGTATATTGAGAATTAGGGGATTAATTGGTGATGGTGTGTTAGTGTTATAATTATAGTATAAGATTCTGTTAATAATGTTAGTAGGATAATTGTTATTTTTCAGTATATTTTTAGAGAGGTTAGATTTTTAGTGAGATATTTAGGACTACTTAATTTTGTTATTTTGTTTTTCATAGATTTAACTATGTTTACTTTTTGGTGCTGTTGGTGATTTGATAATTTCGTTATTTTCGTTATTCCAACACATATCCAACAATATTTTAAATTCATATATTTAATTGAAACAGATTACACACCTTTTAGTAACAAACTAGCTACAATGATAAACAATTTTCAATAATCAATACTTAATTTAGAAATCGACATTACGTACTGGCGAGAGAATAACCTCAAACAATCTTAAGGAAAGATTACACAACTCACTTAATTCTACAGATAGTCAAATTCTCAACAAAATTTTTCCGATATTGACTTACCAGATAATGTAATCCAGTGTCTAGCATTAAGTCCAAAATTTATGTGTAATTACAACGACAATAACATTCCATTGATTGACTTGATTAAAGATACAGAAAATATACTGACCACACATGACAACACGGACAAAGAACGTTTAAGAGGTAATATAGTTAACATAATTACAAATTATACTAATAGGACAAGAAAATTCTGTAACCCAAGTAAGGACCTTTTATTAAGAGACTAGTGACATCTACCAAATTTTTTTGAAAAATAATGACGGACTGATGGTTTTAAAATCGGACAAAGGTAATGCCACTGTAATTATACCTAAAGAAGACTATTTTACGAAATTAAACTCTTTATTAAATGACGACGTGGTTTATAATTTGACTAACAATGATCCGACTACGAAAAATTCTAAACTATAACAACAAAATTACTAAAAAATTACTTAACAACGGACATATAGACAACACAACTTACAAAAAAATTACAACTTACACAATCGTTCCACCAAAATTATATGGTTTAGTAAAAATACATAAAGACGATCATCCCTTAAGACCCATAGTTTCATGCATTGGAGCACCTACGTATCATTTATCAAAATTCATATCAGACATACTCAGTAATATTTCACACATTTTCATTCATAACATCAAAAACTCATATGAATTAATAGATACCATACAAGATACAACAATACCATCCAATTATAAATTAATTTCGTTTGATGTAAATTCTTTATTTACAAACATCTCCAAAGAACTAACAATAAACTTAATACAAAAGTATTGGGATGATATAAAAAGCATTTACTACACTAGATTTAACATTCTTCACACACATTGTAGAGTTTTTGTTTGATGCAAGTTACTTCACATGTAATAAAAAAAATATACTTGCAAAAATTTGGAACAGCAATGGGCAATCCTGCTTCCCTATTTTAGCAAACTTAATAATGCACGATTTGCTTTTTATATGTTCGTTACAATTTATTGTTTGAACCTATTTTTATGATAAGTTATGTTGATGATGTAATCACTTGCATCCCTGAAGATGAAATACATAATACTCTTAATCTTTTTAACAAATACAATCTACATTTAAAATTTACGTACGTGATTGAAAAAAGATAATTCATTACCCTTTTTAGATGTGAGGTTAATTAAAGATCAAGACACCAACAAATTATTAACTGACTGGTATTTTAAACCCATGGCATCCAATAGGACTATCAATTATTTATCAAATCACCAACAACACCAAAAAATAAACATAGTTAAATCTATGAAAAACAAAACAACAAAACTAAGTAGTCCTAAATATCTCACTAAACATCTAACCTCTCTAAAAATATATTGAAAAATAACAATTATCCTACTAACATTATTAACAGAATCTTATACTATAATTATAACACTAACACACCATCACCAATTAATCCCCCTAATTCTCAATATACCTATACTAAAATTATTAATATATCTAACTTGACTAAACACCTTATCCTATTACTAAAAACTACTAACGTCCACATAGCTACATACAATAACAATACTATTTACAACATTATCTACACACAATTAAAAGACAAGACAAACATTCTTGAGAAACACAATGTAGTGTATAAAATAGACTGTCTTGACTGTAATAAATGCTATGTTGGCCAAACCAAACAAAAAACACGTAATATGATTAAAAATCATAAGTACGATTGCAAAAAACAAAAACCAGACTCTGCGTTAGCCGTACACCATATTGAGATGGGTCATAATTTTAATTTTGATAATCCTACGATTTTAAATGTAGAAAGGAATTATAAAAAACGTCTAATAGCTGAAATGATATACATCATCAAACACAATAATAACATTAATTATAACACGGACACACAAAATTTAAGCAATATTTATAGAAATTTAATCACTAAAATAAAATAGAAGAAGGAATTCCCATTATCATATTGTTATCTAGTCACTCATGTTTGTTCGTTTCTACGTATAGAGTGTGTGTTTTATTAGAGATATTTATTTACATTTAATTGTTAATTTATTTTGTGTTTGTTTAATATCTATGTGTTTTTACACTTATTCAAGTGGCGGACCATTTATTTGTTTTAAGTAAGTAGTCGAGTCAATCACCTATAATTTAGATTAATATATTAAGGATATGATGTTTATGTATATAACTTACCGTTAAATGTATTCTTTCTTTTTAATAAACAGAGGCCTGAAGAAGTGCACATTCGGCTGCACGAAACGTTGCCTGAAAAAACGTCTTAATGGTTTTTTTGGTGCCCCTCCTCAACGAAGAACAATCCAATTAGTGTTAAGTAGTTTAGTTATTAGTTTGTCAGGATAGTTATTATTTTTTAGTATAGTTTTGAGAATGTGTTTATTTTGTCATAGACTGACTCATCACTTAGTCTCAGTATTTTCTTTCTCATGGCTACTATTGTGTTTATTTTTTGATGTAAACAGTGTTTGGAGTAATAGTTAATGGTCCTCCTTGATGCAATCGGCTTTATATACCAGTCTGTCTGAATTGAATTATTGTCCGTGTTTCGTATCGGTAACACGTCTAAGAAGGGAATCTGATTGTTAGCTTCTAGTTCTAGAGTAAACTTAAGGTGTGAATTATAATTGTTAAACAATTTCAGGGTGATTATCAGAAACAAACGTAATAATGTCGTCTACATATACAAAAATAAAAGCAGGTTTACATTTAAAAGTCTTCAATTGTGTCATTACATAATTGATAACATCATGCATTACCAAATTAGCTAGTATAGGCAAGGTTGGATTTCCCATAGCTGTGCTTATTTTTTGGGCATAATAACAATTTTTATACTTAAAATAGCCTGTCTCAAATGTAAAATTTATTAAACTCATAAATTCTTCCCTATTTAACGTGGTGAAGTCAGTAAGATGAATGCAATATTTTTCTATTAATGAAGTAATTAATTCTTTAGTAATATTTGTGAATAAGGAAGTGACCTCAAATGATACAATATTATAATTCCTAAGAATTGCGTAAGTTTTTATTTTGTCTACTAATTCGTAAGAGTTCTTTAAATTAAATTCAAACCTTTTTTGTAAAGAAAGTTAGCTAGCTTGTTATTCCTATTTTGAAATGAATTAGTAGGATCTGAATTAATAACCGTGTACGTTTTAAATCTTTCAATAGATTGTTAAGTGTTTGGTCGTATTCTTGAGTATTTATTACTACTGTCGCATTACCTTGATCAGACCTGACAATTAATAATTCTTTGTTATATTTAGATAATGTTTTTGTTCTCTCAACTAAATATCAAAGAGTCCAATCATAGTGGGTTATTTTATTAACGTTTTATGAATGAAGTAGTTAAAATGTTCACTACATTACCTCGTAACGTCTCACTTCTGTTTTGATCGAAACACGTAAGAACATCCTCAACATCTTTAATTAGGTTGATAAAAGGAATATCTTTGGAGGTGTAATTAAGGTGAGGTGAGTTCAAATTACAAAATATTAATTTTATCATTTGATACAATTATTATAATCCTACAAGAAAGTTGTTCTATGTTTATACCTAATTATTATCTAATTAATAATTTTTAATTATTTTATAATCGTTATTTAACTTCGGGATATGTTTTTATACTTAATGATATTTATATAAAAAAATGATATGAGATCGTACTTGTTCATGTACATGTATTTATTTCTGTAATTTCTTTACATGAATAAACAGAAGCCTTGAGATAACCCGCATTGATCGGGCGAAACGTCGGCACTTCAAGGAATCCGTATTAAGAAATAAGTCTTCAACTTTAATTTTGGAAAATAAAATTAATTCAATTGGAACTAAATTTTGATGAATTAACGTGAATTATTAAGTATTCTATAACATTTTTTTTTCTTTAAATTGAGAAAGAGATGCAATCCTCAAGATACTACGGCAACTAGTAACTGGTTGCGTATTGCCTGCCTCCAAGGTAGCTCTCTTATTATTCGACCGTTGTGCAATACATAGTGAAGACCATCGGTTGTACTAGTAGTCGCATCCCAGCATAGTAAACATACAAAAACATATCTTGGTCTATTAAACAAAACACGCAAATAGCCGTCACATCGGTTTAATACTGGTGGAGAAAATCAATTTTAAGATGGAATTACTATACATTCAATTAAATTCAAAAACAAAATTATTTAAAAGTTTTGTTTAGTTTATGTTAAAAATAAATAGGTAAAGTATGTTTAAAAACACCTAATATTTGTAATTCTACGACTATTTCGACTCTACCTTTTGAACCGAATAAAATGGCTGAAAGATCATATTTTTTGAATCCGTAACTTCAAACACGCCAGTCCAAAGATTTACTGCAGTATATTTATTATGGTGTAACTGCGTTGTGCGCTTTATTCTCACCTTCTGCTGAACTTGCATTATGCGTTCTTTGCATATGCAGTATGTACAAATCTCGGTACGGTACGTACAAACTACTACATTAATACAAGTTGCCAATATATACTGATTTCCAAAAAAATTGCCTAGAAGTTGTTGAACGATTTTAATGAAATTTTCAGGAAACGTCTCTTTTCATTAAACAAAGTGATGATTAAAATTTAAAAACAAAAGAACAAAAGCTTAAAAAGTTTTTTCAATAATGAGTTGCTCCGCCACTATTTGTAATGCACTCATCTAGACGGTTTGGCATGCTATCAATCAGGTGATCTATAGCTGCTTGTGATATATCATCTCAAGCTTCTTGAATCCGTTGCTGAAGATCGTGTAAATTATCTGGAGAGTGCGGTAAATTACCCAGTCGCCTACCAATCATATCCCATACATGTCAATGTTAGATTCTTCCAAAAACCGTGTTGTAGCCCTTGCCGTATGAGGGCGCGCATTATCCTGCTGGAAAATGGGATTTTGCAGCCTCTGAAGATATGGAAGGCCAACTGGTTGTAGCACATTAGCAATGAAACCAGCTGCGTTAAGGTTGCCGTCAATAAAGACCAAGGGTGACCTGCTACCAAAAAAATTTACCCCCCCCCCTCCCTCCCTCCTTTAGGGGGGTGTTTTTTTCCCCCAAAAAAATTGTTTTTTTATTTTCTCCCCATCCCTCTCTCCCTCCTCCCCCCCTCCTTCCCCACCCACCAAATCCACACCCCCCCCCAACCCCCCTTCTTTTCCCTTTCTCCCCCCCTTTTCCCCTTTCCTTCCTCCCCTCCCTTCTCCCTCCACGGTGAGGTGGTTTAAGAGGAAAAAATAAAAATGGACAATTAAAAAACACCCCAAAAATTTTTTTCCGATAAAAAAAAAAGAACAAAAATCTCATAACTCCTCCTCCCCCCCCACCCTCTTCCATTTTACAATTTTTTGAAAAAACTCCCCCTTTTTGCACCAACTGGGGGGGGGCTTAAGGCTCTCTAGCATATAACACGGATTTTAAGTTTGCGCCTAGCTTTAGAAAAAATACACCACCAACTGTACATGTTCGTTGAAGTTTTAAGGGTTTCAATATTTTGTTTAAAATATGAGTAATCGGATTATACCGAGGATTATACACTAACAATAGAAGCTCAGGTAAATACGAAAACAAAGCAAATGCTTTCAACTTTCAACTCAAAAAGTGATCACAATAACTTATTTTCAAGTATTGCCGACACGAATAACTTAAATTCGGCAAATTCGGTACTTGACTGATATAAAAATTTCTAATACAATGTAATGTATGAGGTAGCTCATAGACGACAACTATTTACTAAACACTTTTTTTGCGTGATTATTTTTGTATTGTAATTTTCTTTTACACATCAAATTGAAAATTTTAATCATTCATTCAAACGGATACAATAAAAATTGTGATGTCAATAACCAGTAAACAACTTTATAACCAATCACTGCACATAAAATTCTTAAATCCGTAATAACGATTTAAATCTTATTGGTGCAGATATGTTTTACTGGCATGTGACGTGAAACTTGCCGCAAATTTGATATTTAAAAATATGAACATAGTAGTCAACTACCCTCTTGTTTGTTTTGACACACGCTAAATTGACATACATACCCGAATCTGTGTACCAGTACTTTATTTTTATTTTAAATAATTTTATTTCGACAAACATAAATTATATTTTTTCATAAATTATTTACGGTATTGATAACTATATTTCCCAGAATTTGAATTTGTGAAAATTATAAAAATAAAAAGTATTTATAGGTAAATTTGAATTTGATTTTGCTAAATTTTCTAGGTTACGGTTGCTTGTATCACAAATAATTCGATAAATAACTTGTTTCTATTACAATTCCGATAAATGAGCGAGCAAAATTGTTTTGAATAATTTAAGAATAAAAGAGTATTATAAAAAAGTCAAACAATTTACTAATCAAATAATAATATGTACATCTATTACAACTCTGAGGAGCAAAGTAAAACACACAAAATTGTTTGGAATAATTTAAGAATAAAAAAGTACTGTTATAAAAGAAGTCAAACAATTTACCAATTAAATAAATAATAATATACTTTGCTCCTCGGAATTGTAATAGATGTACTATTACAATTTCGAGGGGCAAAGTAAAACACATACAATTGTTTCGAATAATTTAAGAATGAAAAACTACAGTATTATAAAAAAAGTCAAACAATTTACTAATCAAATAATAATATATACATCTATTACAATTCCGATACATTTAGCTCTCTCAAAGGTAAATTTCGCGATCGGCGAGAATCAATAATTTCTGGAAGTATAGCGCCAATAAAAAATTTTGTTAATTTAGGTTCCATTTCAGTCAACCAAAAATGTTCATCTTTGGGTATTGTTATTATTTCCAAATCGACATTTGTGTAAACAACAAAGTAACAAAGTTCTCTCTTACTTATATGTAACTGACCCTGTACTTGATAATAATAATCATGTCTTTTTTTAACTTTAATAGTATTGTCAACAATTTCCAAATATTTAATGGCTTTATTTAAAATTCCTTCGTACACGGTACCGTATCTGCCGGAATATGAACACTTTACTTCTATATTAGCATTTCCGCCAACGAGACCATCAGGAGATGCACCCAGATATTTGTTATCTTGATCCACAAATAAACCACATCTTTCAATTTTCAACCCAGTCTTTTCTTCAAACATCTGGATAGCTCGATCTTCGTTTGATATGCCATATTGTATAGGTGCACTATGATTTAGTGTTGGAGGGTATAAAATTGTTTTTACCATATTGGCTGTAAAAGTGGTTGAGCGCATTTTACACACTTTCCCAAAGTTACTAGCAGTCAGCCTTTCAGAACGAGCTGCAAGCCACCGTGGATTAGAATTTTGACCTTTGGTGTCTTCCTCGAGTTTTGATATATCTACAGCTGCTAATTTTGCCAAGTAATTTTTCTTTAAGTCTTCCAACACATTTGACTGTATATCATCCTCAGGAATATCTCCGTAGTCGGAATTCGCTGAAGTAGACTGCTTTAAAATTTTTTTACTATTGCCTTCTTTTGTTAACAATGCAATGTTTTTTGTGTTTGTTCCGATAGTTCCCTGTTTATTTAATTTTAAATGCACAGTAGAAAGTATTGATTTTCTAATATTATAATTGAGTGCAGCTGCCATACATCTAGTCTGATAATTGCCCTTTTGCGAAAAAATGTATGCGCTTACCCCCACTAATTTATTAATTATTGAGTTTAAATTTTCTACGTCATTGGTATCCACATTTTCTAATAAACTTGACGAGTGATTTGCCACTCTACTAATTATTATTTGAAATCGCATAAAGGTAGAATGCAATTTAAAAAGTGAATACAATTCCTTTTCTTGTGCTTTAGGACCATTACAGAAATATTTTTGGCAATCAGTATGATCTCCCATGATATGTTTTGGTCCATTCATAATATCTTGTTTTAAATCAATAATTTTATTGTGGACAGGAAGATTTCTAGATCTATGATAATTTGCTGCCTTTACTATTGCTGATCGAAGGCGTAGTATATTTTGTAATATAAATGTTGTAATGGAATCTTTTTTAGTGGTCTTATATAAATCCTGTATATGATTACAGTAATTTCTTAATATGTGGTTCCTGCATTCAATTTTTTGAATAAAGAAACTGGGCCCATAAGGTTTTGCATCCTTTAGTGTTCGGTAGACACTACTGTCTCCATCCCCAATCATTTTATTATATTTGACACCGTGGACGTCTACAGAGCATTTGAATCCGTCCAAAATTAAGGCTGCTTCCATTCCAGTGGAGGATCCTGACCAATTTTTGAAACATCTGTGGTTTGGAATACTTTCTTTTTTTGCAGTATATCTTGCACACATTGAGCAGTATTTATTTTTGACTCCGATATATAAAACTTTTTCGTAGCTACACCAATGATGGCAGCAACACCAGATGAAGCATTGTAATTACGTCGGTAGGACCTTTTGGACCAAGCTCCATCAACAATAACACTTATGAGTGGCGTGCCTTCATTATCCACATTATTATTTTCGTGGGCTAAACGTACTTCTTCTCTACCTGCTTCAAGCATACTTTCCCAAACACATTCATCGACTGCTCCCCGGACAATTTCTTGGTTCTTTAAATACGTATTGGTTGACATTTTGGGAATATCAAGTGCAGCACATAACTCGGTAAACTGGGTACACCCTATCCCAGCAGCAAGTGCGCCCGAAACGGCAGCTTGGTTTACGTCTACGTTTGTTTCGTCTTCGGAAGAAAAGCTACTCTTGAGGTTGCACACTTTGCAGTTTGTGTAAAATACAGATCGGAGGCCAAATCTCCTTTCTGCAATAATATCGACATTAAAGAAACAGCAGCCAAACCCCTTATGCTGTATTTTCTTTAAAGAGTTGAAAACGTGAATAATGTCCACGATACGACGTCCATAAATTTTTGAGTATCCTCGTATGTTTCCGATGGTACGGACTCTACTTCTAATGCTGGGAGATCGGTTATACTTTCAACTATTTCGGAAACATGTTGAGGTTGGTTAGGGTTAGGTTGATTACGATCTTCTGTGTTGTAGCAACTACTGTATCGTCTACGAAAACAAAAAAAAACAATATATAAGAGATCCCTAACAACGTCTATGGTACTTCTGGCAAAATAATAAAAGAAAACATATTCAGTATTAGTTTTTTATCCACCGAGAGAGTAAACGTGTACTTTTACGGAAGTAAAAAATTTTTTTGGGGATAAACATCCAACAATGAATCCTGACGTAAGTCCCATCTTTTTATTCAAAATAAGTAAACGCTTGAAAAAAATAGTATATACAACACGGCGGCGAAAGCACATTATAATGCCTTACATTACGCGGCCCGAACTTCAGCTCGGCCATAATTGACGCTTTCTCCGCCTGTTAGATAATATACTATTTTTTAAAACTATGTTTTTCCTAAAAGTTTTAAACAATTGAATTTTTTTATTTGAAAGTCAATAAGTACCTGTACATCTACAGTTCAAATTCACTTATTAACCTAGCAAAATTCAATGCATTAAATTTTAACAAAAAAAAAGAATAATCGTTTGTACTTATAAGTAGGTAAAATAAATATAACAACGATTGAAAAATGTTGCAACGGTATGTTGAAACTGATTGTGTCCAAATTGTAATCTTAATTCGTTAATAAGTTAATCTGAAAATAAGTTAAACAATGTAACTAATTAGGTAATTAGTTGGTAAAACCGGGTAAAACTTTCATCGCTCGTGCCACAAGCTATCCTAACTACATTTTTGAATTGTAACATAAACAATATTGAATAGCGTTCATGATTTTTTAGGGTTGAGTTTCAACTATTTCGTCACAAATATTAGATTGCTTTGGATACGATACATAGTAGGTATTTACAATTTTTTTATTCCAAAAATAGATTTCATATGAATTACTTCTTTTATGGCATTACATCACTTTAATTATTTTGCCAGTTAGTTGAGAGGGAGCAAATTGAAGATCATGTCATTACAGATAGTATAATAAGGAGTCATAGTATCATAGAGATATTACTTACGTTTTGGCCAAACGTTTCAAAGCCAACTTTCTGCTTTTTCGAAGAACCTTATTCTTCCTGCTATGAATACCCATTCTTCAAATAAAAAAATTACGAAGCAAAACCACTCACAATAACGAAAACTGGGAGTAATATAAACTTAAAATCACACACTTTACGACAAATAATCTTTAGGTAACTAAAATAACTAAAATGTATCTATACTTGAGCATAACAAACAGTACTGCTTGTTACCTCCCCTCAAAGGTACTAATTGCTTTGTATGCGCATTAAATTCAGTGCGCAAAATATGTGTTTACAGGGACTAAAGTTGGCCATTTATATTTACAATATTACCTTATTTAGGCAGGAACGGCTGCGGGCTGAGGCCATCTAAATTGATCAAATGGAATTTTATCTATTTTTTAAAATCAAACTGCTAACAAGAGAGTGCAAAAAATAGCGTCTATCCCTAAAAGTGATTAAATTTCTTGAGTGATTATTGCCCTCGGGCTTCGTCCTCGAGGCCACAAACGCATTTGTTCCTCTACATATAATTTACGATTGTTTCTCAACAAAAATTGAAGTTTCTTCTCTACAAATGCTGAGGAAAATTGAATTTCCTTTACTAGTGAGAATAAAAATGTCGTGTTCCAAGAACGCCTCTTTTTAAATAAATTGAAGAACGTGTCATTACAACTATGCGCCTTTTACTTAGTTAAACAATTAAATTTAGCAGTCAATCAGTATTGTTTTTATCTATAGCTGCCTAAGGAAAGATAAACATTTTTACTTATGATAAACATTTACTGTCATGATAAACATTACTTTTGATTTTGAAACGATTCATCTTCGCTTAGATACGGTAGTAAGCGAAAAAATATTTATAAGCAATCCAAAATTACTTTTTATTTTAGAAAGTGTTAGATCACAGTTCAAATATAAGACAGATGGATGTCATATAATAATTTAACTACTGTCAAATATCATACAATGCAATCATACGAAAGGTATACACGCCAATATTTTTACTTCAACGGTAAATGAAACATCGCCTTATGGAGCTTATCGGAAGATTATGATCATATAAACAAAGTTTCAGTAGCAGGTAGAAAAGTTAAGCCGGGTCAAACCAGGTATATCTGAACTGTGCAATGTTGGTTGCTAGCAAGTGTCCTAAAATTTAGAACGAATCAGGAAATAGTCGCAATTATTTCTCAATTATTTCGAAAAATACTGACAATAGAAAAATCTGTTTACATACCTGGCTAGGTATCAACTCATTGAAGTAATTTATATAAATTTTTCGCTATTATTGGTACTAGTTTATGTATAAAACTTGTTTGAATGAATACAGTTTTTTGCGATATTTTTATGATAAACAAAAAAAATTTAAAAAACAGCTACATAGCTGGCTAGATATTTTTATTATCTATTCATAGAACTATCGACCGTGTTTCTAGACCAAATGGTTCTTAAATAAAATTTGTTTAAAAATTGCCATATTTTACATCAGGTGAGAAGGAGCCTTAAGCGATGTTCTTCGCGACGGTCTTCGCGGACCATTTGGACCAACATCTCAATACCGATGAAACATTTCGGTTTACATGACAAGCAATTTCTCTTAGCGAAAGTCCGCCCTCTCTCATACCAATAATACGACCACGTTCAAAATCACTTAATTGGACAAAATGTTGATGTTGACGTACTCTCGGATACAGAATTGAGATAGTATTTGCGAAGGCTTAGGTTTCTAAAATTATAGTCTAGATTATGTCAAATCACACTCATTACCATAATTCTCAACTATGAAAAAAGTCTTTGATAACTTCAGCTAATAAATTCAATTGATTGTCAGTGTTTATCAAATTTTTATGTAAAAATGGTGTTTTCCTCAAAACATACAAGGTTCATAACGTAACGGTGTTTACAGTAACTGCAAATGGACACTGCTGCTTGTTTGAGCGAGTTTAGGGAAAGATTTAGATGTGTTGAATATGCAACCAACAATATGCATCTTGTTATCATAGACATCAAAATTTTGCTAATGTCAAAGTTATAGCTACACCTTATCT
This sequence comes from Abscondita cerata, assembly GCA_030710515.1. NCBI lineage: Eukaryota > Metazoa > Arthropoda > Insecta > Coleoptera > Lampyridae > Abscondita > Abscondita cerata. Next base: position 523,459 of record JALBCR010000353.1, read on the forward strand.
AAAAAACTTTATGATCGCTCAGTAGATCATATACATATACAAAAGCCTGGTTTATAAAGTCGACGAAGGAGTGATTGTAGATAACCTCTACTAACAGCTATATTTTGGAGATACTATTGAATCTATTTTGAAATAGACTCTTTTCTATTAGATCTTTGCTCATTCCGTGAAAAGTTGTTTCATTTCAAAACAAATCTATGGTAGAATCTTAGGTGTTCAGGGATGATGTTTAGAACGTTTACAATTCCATTTTCCCTAATGTGATTGTCACATAGCTTTTACACGATTTTCAATAAGAAGAGGGACACACCTAATTACATTTCCCTAGTTTTAATACAACATTCGCCATTGAAAAAAAATCCATCTTCAAAAGAGTAAAATTATTTTAAAGCCCACCAATTTGTCTCAAACAGATTTAAAGTAACTACTGGATCTAGAATAGAAAAGTATATGTCCGTAATCTTTTTCATAACTTCATTAACTTTTTGTAAAAGTTTAGAAAATTTCATAGGTTCCCAATCTACAGTCTTTTCAACATTTTAAGCATCTCACTGAGGTTGTATTCAACGGCATGCCTGTTCCTAGACTTCTATAAAAGCCTTGAAGGTAATTTGTTGATTCCTCTAATTTAAGCGTTACTGCTATAAGGATGTATTCAAGCTTAAAGTTAATTATTCTGTGATTTGACATGGTAACTGCAAAGGTAACCCCTCAATTCCTACGTTTTTTGATATATCGACGGACCCAAAGCAGTCAATTACAGTTCGGCAAAGAGTAAAACCCATGCGTTTACGATTTGTATATTTGTGTTTGATGATAGGCATTTCAATGGCAACTAATTGGTAGTAAGGTGATCATTTATGTTGTGAAATTCTGAAACAAACACTGTTACTCTTAGAGGACCTAATGGAAACGTTTTACCAATACCTGGTACAGCAAATACATGCCGTTTTCTAGAGTGTATATCCGTAAAAATCGTGTCACACCACAAGATTGATAGAAATATTTGGTTCACTACCAATACGTCTAGATTTTTTTTGCTGCAACCGCTCCCCAATGTTGCAGGTTAATCCGTTTAATATTTAGAGTTTATCACTATCATTTTGATTCAGTGACGTATTTCTCTATATAATTTTTATATGCTCGAACTGGTAAATTGTGGTAAATAAAAATTAATTTATTTTTTGCTGTACACTAGCATGTAATTGGTCCTCTTGCTGTGGCTTTTGTTATTGCTGTTGATAACTGACGTTTACCTTCGATAGATCTCTTAATTTTGACAGGTAAATTTGTATGAGCATTGTCTTCCCCAATATAAGAAAAATCATTAGTTCCCCAAGTGGTAGTGTGAAAGATGCACCCTCTAGATGTTTTACACAAGGATGATGCGCTCTTAGACGCGTTTGGCAAAATCCATGATTTTTGGAATATAAAGTTATTCGTTTCCCTTACCATTCAAGAGATTGATTTTTTTTTTGTGTAGAGAATCTTAAGTATTTTAGATGAATATAGTCAATTCTTGAAAGTAAGCACTTGAGAGCTTTTAAAAAACTTGGCATAATAATTTAACACTCACTTTTGTATACGACTACCCGAGCAGTATATTGTTATGGATGCTACAACCATTGTTCGCTCAATAGCCGACTACCCAAGCAATATAGTGTTATGGATGCTGCAATCATTGCTTGTTTTCCCTTGTCTTCTGATGGCGATAATGTCCGTTTTTTAACATATTGTCCGCTTTCTATCTTATGTTTACTTTTAAGTGATTGGATGTCTTCCTGGTTGATCAGTTTTTTTAGTTATTTTTAGATTTTAGATTTTTACTTTTACTTAGAGTTTTGTTTGTGATTTAATTTTTATTTAGCTCGAGTATATAAAAATCTAAATTTTATTATTTTTACTTCGCCATAATTCCAACTTCGTTTACCTTTTTCTTAACTATTTTTTATATACTTTTCTGTTTTTCATGTTTTACTGTTGTTTAATTGCTAATTTATTTCTTGTCTCATTCTTTCATGTTATGTATTCATTTTTTAAATTTTACCATTTACCATTTTATATTTCATTTCAAAATTATGACAATTGTGTTACATTTTTTAAGTTATTATTCGACAAGTTACGTCGTGCGCGGTCAATACTTAGATGGAAGACCGCTCCAATACGTATTCACACAAAAACAGTTAATTTTCTTATTATAATATATATTAATATTTCCTAATCTTTGTACGTTCACTTTAATTAATTTTTTTCTACGTTCGTATGGTATTTGTTTGTTTTGTATTGATGCAAAAAGTGCGTAATTGCAAAGTGTAATAAGATCACGTCCTCACTAAATGTAATTAGTGAAATCTGTCGATGGGTAGCTTTACGACCTTTACATGAAGTAATCTGCTACTAGAACATAACTGCAATCCGGAGGTATACTCATACTCATCCTCCGTCAAAACGTTTCTTAAAGACAAATAAGTGTTCCGACATCGAGTGTTGCCTCGTGCTATCGTAACAGTTCAAAAATTAATTTTCATGGTGTGTGTTTGTATTGTACAATTTCTTGCGGATTTTTCAGTAAGCGATTGAAAATTGTTAATTTTGCCAACACTTAGTTGGCTATAATAAACGACATGCGTAACTCTTTTCTTGTCAATTATACGATATTATTTATGTTGCTTATTTTCTCATTATTATCTTCAGTCAACAAATGCAAATCTAGTATAAATATAAAGTCATATACGTTGACTAAATGACACCTGTCAAAATTGAATTAATATACATTAATTTATAAATAATATTTAAATTGAAAAAGTTAGTACTGTATCGTAGGAAAAACTCAAAATCCTCACCTATTTTTAATGCCCTCGCTTCCTTCATTTAGTAATAAACCATGGTTTCAGAATTAAATACGAAAATAATTATTAAGTACTATAGTATGGGTCACCAACCTACAGAGAGGTCCGTGAAGTTGGCAGTCTTGTATCGCATAAATTTAAAACAATAATTACTACCATTTTTTGCTCATTCTTTGCTGATAGTCTCAAATTTTTTGCCGGTTGTATTACCAAAATATGACAAAAATAAACAGTTATGCCAACTTCACGATGGCAGTCAAGAAATCACAAAACTAAAATTCAAGTGCACTTTAATTTTTTGCTAATCACCATAAGTGTTTGCTTATTGTTTGTAATATTTTGACGATGGTTCCAATTATTTTGCTGATTGCATATTCAAAATATTATAAAATAAAAAAAAGGAAAACTAAAATTCAAGAGTTTCTGAATTGTTTGATTAGTTTTTGTCATTTTTCCCTGATGATTTCAAATTTTTTGCTGTGTGCAAATATGAAAAATGATACCAACCTCAAAATGGCAGTGTAAAGATCATAAAACTAATTCTACAACATATTTTGTTCATTCTTTGCTATTCTGTGTTGATACCCTGTGTGAAAGAACTAAAATTTGTATGTGCACAAAAAACATTTATTATAAAGATATAAACACAGTTAGTAGTTTAGATTGAATACAATAAAATCATGCAATTTGTAATTGAATTTGATAAAATAATTTTACTCTTCTTATCAAGATCGTTAAATGTTTCCTATGTATTACTAGATCTTTTGCAATGAGCTATAAATGTCCGATGTTTCCCGATATCGGTGGTATACATTCTACAGCTCCTCGTAAGTAATATGAAGAGGCACTGCTATACAAATTGATAGTATTTGGAATTTCATTTATAGTTACATTTAAATCTTCTTCAATTTTTGTTATTTTGTTGACCACTGAAATATTTATAAACACGAGCTGTTCAACATCGTGCTTCACTTCGCATACTTTATGACATTTTTTGCATTTAGATCTTATAATATTTCGAGAAATGCTTTCTTCAAGGTGCAATACACCATTCCTTTGTAAAAAATAAGAATCCGTTAGCATTAATTCAAATGTTGATATTTCAGAATGTCCGAACTTACAAATTTTATTTTCCTTGTAGCTGCATATTTTTATTCGCTTAATTAGTTCTTGCACAGTGCATTCACATTGTATTAATAACATGTTTGTTAACTGTGTTCCGTTAAACATTGTTTTATGCCGCTTTTGAGAATATGCTGTTTGAAATTGTTGTTTTGAGAAAAGCAATTGAGCTAAACTCCATATCTTTGAATTGTTATCAAAGTTTGATTTTATTGTATTGCTATCGCAGTATGAACTAGCTAATATTTGAATAATTGAGTCAAATGCACATGTATTCGCTAAACTAATCGTTTCTTCTTTACTTTTGCGACTGAATAATTTTATTGATCCGCCATTTTTTAATAGCGTATGGGTTTTTTAATTTTCTTTACATGAGTAAGATCTGTAGTACTCCACTGGGGATCTGGATTCATATAATAGGTTTTCTTAATAGTTTTTTTTGAAAAGGGGCACATTTTCCTCGAAAATTTTCAATGATTGAAAGAGAATTTTCCTCATTGAAAACTTTGGAACTTTCATTAGATGCTACAAAATTATTTACTTGTTATTTTGTAATTACCCATGTTCTTTGTAAAGCTCACCTTCAATGGAATTCTCCTTTGTTGAAACTTTAATATACTGATTTTCCTCATCACTATATATTGGTTTTTTCGGTTTTCGTTGATTTGAAAAAATCGTAATGACGATGCTACCTCATAGATTCTATTCAAGGAAGAAATACACAATCTCGTATGAGTAGTATACTAATAGAAATTTGAACTTCCGATCTAACTCATCTAAATGATTTTTTACGAAGGAATCAACTCGGTCAGGTAATAATTGTATACTTCTGTTCTTCAAATCATTGAAGTAACTATCGACATGTGCAGTAAAAGCTGTTAAAATTTCCGTATCCAAATTTAGATATCATAACAGCAGACCATGCTAGGATACTATAATTGTCTCGATCACCATTATCTGGAAAAACTAAGTCAATGGATTTCTGGAAAACTTCATCAATAAAAGATCTAAACAAATTGCAATTGTTGAATGTTATGTTTTTGTCGTCTAATTGTTGCGTTTTATTTCGTTCATTATCAATTGTTTCAGCTAAGTCTATTAAATTTTTAAATTCACTTTGTTCAACACCACTCAAATATTTGCGTATTAATTTTCGTTTTTCAATTTCACATGTAGTAGGGTTTTCTTCAAAATTACCTTCAGTTTCGCTCATTGCATTAAGGATTTTAGGATCTCTTTCACTTTGTCTAAATATGTACAGCGAATCAACTGTACTATACCTTTTATATAAAATTGCTTTACTTTTAATGGTTTTGATTTACTAGCGCAAATGAAAAGTCAGATATAAATTCCCTGGGGCGTCTAGCTCCAAGTCTAATTCATTCAAAAACCAGTAAGCAATTCCGCTTGTATGTTGTCTTTCAGATAACATTTGGCATATTGATATCTGCCCTTCACATTCATTTGGAATTTTAATCACAATTACATAGAGCAAAATGTATCCAGACATACCATCACATCGTTGAATCTTTCTTACAATTCCACCTGTAGCATCCACCACAATTTTTGGAAACTTTTCAGTTCTACAATATTCATTATACACTCTTAGCTGATTCGGTGACCAGTAATGTACGAAAAACAAAAGCTACCCAATTTGGTGGATGCTTTTTTGAAAAGGATTGTGTTGAGCTTCCAGTTCTAGAGCTGGTACAGGATCGTTATCTAGCCTTAATTTAGTAGATAATTCACTTTTGATTTTTCTCAACGTTGAGGTGTTTGGGATAAAAGGCGGAATATTCTCAAATAAATTTATTGATTTGTCACATAACTGTCTTCGTAATGCACTTGAAGATATACTTGATTCTATTAATTTGGTACCTATTTGCTGTCGTGGATGCCGTTTGATGGGTCGCTTTTTTTTGTGAAACACTTGCTTACCTTTTATGTAAACACAATTTACTGTTAGACGATCAATATTTGATTAATTTCTTCAGACGTTTTTACAAAACATCTTAACTTACCTTTACATTCTTTACGTATTGCGTTACATAATAAAAAATATTTTGACATTTCATTAACGCCCAAGAAGTTGTTCTTGAATGTAAAGGCACATGGTAACTTCAAAGCGTTATATATTTTTTTGCAAAATAAATCTGTCCAAATATGAACTTTTAGTTTTTTGTACCGTTTACCTCCTGTCGTAAAATTCTCCGTGGGGTTTATACTTTTCCACTGTTCTTTTGAGAGGAAAATCTGAAAGTGTTAAGTATCTCTATAACTATTACTAATACTAGGTGTTTCTGAAAAAATTTCTGAATTCAAACTGGAGTCAGATTCACTACCTGTATCATTGTCCGTAACACCACATTCATCAACTTTACAATTCACAATAATTGCACTTCTTGCTGCTTGCAATTGCAAAGCTCTAGTGTATAAATTCTTGGTGGTTATATTCACGAGATTATATCTGTTAATAAGGTCCCTCCACAGTTTTGAAGATGATGGTACAATCTTTGAATTTAATATTACATTTGACCATTCTTGTTGTAAAATGTAAACAATACGTTGACTTTGTGCTGATACATTTCTACCAACCATTTTTAGCATTAAATATTTTGATATAATATACGGTATATTATCGAGAAACTTTTGCACCTCTAAGGATGGCGTTTACACACACATTTGTAAAATTATAAAATATGCTTACGCCTCTTGTTTGGTAATAACACACGTTAAGAATTGGCGTATAAATAAGATTAATGTTACCCAATGCTGTTTCTGCAGAAATCATATCAGTATTCTCAAATTTTGCAGATAATCATAAATGGTAATGACATTGAATATACGAGGATATATTGAAAAAAGCCTACTATAGAACCAAACAAAATTTCAATGTCAAAATATTTTATTACTCAACATATTCTCCTCTTAATTGGATACATTTATTACAGCGAACCTGCAACGTTTCTAGACCTTTCAAAAAAAATGTTTCTTCTTGCTCTGCAAACCAGACCTCCACAGCTTCTATTACCTCCTTGTTGGAAGAAAATTTACGACCTTTTAAACTTTTTTCAGTTGAGGAAAGAGGTGATAGTCGGACGGAGCCAAATCGGGTGAATAAGGGGGTGTTCTAGTAATTCAAACCCTAAATCACGAATTTTTTGCATGGCAACATGAGATTTGTGTGCAGGGGCGTTGTCCTGCAAAAACAAAACACCTTTGGATAGCTTTCCGCGTCTTTTCTCTTTAATATTTTTCCGTAGAGTGGCCAGTAATGTCGAATAGTAATCTCCAGTTATTGTTCTACCCTTATCCAAAAAATCAATCATGATTACTCCATGGCAATCCCAAAAACTAAAGCAAGAACTTTTCCAGCAGATTTTTGGACACGAAACTTCTTAGGTCTTGGAGAACCAGAGTGTCGCCATTCCATCGATTGTTGCTTTGTTTCTGGATCGTAGAAATGTACCCAAGTCTCATCCATAGTAACAATTCGGTTTAAGAAGTCTACATCGTTTTCAAATCGAGCACAGATCGAACGCGATGCTTCTACCCTTGCACGCTTTTGGTCAACATTCAAACATTTGGGAATCCATTTTGCAGCAATTTTTCTCATGTCCAAATTGACGTAAACCATATGATGAACGCGTTCGTATGAAATATTCAGTGCTTCAGATATCCGTTTTAGCCCAATTTGACGGTCTGATAAAATCATGTCATGAACTGCATCGATATTTTCGGGGACTGACACAGAAACTGGCCTTCCTGATCGGTCATCATCTTCAATGGAAAATTTACCTCTTTTGAAGCTTGCATTCCAATTTTTGACGGTCGCATACGAAGGACATTGATCACCAAGGGTATTAAGCATATCTTTGTAAATCTGCTTACCTCTTAACCCTTTTAAATACAGGTATTTGATGATGGCTCGATACTCCAATTTTTCGATTTTCACAATTTCGGTGGACATCTTTTTTCATTTAATTTATTGCGTGACTCTGGTTTACTTTTTTGACGTCAAACTTTACACTGACACTTCTAATAAGTTATTGTTCGTTGCTATGGTAACGCAATATTTAGTTTATGCAAGGAACTGGTCTAGGCTAACTAGATATCAATACATCCTCGTATATGTAGTTGTTGGGAAGAAGTGCAATGAGATGGTTTTTTTGTACAAAGTCGAGTTAAACCCTTCTAACATCCGCGCCAACATATAATAGATACAGTTTAGCATGTGTAAATTTGATACATTTAAAAGAACTTTCATCTGTTCTTAGTTAAGAAACAAATCTTTTCATATACCAAAGAATATTAAGACAACTACTAAATAAAAAGTTTTTACAAAAGTTTTTTCACTAATGAAGATAAAAAAAATTTTTTGACAAAATGGTTTTGGAGATATTGACAGCAACTTTCGTATTTTAACTAGGCGCCAATTGCATTTTATTATAAACAATTTTTATTGTTTTTCCTGCTTTCAATGATATGTCACAGGATATGTTTGAAATAAAAGATCTTGACAAGCCAGTTATTATTTATTATCTGGTAAGTCATGGAAACAAATGAACTTCGATGATTGTTCAAGTTGTCACTCTCAATTGTTTCTTACTTTGTTGTAAAGTCACAGATTGATGATTACTTGATATCAGTATTATTAGTAATTGAACAGAAGAAATTCTGTAATGGCGGCTTGATGATTGCCCGATATTCCTCAAAACACATTGAATCCGAAAGATGTAAATTATTTGAAAACCCAAACACGAGACAATTTTAAACAATTAAAAAAAGAACTAACAAGGCGTGGGTAGCAACTATTTAGAACGTATCATCTCGGAAAATATAAGTTCTACCATAGACTTTTAATTTAATGGTTCTACTTAATATTAAAAATTTAAAGAGTCTACCATTTTAAGTAAACATAGGTTCATTCCGTATTGATTACACGTTGCTCAAAATTTACGACCAAATGATTATCTGCGTAGAAGAATATTTTGCAGATGGGTTGTTAATAAAGTGACGAATCGTATTTTTTGAGTTGTGGTCTGTGTAACCGCCACAATGAACATCACTACGTCCAAAAAAATCCACGTATTGTTCTACCACGGCGAAATCAGACTCGTTTCGGATTCAATGTGTTTTGTGGAATATTGGGCAATTGTTTTATCGGTCCTGTAACTTTTAATGATCATATTGTTTGTTTAATGAAAAGGTCGACATTGAAAAATTTCTTCTGTTCAATCACTAATATATTACTGGTTTCAAGTAATCACCAATCTCTTACTTTACAACAAAGTAATAAACCAAGTGACAACTTGAACAGTTATCAAAGTTCATTTGTGTCCATAGTTTACCATACAATAAATGATACTGTTAAGATTTTTATTTCAAAGATATTATGTTGACATATCATTGAAAGCAAAAAAAGTAGGAGTTATTTATAAATAATCCAATGTGGCGTCCATTTAAAATAAGGAAGATACTATCAGTATTTCCAAAACCATTATTGCGATAATCCTTTTTTTTTTTTTTGAAAATAGATTGGTGTGACCATATTGCAGGTCTAGTTGGCAAACTAAATTCTGCCTGTTACGTAATTCGTACCTTACGTTATAACCTCACCTTCCTTTGAATCTTCTACTTTGCGTATGTTTAAAGTGTTCTCATGTACACGATCATATTTTGGTATCCATCTGCTCATGCAAAAAAAGTATTCACTGACCAAAAAAGAATTTTAAGAACAATCTTATAGTTACCACAAGATATCTCATGTAAACCGTATTTCAAAGAACTAAACATACTTACAGTTCCTTGCATGTTGCAACGTTAAAGAATCTCAGTATTCCGAAACATAACTTCTCACTTATACAGAAAGACCTAAGTATCGTAAGATAAAGTTGTTTAATGCCCTACCGTCAGATATCAAAGCTGCTGCTTATGCATTAAGCAATTTAAAATGACAATTTTTCGTTATTTCCGAATAACTAGAACGGATCTTAATTAACGGCATCTCAATCAGCATGAAAATCTGTACAACTGCCCATTTAACTGAATCTCTTTATTAACGAAGATACACATACAATACTACTCAGTTTGGACACACATCACTACCTGTATGGGTAACATCGGACATTTATTACTCATTGAAAAGATGTATTATTACATGGGACCATTTAATGATCTTGATAAGCGGAGTAAAAATATTTAATTCAGGTATCTTGAATTTTAGTTTGTGACTTTAGGATTGCCATTGTGAGGGGTATTTTTTATTTTATAATATTTTTTAAATATGCACAATCAAAAACTTTGAACCATGACAAAGAATAAGCAAGAACTTATGAAATTCTTGGAATTTTAGTTTTGTGATTTTCTGACTGCCATTGAAGTTGGTATAACTTTTTATTCTTGACATATTTTGGTAATATAACGGCAAAAAATTTGAAACAAAAAAAAATGTAAAAATAAGCAAAAATTAAGTTGCTTTTGAATTTTAGTTTTGTGATTTTGACTGCATCGTGAAGTTGACAACTTCTAATATTTGTCATATTTGGTAATACAACCCGCAAAAATTTGAAACTATCAGCAAAGAATGGCAAAAATTAGCAAAAATAAGGTGATTTCTTGAATTTTAGTTTTGTGATTTCTTTACTGCCGTCGTGAAGTTGGCATAACTTTTATTTTTGTCATATTTTGGTAATACAACCTGCAAAAAATTTGAAACTATACAAAGAATGGCAAAGAATTAGCAAAAATTAAGGTGCTCTTGAATTTTAGTTTTGTGATTTCTTGACTGCCATCGTGAGTTGGCATAACTTTATTTTGTCATATTTGGTAATTGAACCGGCAAAATTTGAAACTATCAGCAAAGAATGGCAGAATTAGCAAAAATTAAGGTGCTCTTGAATTTTAGTTTTGTGATTTCTGACTGCCATCGTGAAGTTGGCACAACTTTTATTTTTGTCATATTTTGGTAATACAACCTGCAAAAAATTTGAAACTATCAGCAAAGAATGGCAAAGAATTAGCAAAAAATTAAGGTGCTCTTGAATTTTAGTTTTGTGATTTCTTGACTGCCATCGTGAAGTTGGCATAACTTTTTATTTTTGTCATATTTTGGTAATTGAACCGGCAAAAAATTTGAAACTATCAGCAAAGAATGGCAAAGAATTAGCAAAAAATTAAGGTGCTCTTGAATTTCAGTTTTGTGATTTCTGACTGCCATCGTGAAGTTGGCATAACTTTTTATTTTGTCATATTTTGGTAATTGAACCGGCAAAAATTTGAAACTATCAGCCAAAGAATGGCAAAGAATTAGCAAAAATTAAGGTGCTCTTGAATTTTAGTTTTGTGATTTCTTGACTGCCATCGTGAAGTTGGCATAACTTTTTTATTTTGTCATATTTTGGTAATTGGAACCGGCAAAAATTTGAAACTATCAGCAAAGAATGGCAAAGAATAGCAAAAATTAAGGTGCTCTTGAATTTTAGTTTTGTGATTTCTTGACTGCCATCGTGAAGTTGGCATAACTTTTTATTTTGTCATATTTTGGTAATACAACCTGCAAAAATTTGGGGAAACTATCAAGCAAAGAATGGCAAAGAATTAGCAAAATTAAGGTGCTCTTGAATTCAGTTTTGTGATTTCTTCTGCTATCGTGAAGTTGGCATAACTGTTTATTTCTGTCATATTTGGTAATTGAACCGGCAAAATTTGAAACTATCAGCAAAGAATGGCAAGAATTAGCAAAAATTAAGGTGCTCTTGAATTTCAGTTTTGTGATTTCTTGATTGCCATCGTGAAGTTGGCATAGCTTTTATTTTTGTCATATTTTGGTAATTGAACCGGCAAAAATTTGAAACGATCAGCAAAGAATGGCAAAGAATGAGCAAAAAATTGTAGTAATTATTGTTTTTAATTTATGTGATACAAGACTGCCAACTTCACGGACCTCCTACAGAGTTCTGCCATCACGTTCACTGTTCACGGTGCTTCGGTGTTGACCAGGACATCGCAAATATACTGCTTATTCTCCGCACACTAAGTATGATCAAAATGTGATAGCTATTTTGCTTTGTGACTTTTACTATAGAATTATTACTAGAATAAATTACTTCTGACATTTTTATTAATGAATGACAATTGAGATCGCTTCTCAGCATCCTTCTTTCATTAAAAATTTTAAGTTTAATTGTTTAATAATTTAGTTTCTTAAATTATTAATGATATTTTTGAGGTAATTTACATCCATTTAAATTAAATCGACGTACGTAACATTAAGAATTAGAAAAAGATAAAAAATCGTTCCGTGAACACATTCGTTTATATTCAAAGAAAAATTAATTCTATTAATCACAGCGTTCCAAATTAGCGATAACTAAGAATGCTATATTATACAGTTTTCTTAATTTAAATTTGAGTTTATTCATACGTTAATTGTTATTTTTTGTACGTTAATTTAATTTAAGTGGATGAAAACTATACTTAATCAATAAGTAGAAAATTAAAAAGTCATTTTAATGTTTACTTTAGTAGAAGATTCAGGATAGCCTATTAAAGTTGAGTTAATTATAAAGTGAATATTACATTGAAGCTTATGAATATGCAGAACGATGTTCATTTGGATTAAGGAAATTTATGTAAACTTCAACAAAATGGTTAAAGTACAGGATTCGCTTTGAAATTTTGGATTCTTTTATTAGAAAAATAAATGGTGCCTTAAGATAAGAATAGAGAATGAAATTTGTACAGTTATATTTTGATGTCTAATAAAACAACAGCAACAAAATAATCCAAACTATATTATGAGTTATAATCACTAAAACAACCTTTGATAAGATTAGAAATCGTCGTGCTTTAAAAAACTAATTTTTTAAGCAATTACGACAGACCTAAAAAGCAGTATCAATTAATGAGTGACATTGACGGCTGCTCAAGATAATGATGCAATAAAAAAATGAGTTTTTAGTAGAACGTCAGTTCTTAATTAACTAAACGTTATTTTTCAATGTAAATTTTATATTTATCTTATGTATTTTAAAAATTGTGCTTTTTAATTTATTAAATTCGTTGTGGTTTTTAAATGGCAGAAAAAACCTTTATGCACAGATGTGAGTATAAATTGACATTTATGCACGAATTTCTTTGTCATAAACGTCATTTTATAGCGCATCTTTATTCTCATGGGCTAAGAAACGTCTAACAACAAAATATTTAATTGCAATATAGTTAGCTACCGTTGTTTACTCGCTGCTATAGTACTTTTCAAATCTCAGTACCAGATATTGGGTGGAAAATTAATTTATTTTTAAAATAGGTACTTTCATTTAGAAAATCTACATCCGTTCATAAAGTTATGTATGTACACTCATGAAATTTAAAACTTGGACACCACAATTTCTGTAAACAAAAGTTTGCACATTGTGAAGCGGGCTTAAGGGTATCATTTACAATTCTAACAGCAGGTAGTCTCAGCAGGGGTTAACTTATAGAAGGACTGTAGAATGAATCATTACACTAAGCACGTTTTAGAAAATAGGTAATTTACGTTGCTTACTTAATTTTTTCTTTAAAGAATATATTTGAAGGTATCGCTAATTAAACACCATAGCTCGATTAATTATCGAATCAAAATTTTGTTTAGGAAATGTTTACAAAATAAAATTAGAAATAATTTTGATTTAAAAACGTCTACAAGCAATAACTTTTAAATTAAATCAAAAACTAAACATGGTTATTTGGGTTGACTGATTATTACTTATTTTTAAATAAATCTAACCTACTAATTATTGTAAGTTATTAAAAATCATTAAACTCTCTATTCATAATATTTAGTCCTTACAAAATGTATATTTTATGACGTTTCATTTTTTCTGTAGTTAATATAAAGTGAAAATAAAAACTAAGGCAATTCTTATTGTCAACGTATATATTTAGTTTTTTTGACAAGAATTTATTACATAATTATAATTAAGATACCAAGTTATAGTTTAAAATTAAATGAAAACTTTTTTTTAAATAAAGGTATTACTATATAAATAAATATAAGAAATCAATAATGGGTGTGACCTCCATTATTATTGATACATTCTTGGAGGCGTCTGCTCATTGACGCTATCAAGGTATCAATATAATTAATATTAATCGTTTCCCATGCGGTATCAATGGCTGCAATTATTGCATTACGGTTTACTGGTATAAAATTTGGCCCTTGTTGTCTTCGGATAACAGCAAGTATTCGAGCCCAAACATTTTCGATAATGTTAAAATCTGGGCTTTTTGCTGGCCAGGGTAACAGCTCCAAGTTATTTGCTTGTATCCAGTTGCGCAAAACTAAATATATACGTTGACAATAAGAATTGCCTTAGTTTTTTATTTTCACTTTTTATATTAACTACAGAAAAAATGAAACGTCATAAAATATACATTTTGTAAGGACTAAATATTATGAATAGAGAGTTTAATGATTTTTTTTAATAACTTACAATAATTAGTAGGTTAGATTTATTTAAAAATAAGTAATAATTAGTCAACCCAAATAACCATGTTTAGTTTTTTGATTTAATTTAAATGTTATTGCTTGTAGACGTTTTTTTAAATCAAAATTATTTCTAATTTTATTTTGTAAACATTTCCTAAACAAAATTTTGATTCGATAATTAATCGAGCTATGGTGTTTAATTAGCGATACCTTGAAATATATTCTTTAAAGAAAAAAATTAAGTAAGCAACGTAAATTACCTATTTTCTAAAACGTGCTTAGTGTAATGATTCATTCTACAGTCCTTCTATAAGATAACCCCTGCTGAGACTACCTGCTGTTAGAATTGTAAATGATACCCTTAAGCCCGCTTCACAATGTGCAAACTTTTGTTTACAGAAATTGTGGTGTCCAAGTTTTAAAATTCATGAGTGTACCGTGCCTTGTCTTGTTTTGGCATGGTTGATGGGCCAGAAATATCCTTGTACCCCGTCATCTTGAGGGATGTGATCTGCAACAGAAATTTTAAATACTTTTTATGTTAGTCTTAAGGGAACGGGAGGGTTTTAGACGTCGTCGGGGAAAGCGGCCTTAGGGCGTTTAATTTTGAAGGGATAGGATACGTTGTAATCAGTGGTTTTGCGGATGAGCAGATTAGGGTGGGTTTAGATTTTCGCGATATGGAGGACGGTGCGGCGGAGTTGTGCTAGGATAGTAGATAGATTGGCGTCGTGATGTAGGTCGTTGTTTCGGATGTATCAAAGAGCATTAAACGTAAGACGGAGGGGTTTGTTTTGGATTTTGGAAGTTTTCGGATGGAGGCGTGACTCCAAACGGGAGACGCATAGAGCTTGATGGGATTTATGATGGATTTGTAAAGGAGAAGTTTGTTTTTCAGTAATAGGTAACTTTTACTGGATAAGAGAGGAGCTAGCAACTTTAGGGAACCACGGTTTTTGTTTGAGGCCGATTGGATGTGGTGTGCAAAGGTGAGCCGGTTATCTACTATAACGCCAAGGTATTTAGTAGATTTAGTCCATAGAATGGGAGTATTAAGGATGGTTAGTTGGCCATCTGTTTGGTGCTTGAGTTTGCGGGAAAAGATTACTGCAGCACTCTTTTCCGTTAACGGAAATAAGCCAGTCAGTAAACCAGGGTTCTAGGGCGTCTAGTGCGGATTGTAGGTATTGAGTTAGGTGTTTGAATTGCCAGGATCATTTTAGAATGACGGTGTCATCGGCGTACAAAGTTAGTTCAGTACGTGAGGTTTTTGGAATGTCATGGGTCTAGATATTAAATAATATACGGCGGTGTGACAGGAATGAGTGGATTATGCGGATTAATTTTGGGTGGATGTTGGAACCGATAAGTTTGTCCACAAGGCCAGCGTGCCAGACACGGTCAAAAGCCTTTGAGACGTCGAGAAATACTGCAGCCTGATTGTTGACCACCGGTATTCAGTTACGCGTAAGAGTTGTTAGGTTGTGGAGTGGTTCGATCTGAAACCAAATTGTTTGTCGGGTAGGATTTTTAATCGGGCGATGTCCAGGTAGGATTTACCTTGATAATTCTTCAGCGATTTTTGAAAGTGCGGGAAGTAAACTAATCGGGCGGTGGTTTTGCGGAAATTTGAGGTCTTTTAAAGGTTTTGGGATTACTATGACGTCAGTTATCTACCAGTCAGCGGGAAAGTAGCCTACTCTTAGTATGGAGTTGATGCTAGCCGTAAGGAATGTGATAGGTTTGCGTGGGAGGTATTGGATTATAAGTTTGTGATTTGATCGGAACCGGGAGCTTTACGGTTGCGAAGGAAATGTATGATTTGGCGGGTTTGGTAGGAGATGTAGGAGTGATTGGATTGTCGTCGTGGTTGTTTAGTAGGAATCGGGATACTCAGCGATTGGAGTGCATTGGGGTTTTAGGTTGTCGGCGTGGAATTCGGCCTTTTCTTTGGGAGAGAAGACGAGGCCGCTGGTCGAGTGGATCGGGTGTTCTGGAAATTGGTTGGCGTTCCAAAGGATTTTCTGCATACGCCATAGGAATGGTTGTCTTGGTTTAAGGATTCTAGTTTAGCGGTTTAGGATTCATTGCCCAAAAGTTTGAATTACCGTGCGTCTTGGAGTTGTAATCGGTTAAGGATTTGTTTGTCGTGAGGGCTTAGGGTGCGTTTGGCGCAATTTTTAAGTCGGATAAGAGGTTTTTACGGGGGGCGGTAAGGTGGTGGGTCTAGGCGTGGTAATCGTGAAGGTGGATTGTTTGTGTGAATTTAGGATACACTTTTGGAGGGAGGTGGTGGCTAGGTCTATGTCATAATGGGTGTTTATAACAGGGATTGGATCGATTTAGCGGGTTTCTAATGGTGGGTTGTAAGATATAGGTCCGAAGTGCAGGATGACTTTGTTATGGTCGGAACTAAGTTTGGAAAGAGCGTAAATTGTTGATATTAAAGGGATGTTTTGGGTAATAGCAATGTCTAGGATATTGGAACGGAAGTTAATTGGAATAAATGTTGGTTTGTTAGGGTCGAGTGCGAAGAGTCGGGGATGTGCATCTAGGTAAGCGAATAGGAACTGACGTAACTTGCTTTTAAAACCGTCGACGTGTTTTTAAAATTACGTCTCGGGTAATAAAAGCTTCATTACACCCTTAATACATAAATAATTTGACAGATGAGTATTGTTTCAAATAAGTACGGAAATTGAATCCTTTTAATCATCTAGTCGCTAGTGCATAAATTTTCAAAATTTTAGTAATATAACTAGAAAATTCTTTATTTACTTAAAGTATTTAAAAGTAATGTTTTTTTGTAAAATGTATTCGTTCCCATTTTGGAACATCATACATAAGAATGCATCTTCACCTGTTCTCTGTCTACTAGTTAAAATTCTTGAACGTCCTAGATGAAGCACTCTGCTTAAATAATTTTTTGGCACGTGTTGTCTTAAAAAAAAGTGTCGTCTCGTGCTATCGTAACACGTCCGATAACTTATTTGAATTCCAGCAACTTTGTCGACAGATGTAAGCAGTTACATAAGTCAATTCTCTGATTATTATAGCCAACTAAGTGTTGACATAAATAACAATCTCAAATCGCCTGCTTTAAGATCGCAAGAGATTGTATAATAGCAAACAAACACTGAGAATCACTCGACAACTGTTTTGTTCTTTTGGAACCTTTCAGGAGTGAAAGAACTCAAGTGTAAGTTTGCTTTAGCCAACACTTAGTTGGGAATAATAATCAAAGAATCGACTTATGTTACTGCTTACACATCTGTTGACAAAGTAGCTTTTAATGCATAGTATCGTCTTCTTTTCCAAGTTGCTTCTTAATTATTTTGTCAAGTAACCAAGCAACGTTACACAGTGACTCCTGAAAGTCAACTCTTCCCATATGTCTATTATGGTCCTTGATAAATTTCTTGGGATTATTGCTTGAGTGTAATTACAATGGTAATTTTGTATTCTATGAGGTGTATGAATAAAATTTTATCAAATATTTATTGATGTATTGTGCAATCAGTACCTTCATAACGATATGAATAAGTACCAATATTAATTATTAAGAACACAACACAATTAAAATAATAAACACTATTAAAAAAATCAAATTAAAATTAATCGAGTCAGGATGGCTTTGCTTTGTGGTAAAAAGAATTTGATAAAAATTTATGTTATATGACGGTTTGGTCCAATGTACAATGTAAAATGTACAAAGTTATTTAATTTAGTTTTGTAAATGCATAGCTAATAGGTATTATGTTAAATTAATTATTTGTTATAGTCGGAATTTATTGAAATATAGATAATATTTGTTATAATTAATGTAAAACCACCAGGAGGGTATTGATTAAATGTTTATGTTAAATAATTATTTTGTCAAAATATTTACTGACATTCAATCTATTTGCTTTTAATTGAATGTTGTTTGTTTTTTTTCTTTACATCAATCCAATTGGTTTAATTTTTTTACAATTCTTTCTTAGTTTTTCATCGCCTACTTTTTGACCACTCTTTTCTCAATTTTTTTCTTGTCTATCCGCTCACATTTTCGTATATCTTATCCCTCGCTTTTGTTATATCTTTTCGCTTTTATGTTTGATTATATCTCGCTTTAAAATCAATCACCCAATAGAATGTTTATTTAGGTAATAAACACTTAAATATTTTTCCAATATACTGTAAACTTTGAACTCTTTCACACATGTGTCATCATGTAAACTAGAAATTTAATCAAGTACATACATTTGAAAACCAATAAATTAGTTTCATGAGTAAATGTAATAAATAAAAATAAAATAAATAAATTTAAAATACATTTTGGGAACAAATAAAAAAAATGATATTGTTAATATTTCTTCTAGGTAAAGGTAACAGATCTAACGGCCTTATTTTTACAAAAATACCGACATTTTGCTCTACCTAGCAAGACTTTATTAAGGCTAATTTTATTTGAATAATTAAAACAGTTTTGTCAAAATTTATGATGAGTTTTTTTCTAAATTAACCTGCGTTTCTTATATAATTTATTAAGTGATCTGTGTCTTACGACATCTCGTGTATAAAAACACGTAAATAATAGTATAAATGCCAACAGTTAACTGTAACGACAATTGAATGTTAATTTTCAATACCGTCATCAAAGCGATAACTTTAATGCAAAACACTCGTGTCGATAACGATGAACATGATTTGTTATCGACACAAGTGTTTTGCATTAGCAATTATGGATTTTATGACGATATTGCAAATTAACATTCAAGTGTCTTTACAGTTAACTGTTGGCATTTGTTAGTTATGATAAAAACCATAGGTAGGACGAAACGTGGGCATTTTTATGCAAAACTACTTGGTTACCAAGTTCTCCTTTCATTTCTATTTACTATCTTGGTTTTAGACCTTCTGTCATATTGCAAACACTAAATGTTTATTTCTCTTCTCTATAATATCTTACCTCTCCTCTAAACCACGTATTCTCTCTTCTAATTTCTTAAAGTTCATATCCTATCTTTTGTTTATCTTTCTTGTCTCTACACTTATTTTCTTTATTTTTGTTATTAATTCCACTCTATCAAACCATTTAACAAAATTAACAAGTTGGATGTATTTTTCTATCACTACTGCTCTCTTTGTAGACATGAATCTTTGTTCTGTTCTATTTCTTAAACTTTCATTTCACTTTGGTTTCTAACAATCGGCTATGAATATTTTATTGTATGCGTTTTTTCTCAAATATTTTCATAAATCATACCAAATTGTTTAACCAGATACGTAATCTGCATCACAAGCCGCAATCTAGACAATGTACCTTTTTCAGTAATAAAAATAAATGCAAAAAATATAAAATTATTACTTTCATTTTCTTGGCAATTTTTTTCATAAAACACAGCAACAATTTTTCTTCAGAGAATTTTGTACTTGTTTTGGATAAACCGTACTTTGCGTTTTGTGCTGTATACTCTTAGAATATTGAGTGTTACAATCACAGTTCAACAAAAAAACTAAAATAATGTTACTTAAAGTATACACTGTGCGTATACCGTGTGTCCCACGGAAAATTGACATTCGTTTTCTACGTTAAATTCAAAATTAAAGCATTCTTTGTTAATGGCATTAATAATAAAGTTAATAAAAAAATATTGCAATGGGGAATCGAATCTAAGTTAGGTGTAGAAATCACTACTAGACAACGATTAATCAATTCATCCACGAAAGCAGGTTAATATTAATGAAAATTCATTAAATTAATAAATCAAAATTCAAAAACCAACAAGTGAGGAAAGCAATTTCCTCATGTGTTAGACACTACATTTTTTCCACAACATTCATCAAAAACCATCTTAATGAAAGAAAAATATTAATTGTAAACGTAAAAGTCAACAATTGGTTGGTTATAATAGTGTCGCTACAGTATTTATTCTGTGGTTTCGGTGTGGCCTCAACCTGTCATAGCGCAAAGTTGCCAGTCGCGTAATTCTAACCAATAAATGCAGGGTAAGAACATTTAATAGTCAAAATATAAGAACTAAATTAAACAAAATTTACTGAATAATAAATTAAAATTATTGATTAAGTTCTAAGCGCACAGTTCTAATGATACAATCTTAAATTTTTCTAGAGACATTCTTGCAACATTACATTTTTTCCCACTATTTGTAGAGAAGAAACGTATGTCGTGGAAAAAAGTAACTATTTACTGATTTAGTAGAATACGCTTTGAATACTTATTATAACATAAATTTGTTCTATTATATCTACCTAACAAAATATGTTGTCATGTTGGTTCGAATTGTGCAAAAACATTTAACATAATTTATATATACAGGGTGTCACAAGCAAGCGTGGGTCTTCAATAACTCATTTGCGGTTGGAGATATCGAAAAATGTTTCAAATAAAAGTTCCACCAATTCAATTTCTCTATACCATAAAATTATTTTCGAATATACAAGGTGTCCCGTTTTTCCTGTACGCAACCTAACTTAATTTTTTAAATGGAATGCCCCATTTATTATTGCTTTATTAGATTTCTCGCTTAATTTAAAGGCCACTTTGTTAACCATACATTATGGCTAAAATGCACAGTTCCTCAGAAAATTAGCGCTAAAGAAGAAAAATGCCGTTTCGGTACCCTGCGCCATTTTCATATCTCCGAAACAAAAGAACTTAGAGGAATGCGGTTTTCCAGATCGCTTCTAGAAATAACCTACCATTTGCACTATTTACACAAACATGTTTCTGTTAAATTCATTCAAAGCTACCGCTTCAAAATAAATTGTTTCAAACCGGCAAAACTTGTTTTTCAAATAGAACACTATTATTTTTCAGCCCATCATATGCAGAATTTTATTTCCTTTCGTCTGATATAAGGTTGTTGCTATCAATTCCTAACAGTTTTGAGAAAATTGCAGTTATATTCTAAATTTTAATTGAATCGGATCATCATGTACGCCTTGGTCGGTGATTAGCTTTTGTTTTCTACAATGTCATATTTGTGAACTTCATAAGGTGTTCAGTAAAGTTTCATTGTATCGTTGTGTTTATTTCATTGTAACTTTGTGTTCATTTTCCGAACTGTTCCGCTATGGCGTTGAATAAAGAAGAAATGATAGATATGGTTCTTATTCTTGGGAATGTGAGAGAAATCCCTCTTGGCATCGAGGGTGTATGCCCAGCGTTATCCAAATAGACGACATCCTAGAGTGGAATCGTTCAGCAGGGTTCTGGAGCGGTTTCTTACTAGAGGATCAGTGGAGTCTGGAAAAGAAACTACGCCAAGACGGTCTGTACAGATGAAAATGAGTTCCGTGTTTTGGCGTCTGTGGTGGAAAATCCGAATGTCAGTCAAAGAGACATCGCCCGAAACCGAAATTGGTAGAATGTCTGTACAAAGAGTCCTGAAACAGCATAAGTACCATCCGTACCACGTTCAGCTACATCAGGAACTACTTCCAAGGGATTTTGCAGCAAGAACGGAATTTTGTCAGTGGGCCATCGAAAGAATAGCCGAAGACGAAGACTTCTTCAAATATGTCCTGTTTACTGACGAGTCTACTTTTCACAAAATGGTTTTGTAAACAGGCATAACTTCCATTATTACGATACGGCAAATCCTTCTAACTTCCGGACGTTTTCTCAATACCGATGGTCACTGAATGTGTGGGGAGGTGTTTTTGGTGATCGTGTTTTCGGACCGTACTTTTTGATGGACACTTAACAGGAAGGGCCTATTTGCAGTTCCTGCAAAATGGTTTCAAGAAATGTTGGAGGATGTTCCTTTAGAATTTCTTCGACGTATGTGGCTACAACAAGACGGTGCCCCATCTCATTGCACCCAAGAAATTCGGAACTACTTAAATGCGAATTTCCCAAACCGCTGGATAGGAAGAGGAGGGGCAATTAACTGGCCCGCTAGGTCGCCTGATCTCACAAAATGTGACTTCTTTTTGTGGGGATTCGTTAAAAACAAAGTGTACACCTCTTCACCTACCACTGCCGAAGATATGCGGGAGAGGATAACTAACGCTTTCAGAGAAATTATCCCGGACATTCTGGTCAACGTTGACAATAACTTCAAACGTCGAATGAGGATGTGTATTCAAGAAAATGGCAGACATTTCGAGCAGCTTTTGTAAAAGTTAAACATCAAGAACTGGCCTGAGGCAAAGTCACTGCTCTGTGTGGACATCTTGAACATTATTTTTGTGATTTAAAACGTCTGAACTAAAATACAACACTCTGGTTTTTCAATTGAAATAGTTTTCATTCTAAGGTAGAAAACAAAAGCGGAAAAGCAGCTAATCACCGACCAGGGCGCACGCGATGATCCGATTTAATTAAAATTTAGAATATAACTGCAATTTTCTCAAAAACTGTTAGGAACTGATAGCAACAACCTTATATCAGACGAAAGGAAATAAAATTCTGCATATGATGGGCTGAAAAAATAATAGTGTTCTATTTGAAAAAACAAGTTTTGCCGGTTTGAAACAATTTATTTTTGAAGCGGTAGCTTTGAATGAATTTAACAAAAACATGTTTGTGTAAATAGTGCAAATGGTAGGTCATTTCTCTTAGAAGCGATCTGTGAAAACCGCATTCCTCTAAGTTCTTTTGTTTCGGAGATAATGAAAAATGGCGCAGGGTACCGAAACGGCATTTTTCTTCCTTGCGCTAATTTTCTGAGGAACGGTGCATTTCAGCCATAATGTATGGTTAACGAAGTGGCCTTTAAATTAAGCGAGAAATCTAATAAAGCAATAATAAATGGGTCATTCCATTTAAAAAATTAAGTTAGGTTGCGTACAGGAAAAACGCGACACCCTGTATATTCGAAAATAATTTTGTGGTATAGAGAAGTTGAACCGCAAATGAGTTATTGAAGACCCACGCTTGCTTGTGACACCCTGTATATATATATATATATATATACTAAGTGACATAGAAAGAAGAACACCCAGTAATAATGAATTTATTTGAACAATTTTGGTATACTAGTGTATACAGATTAGATTAGTAAACGATCACAATTTGATAAAAAATTAAACTGTTAACTTCTTCAAAAACTTAATAATGTGTTGCTCCACCACGATGTCTTGTGCACTCATTAACACGTCTGGGCATACTTCTAATGAGGTGATCGATTTCTTCTTGAGGTATCTCATCCCATGCTATCTGTAACTGATGCTGCAAAGCCGCTAGAGTTTGTGCAGGGTGAGGTAAATTGAGTAATCTTCTTCCCATAATATCCCAGACGTGCTCGATGTGCGAAAGATCAGGAGATCTTGGTGGCCAAGGCAACAAAGCAATTTGATTGGCCTCAAAATGAGCCAAAAAACCCTAGCAACATGAGGTCGTGCGTTGTCTTGTTGGAATGTGCTGTTGGGGATGGTCTGAACATAAGGTACAATATAGGGGTCTACGACCTCCTGGATGTAGCCTTGCAGCGGTCATGTTACCTCTAATGAAGACCAAAGGTGACCTTCTTCCAATAGCAATAGCTCCCCATACCATAACTCCAACTGTGTGGTGCACATGCCTATTCACAGAAAATTGGGGATCTTGTCTTTCACCGCGCCGTCTTCTCACCCTTGCACGACCGTCATGCATACCCAAACAGAATCTGGATTCATCACTAAAGACAATTGAATTCCATTCTTGGTCCCAATTTGCCCGTTCTCTACACCACGCTAGACGATAACGTCGATGCTCTGGAGTCATTGGTAGCACAGAAAGGGGACGGTATGAAAAGGCCCAAAGGTTCTTATCCGTCTATAAACGGTTCGCACCCCAATCGGTCTTCTATGTTCTTCAAACCACTGGTCCGCAATCGCCCGTGTAGAAGAAGCGGTCCCGTAAAGTCAATAGTCTAAGACGGCGATCTTTGCCTTCTGTGGTTCTTCGACGACGTCCTGTACCTCTCGCTCTTCGTGTACGGCCCTCTTGGTTTCATGCCCGAACACAGACTGCCACAGTGTTTAAACTCCGTTGCGTTCTAGCGGCTATATCTCTCATAGACAAACCAGCCTCACGCAATTCCACAATTCTACTCCTATCAAACTCGCTTAATTGCCGTCTTGGCACTAGAGGCATTGTGATTGAATTAAAGAAGCTCTTTGAAATTCAATTTAAATAGCTTAAATGACAACTGTACTTACCAATGCTTAATTCATTATTTTAGGGCTACTTAATCGTAAGTGTTTTTGAATGAAGTTAACAAAACAACCGCTAGGGCAATATGGCTAAAAAACTGATCGTTTTTTATCTTAATATAAACAAATATATTCCCAAAAAATTTACAAAATATTCATTATTACTGGGTGTTCTTCTTTCGATGTCACTTAGTATAATTTAACATAGTAAATTCTTATGTCAACTTTTCCGGGAGATAAGCACTTTATATCCCTAGTGTCTACGTATTATTGATGTATTTGTAATAATTAAGGTATTAATTCTGCTCCTCAGAATAATTAAAATGCGCTGCTTTTTGTACCGAAAAGAGAACGCTTTTTTGTATTTATTTTTTTAGTTTAAAATTTTGTTTCTAAAAATGAATATTTAATTAAAGATTTCGTTTATATATATATATATATATATATATATACTTATGTTAATTTAAAGTATATTAAATATTCAAAATATATCTTCTGGACAATATTTTATCAAGAGCACATCGAATGTAAACTTGATCAATACTAGAATTTATATTTGCTTTATTTGAAATTGTAATTTGTACCTTCATTATACAACAAACCCGAAATAATGTTTAAAAAAAACAGCAACGCAAAATTGGATCACTGAATATTTTTGAAGTAAAATTAATAGACATATAGCTGTTACTTCACAAACTAATGAGGATATAATTATTAAAAAGAAGAGCATTATTTTGTATTTAACGTATACATACTGAAATTTTTTTTTTGTAAATTTTCAAATTTATTTGTAGTTGTTATAATTGTAATTGTCGGATGCAAAATTATTACAAAGTAATTATGGATACTAAGTCAGAAGTATTCTACTAACTTAAATATTAAATGCTTGATATTAATCATGTTTAAGAATGTATTTGTATGTTTTATTAATTAAATATTTTGTTAAAACGCAATTCGATTTGAGGCAAAATCTGATGAACCTAATTGTCATTTTAGAATAAAGTTTTGCCAGTTTTTTAAAAGAATTTTTATTATTGTTAGTTCGTTATCTTGCGAAAATAAATAAACACACACGTTGTTAAAACAATAAGATAGACTGCACGTTCGAGATTTATTACTACGTAAAACAACGCTACAATTTATATAACACAAAACAAATTTGTAACTGTATAAACATTTATCAGAATTGGGTGTTCCATTGTTTTGAGATTTATTAAATTTGTGCGTTATCGTATTCTTATCATTATAATATAGCTTATACGTGATATTAAAAAGGTAAAAAGTGTGTTATTTACACCAAAAAATTTTCTTGAAATCAGTTAAATTTATATTTTTCGGAACGCAACGCTGTCAAAACTGATATGTAGGAAGATGCACGCCAGATTTTTTCTCTAATTTAGTTTTTATAGAATCAATCTCTTCCAATTGACTATCAACTACAGCTGCAGAAAAAGCTGTGACGTTTTGTACACTACCTGTGACGTGTGTACTTTTCTTTTGACAAACAAACATATAATATATAAAAAAACGTCAAAACGTACGTCAATTTCGTTACAGCTTTGTAGTGTGTATTTTTAGGCGTTTTTAATACAAACATAAAATATGGAAGGTGATCAGTACCTTACCTCCTGATGAGAATTAACACTTTGGTTTCCGGACCTGGTCATCAAGACCCTCCCGGATAATTACGAAAAAATGTTTTCACAAAACACAATCACACACTAATATAAGGCACACAACAAATATTCTACAAATTAATGTTGAGGGGTTAAGTAAGGACAAATCAGATTTCTTGTCTAATCTTTGTTTCAGGAATAGGGTCGATATTTTACTTTTACAGGAAACACACTGTGGAGATCAGACAAGTATACTCAATAAAGGTATAGTAAAAGGTTTTCAATTAGTAGACCTTATTGAGAGCCCGATTTATGGAATAACAATATACGTCAAAGAAAATATTCAATACGAAAATATACAAAAAAGTATAATT
The DNA here is from genome assembly GCA_030710515.1 of Abscondita cerata. Taxonomy (NCBI): domain Eukaryota; kingdom Metazoa; phylum Arthropoda; class Insecta; order Coleoptera; family Lampyridae; genus Abscondita; species Abscondita cerata. The sequence goes on from JALBCR010000353.1 coordinate 550,040, forward strand.
TTTGGAATTTTCGTTATAACTACTAAAATAGGAGATTTACACTTAGTAAATATTTACAAACCTCCTCCAATACCTTGGCCAGAAACTTTTAATGTCGTTTTTCCTCATCCATGTGTATATGTTGGTGACTTTAATTGTCACAACACATTATGGGGCTACAAAGACAACGATATCAATGGAATAATAGAATTTCAAAACATACATTTAATATACGGTCCAAAAGACAACAAAACATTTTATTTCGGTCGATGGCAAAACGATTACAGCCCGGACCTGTGTTTAGTATCAATGGATCGTGACATGGTTCCATTACAATCAACACGTATGGTATTAAACAATTTTCCAAGAAGTCAACATAGACCTTCGCTAATACAAATTGGACTTTAAATTCCGGTTGTAGAATCTTTAGAAAAACTAAGATGGAATTTTTAAAAAGGTTTTTGACAGGAATATGTCCCATATTGGTCAACTAAAACAAACAAATCATATCTAGAAAATCCAAATGAAGAAAATGGGAATGCTGTACTGCCATCTCTAAATAATAGAAGAAAAGAGAAATGGAATTTATTAATGAAAATATGGATTTCATGTACATTCAAGTCGTAAAAGCTGGGCACTTTTAAATAAATTAGGTTCTACAAATCAATCTTCTAAAACAAATACTAAAGTTTCTCCAAATTCTATTGCTTCTCGGTTGGTTAATGTTTCAAACTCAGTAAAATGGACAAATCGACTATCACAAAGATGAAAAAGTGTCTACAAAAGAAAAGAAAATCTACACCTATCTCAGAAGATATATCCAGACCTTTTACTGTAGAAGAGCTAAAACATGCAATAAAAAAGACCAAATCAAAGAAAGCTGCTGGGTTTGATGGAATACATCCAGAACTTCTGAAAAATTTGGGAAATTATTCTTTGAAGTGGCTACTTATGTTTCTCAATGATATCTATAATACAGGTAAGTTACCAACAGATTTAAAGAAATGTAAAGTTGTAGCAATTTTAAAGAAAAACAAATGTCCTACAGACCCAACTTCTTATCGTCCAATAAGTTTGTTAAGTGTAATTTATAAGGTTTTGTAATGATTGATTTTTCAAAGAATTAATCCGTTAATAGAAAAGAAATTACCAATTGAACAAGCAGGATTTCGATCCGGTAGAAGTTGTTGTGATGAAGTATTGGCATTAACAACACATATTGAAGCTAGATTTCAAAAAAAAAACTTAAAACTGGAGTTGTCTTTTTAGATTTAACTGTGTAGAAAGAAGGTTTACTTTTTAAATTGTTTAACGTTATTCCTTGTTCCAAAATCTATTTCTTTTATTGAAAATATGTTGTCTAATCGGAAGTTTAGAGTTTTTGTAGGAAATAAAATCAGTAAATTTAGATTTTTAAATAATGGTCTTCCACAGGGATCGGTTCTTGCACCTATTCTTTTTAATGTATATATTTCTAATATTTCTTCTTTACAATGTCGAAAATTCGTCTACGCTAATGATATGGCAATTTCATTTCAACATTTTTTTGAAATTGAAAATAAACTATCTGATGATTTGCTTATTATAGAAAATTATTTTAAAAAATGGCGATTATGCTCCAATTTTAAAAAGACAGAGGTTTCTTGTTTTCATTTAAGTAATAGAGAAAAAGTAGAAAACTTAATGTTATCTTTAATAATACAAAGTTAAACCATAATTTTAATCCAGTTTATCTGGGGGTAACTTTAGATACGTTTTTAATTTACAAAGATCATTTAGAAAAAGTCAAACAAAAATTGAAAACAAGAAATAATGTCATTCAAAAATTACCTGGAACAACTTAGGGAGCAGATAATAATAATAATAATAATAACAATAATAATACATTTATTGAAAAGCAACTTACAATTCTTAACATGTTCAATACATTGAAAGTAATAATAACAAAAATGCTTTTCAACCTGAACTCTATTGATTCATCCAGAAAAGGGAGAATCAGTCCTCCTAGAGCCCCATACTTTAAGTTAAGTAAACTTGCAGTACCAGCCGCTGACAGAACGTATAATATAATAAATTCAGAATATACAATTGTCAAATTAAATTTGATTTTCATTTTAATTTATGAACTTAGCAACTTTGAGAGACACAGAAAGACCCCAACAATCATCGCATATTTAGTCGCCAGAAGAATAATGCAAATATTTTTGTATTTTATTTTGAAACCGTACATCGATGAAGACTTAATCATTAAAGGAATATTGTTATAAATATGTGCTATATTGTATAAAAAACTTCTTTTGAATAATGATTTAAAATGTCTGGGTACGGTTAAAAGTCCACGATGCCTAAGATTCAAATGATGTACATCTGTGCGGAATCGAAGCCTCTTGGCCAAGTACAGAGGAGATCTAAAGGTATTGTAAAAGAACGATGCAAGGTAAAGCTTGCGCCTACTCAACATATTTAACCATCCTGCAGAAATCAGATATGGCGACACACGATGACGTCGACGTAGACCATAGACAAAACGAATACACAAGTTTTGTACTTTTTGAATTCTTAGGGATGAGTGCTCATCTATACGAGGACCATACACAACATCACAGAAGTTAAACTTACTCAAAACCAGGGTGTCACATAAATTTTTACGTGCCCGTGTAGACGTTAGGTAACGATACGGATATAAAACTCTTAGCGCACCATACGACTTACTAATGATCTGCGTAACATGTTCTTTGAAACGTAGGTTAATGTCTAATTGAAGGCCAAGATTTTGGCACATTAGTAAACTGAAGAATTTCCCCATTGATTCCAATTGTTAGGTTATGTTGCAGATGTTCACGAGATTGCTTGGAACAGAATAACAAAATAGACAATTTACTAGGATTAGTAGTAGTAGGAATTAGACAGATCCATATTAATATTAGACTGAACAGTAGTGACCTCATCGTTGGAAAATTCATATAACAGCTCCCGTATCGTCAGCGTATAGATAATATTTGCAATATTGTAGACAAGAAAATAAGTTGCTAGTGTAAATCGTAAATAACAAACGTCCTAGAATTGAACCCTGAGGTACACCAGTATGAATGACATTTAGATCAGAGAGATTGTTATTCAGTTTTACTCTTTGGGTTCTGTTAAGTAAATAGTGTTTGAAAAACTAAGAGTGTTTTTGCTGAAACCGTAGTAGTGTAAAATAGCAGAAAGCAAATCATAACTAATTGTGTCAAATGCCTTTAAAAAATCTAACAAAATCAGAACAACATTTCGATTAACATCAAGTGAAAGTAAAATATTATCAACTACAGCAGATAATACAGTAGCACAGCTATGTTTAGGTCTGAACCCAGATTGGACTTCGGGTAATATGTTGTAGGTATTTAGATAGACACGTATTTGACGTTTGATTATTTTTCTAGAACTTTAGATACTGCATTAATAATGCTGATAGGACGAATGTCCTTTAGTTCACTACAATATTTTAACTTAGGAATAGGTATAACGTAAGATTCCTTCCACTGAGAGAGAAAGTACCCTTCAATTAGACAAGAATTAATTATATGAGTCACCATGGGCAGGATGGCGGGGCAACAAATCTGCAGCATTTGTATGAATATTATATTATCTGGACCAATAGACTTTGATGTTATGTCAAAAATAACACCCCTCACCTCTTTAACTGAGATAGCATTAAAGTTAAAATCACCATTTACTTTGCAAAGACACTTCGTACAGCTGCATTGGCATTAGTTTATTCTACAACAGAATATTGTGCCCCTGTCTGGTTGCATAGTTATCATACAAAAAAAATAGATGCCCAGTTGAATTGCACTATGCGTATAATTAGTGGAACCATTAAATCTGCTTCTTTCGATTGGCTTTCTGTTCTTTGTAATATTACTCCATCAAACATTCGACAAAAAGCAGCGTTAAAACGAGAGTGGGATAAATGCCAACTAACAAAGTTACCAATTTGAAATGACATTGACAACCCTCCTGCTAAAAGACTTAAATCTTAAAGTCCTATATGGACTACTTAAGTACGGCTTTTCTGAAGTTGAAGAGTGGAAAAAATTATGGTCTGGAGTTTATGTTTTCAATAAACATCTCATTAATGATCTAACAATAGAAGTCCCGGGTTTTGATCAAAAAAGAAAAATTTGATCAAAAGTAAATCGCATAAGAACAGGCCATTCAAAATGCAACTCTATGTTGTTTAAATGGGGTGCGATTTCTAATCCAAATTGTGACTGTGGAAACAAACAAGAGACCGTTACACATATTGTAGAAGATTGTCAATTAACGAAGTTTAAAGGAGGGTTTCAAACATTCATAATTTAACGGATGAAGCAATATTATAGCTTACGAATCTGAAGGACATCTGAAGTACAGCAATATTTTGAATTCTTGTCTTTATTATCTGTTTTTCCATTATTTTGTTTTGCTATTTCTTTAACCTACTTTTTTTTGTCATTGACGTGACTGGCGCTTGGACCGGTCCAATATATGTCATCATGCAATGGTTGTGCTGTTATATTTTATGTTCTTATTTACCTTCTATAATGTTTACACAATTAATTAATATTATTACATGTGAATACTAGGGTGGGTAAGGGTTGGCATGTTTAGGTTTTAGTGGTTTTCCTAAACCTTGAAGTAAATGCTTTGCCAAGACGAACCAATCCACTATTGCACACGGTTTTGTCACCACGCTGTACAGGTTTATACTGATTTTCTGGGGTACCATACATATTACTTACATCACAATACAATATTTGTATAATGTACCATACAAATAAATAAATAAATAAAAACATATAATTTTCTTTATCATGTTCAAACTACAAAGGAAAATGTATTTGAACACAAAACTAGATTAATTATGAATGAAGGAAACTTACATTAAAATGATCAAAGCGGAAAAAATAGATTTTAACTTTGGTATCTCATTTTAGCTATTAAAACCACCTTGATTTGCGTTCATGGTCTTGTGGTACACAAAAAAAATTTTATTAGGTGTACACTTATGTTAACACAACCTGAAACAAGACACCACTTATTCTGAGAATGGTACTTTTTTTAAATCCAATGAAAACTCATCAAACTCTTTCAAACAAGTAAATGACTGTGGCAATATTCGCAATTACACAAACATGATTATGCTATTAATAATTAGCGAAACGTCAAAATTTTAACTGTAGAAAATTAAATTAAACAATTTTGAGCCGATTTCTTGTTTCATTTACCAATAAAAGTCGTAAAAAATTTTTTCCGGCTGCAAATAAATTAATCATTTTAATTTAATTAAATTTTACACAGCTTTTGTTCAAAAAACTATTGTATTCGTGACATATTTTTTTGTTTTCCGTAGTTCATTAACATACTTTATTTTCTCATATTTTCTCCTTTTTTATCATTTTTTGCTATTTAACCATTCCTTTCAATACTTTCTCTCTGACTGGATGCCTAATCCAAGTTTTGTTTATTAATTAATCTTTAGATATTCCTGCGTTTAACAAAGCTTCACATTTTTAATATGTCTTCCTATAGCACCATCTACACTTTTTCGTCACAAATACACCTCAAATGTATTCAAGTTCTTTTTCATTTTATGTTCATTTATGTGTATTTGTTTGTATGGTTACGTTTGCCATTCACTTGCAATTAGTAACCACACTCTCAGCTGAAGCATTTTTAAATACATTAAAAAGGTTTATAGTTTGAAAACCTTACCTGTCTTTATTACAAGCAATAATTCCACCAATTTTCGTGGTGCCAAATAAAAGTTACATACCTTGTTCGGTGTTTTGCACGAAACATAGTCGCAAATCAAAATGGTTAATTACGTAAATTCGAAGCCTATACAATGGCGTTTCATAAACCCAAAATTGTCTCAGTAAGATGGTATTTGGGAGAGCTCGGTGAAGTCTGTGAAGATACATTTAAGGCTTATATTAAGAAATGCGAGCCTAACGTTTGAAGAGATGTACACGACCTTAATATTAGTTAAATCCGTGTTAAACTCAAGGTCGTTGTCTTACGTATCTTCAGATCCCGAAGACTTTATATTTCAATCCTTCAGGATTTGAAAGCTATTTCTCAAAACCGCTTCTCCGTATTCCAAAAAAAGTCAACAACTGTTCCAACATTTTTGGTTATGTTGGAGCCGTGAAGTCGTTTCCAAACTTCAGCAACGGCAAAAATGGCGTCAGCGGCTTCCAGAACTGTTACATCGGAATCCGTGATTCTACTTTAAGACGATGATACACCTTCAATGCAACGACGTCATGGTAGACTAGTCCAACTCTACCCAAGTTATGATGGCATTATCGTGCTGGATCAGTGCGTCTTTCCAGTTACAACATAATGTGCACAAAGTTTGTGTTCTACCAACCGATCAAATTCTAGTGTCTTGTGGGCGTTAAACATCCGTTTCGCAGTTTTGCTTTAGCTATTAAGTATACATACCGTGTGTAAAAGCCAAATGGAATAAATTCATTATTTCTCTTACTGTACATATTTTGAAAAAACCCGAAACACGTCAAACTTAAATCATAAAATGACATTCTATCACGTGAAATTTTCATCCCTACCATCAACCCCCTTCGAATGACAGGTGCAACCCCTAATTTTTTAATGGGAAGTATAGGCTTGTGATACATCGTTTGAAAGGTCTCTTCTTTCCTGTACAAAAGTGTTATCTGTTTTCATTTTATTGCAGGAATTAAAAAAAAATTATGATTTAGAATGGCCAGCACGATCTCCTGATCTTACCCCATTAGATTTCTTTTATGGGGATATGTGAAGAATGTTGTTTACCAAACTAAACCGCTTGATCTAGATGACTTAAGACAACGAATAACGCTCGCGATTTCGTCGGTCACGCCTGATATGCTAAGCAAGGTGAGAAGACATTTTTATTTAAGATTAGGATGCTGCCAAGAAGTTCGCGGGGAGCATTTTGAACATCTACTTCATTGACTTTTATTTTTATTTTCTTTGTTTAATTACATTCTCGTTTATTGTTGTATTATAGCAAATTTCGGTATAATCATAATTTTTTTAATTCCTGCAATAAAATGAAAACAGATAACACTTTTGTACAGGGAAAGAAGAGACCTTTCAAACGATGTATCACAAGCCTATACTTCCCATTAAAAATTAGGGTTGCACCTGTCATTCGAAGGGGTTGATGGTAGGGATGAAAATTTCACGTGATAGAATGTCATTTTATGATTTAAGTTTGACGTGTTTCGGGTTTTTTCAAAAATATGTACAGTAAGAGAAATAATGAATTTATTCCATTTGGCTTTTACACACTGTATATTGTATAAAACAAATTTTTGTGTTGATATCACCCTGTACATCAATTCGCTCGAAACAATATTGTAGAGGGGGTTTCATCCAAGTAGGATGTAAGATGTAAACGCACCTTTTGTTTTATTAGTAAATAAGTGCATTTGTTACAATTAAATGTTTTTGTGTAGTTATGGCGTTTGTTTCATTTAAAAGTGAAGATTCCGTCCTGATCACTCATTAACCGCGCGTCAGGGAAGCTGTTACAGTCCACTTCATAATTAAAAAATCAACCTCTATCGAGGCTACCATATAACACAATATTACTGGTCTACTCAGCAGAAAGGTGATTCCTAAAATGTTCAATAAAAAAATAAATTAGAATTAGAATTTTTTTTGATATGCAGCATGATTTTACAAAGACTAACACTGAAGACTGTTAATTAAAATGAAACATTTTCCATGTCAATATATGTAAAAAATATAATATCATTTTTTTAGTTTTAGATTATTATTTAATTGTTCTTAATTGTATTTTTATTCAAGTTTGATTAAGTTAGTATTATTTCAATTTTGACAAGTTATTGTTTTTTTTAATTTATTTTATCTAAACTAAGTAATGACATTTAAAACTGATTTCCTTTAGAGAGAAATCTGTCGTCATTATTAAAAAAGCTTGATACAGAATTATAAATCGGTTTTTTAGTCATAATAAAAGTTAATTCAGAAATAGCAGATATGAAAGTGCATTTCTACATTATTGTAGAAGAAATTAAGAAGACAAGCCTGGTAACTAATGTTAAAACAATACGTAAATGTTCAGAAGAAACAGTATTTGTTTTTCCATTAGAGATACAAGACAAAGAATTTCACATTGACCTATTTAATATTCCTATCATAAGAAATGCATGTAAAAGTTTACTAAAAAGGGCAGTATCGTAATTTAATTGTTAATTTACGATATTGAACATGAAGTTGAATTCAATGTTATTAGAAATGAACGATTTTCGTACGATTTTCTTTTAGGATTGGATGTCATTAAAAAGTTTCGTCTTATACAGGATGAAAATCTTCAAATTTATCAAAAAAAATGGAAAAAAAAGAATGTATACAAATAAAAGTTAGTTCCAGTAAGAACATTATAAATTATTCAGAGAATATTCTGCTTTCGGAAATGCAAGAAAAAAGTGAATCATTTAACTTTAGATAAACAAAAATCTATTCTTAAGATAGTTGAAAAATTTAATATTTTTGCCGTAGATAAGTATGATGTTGGACAAGTTAAGAATTATGAAGGTCAAATTAAACTTATAGAAAACAGGTATGTTTCTAAAAAACCATATCGCTGTATTATTCAAGACCAAGATGAGATTGATTTCCAAGTGAACAATCTTTTGAAGATGGATTAAATTGAAGAATCTACGTTGCCTTTTGCTGCTCCAGTTACTTTACCGTTTAAAAAGGAAGATGGAAGACGTTCAAGACTGTGTACTGACTTTAGAGAATTGAACAAGATTGTCGTGCCAGAATCACAACCTTTTCCTCGCATTGAGGATATAATTGTTAAGAATTGTTCATGGTATTCAGTGCTGGATATTAACTCAGCGTTTTGGTCAGTCCCAATTCGTAAAAAAAAAACGTTACAAGACAGCATTTGTAACTCAATTAGGACACTTCCAATGGAAAAGATTACCTTTTGGGTTAAAAATTTCCCCAGCTATTTTCCCACGAATACTTGCAAGTATTATAAGACAAAATGGTCTTAATGCTTTTTGCGTGAATTATATTGATGATATTTTAATTTTTTTCGCAATCATTTGAGAAACATATTGTACATTTAGAACTTTTGCTGCAAATAATATTACAGGAAGAATTCAAAATTAAACTTTGAAAATGTAATTTTGCTATAGACAATGTAAAATATTTAGGTCAGAGAATAAAATACAACACAGTGCAGCCACATAATAATAACTTAATATCAATTAAGAATTTTTCACGTCCAAAGAATAAGAAGAATATTTGTCAATTTTGGGTTAAATTAATTTTATTATAAATATATCCCCAAATAGTGCTAGATTGTTGGCTAGCAACAAAAAAAAATTGTTGTGTGAACAGAAGAGTGTTAAACATCATTCAAGGAGATGAAGGAATACTTATGTCAAAGTCAATTCTTGCTATTTTTGATCCGCAGCGTCCAACATTTGTATTTACAGATGCAAGTAAGATTGGTGTTGGTGCTGTTCTAAAACAAACTCAGGATAGTGGAAAACTATTACCAGTTGCTTATTTCTCAAAGAAGCTAACTACGGCACAAGCAAAAAAAGCGACGTACCTGGAATGTTTAGCAGTGAAAGAGGCATTAATATTCTGGGAACATTGGTTGTTAGGATTGCAATTTCATGTCATTTCAGATCATAAGCCACAGGAAAATTTAAGAATCAAAGCACGAACAGATGAAGAACTTGGAGATTTAGTGTTTTATTGTCACAATACAATTTCACCATGCGTTATGCTCCAGGAAAACAAATAATGAAGCGGATGCTCTATCTCGGAATCCGGTGCTGGAAAGTTTTGATATTTCTGATAACGTTTTGCAAGTAGTAAATTTAACTACAATTGAGGAAATTAAACAAGATCAAAAAAAACGATATAATATACAAAAAAATTAGAAATCGTGAAAGAATCATGGTATCTTCAGAATTTGGACGTTCCTTGATTCATAAAATTCATCACTTCTATGGTCATATTGGAGTTTCTCATTTAGCTGCACGTATTCGTCAATTTTACTACTTCAGTAACATGGATACAATGATTAAAGATTATTGTTTGAAATGTAAAGTATGCAGACTGAATAAATCTAGAAGAAGTGAGAGAGATTGGAGTATCTCAATTAGGACCGCCAAAAGAATGTTTTGAAATTATGTCATTGGACACGACTGGTGGATTTGCTGGGAATAGGTCTAGAAAGAAATATTTACACTTGCTAGCGGACAATTTTTCCCGTTATGCTTTTATATCTACATCATCAAGTCAAAAAAAGCAAGAGATTTTATTCAACTACTCCAACCAATTGTAGCAAATCATAAGATCAAGGTGCTTCTCGTCGATCAATATTCTGGAATTAATTCTTATGAATTTAAACAATTTCTTCGTAAAAATGATGTTACATTGCTTTTTACATCGGTGGATTGTTTACATCTAATGGGTTAAATGAAAGATTGAATCAAACATTAGTGAATCGCATTCGTTGCAAAAATATATGAGCAACCGAAAAAAATCTTGGTCTATAATTGCTAATCAGAATTAGCTGAATATAACAAAACAGATCATAGTGTTACAAAATTTGCACCATAGTACTAGATGTATGGCAAGAAAAGTTTAATTGTTCCTAAAGAAATAAGTTATTCACATGATTTAGAAATGGATCGTGTCCAAGCATTGAACAATTCCAATAAGCAACATGAACGAAATAAAGTAAGGATAGACAGGAAAAGAAGGGATATGGAATTTGCAGTAAATGATTTAGTTTATGTAGAAAATGGAAATAAATTGAACCGCAAATGTTACAACCTATTCGTTCAGGTCCTTATTGCATTGTACAACGAATATCGAATTCAATTTATAAGGTAAAGAGCTGAAGACGTAGGTCAGAAGCCAATTATTATCGTTCTAGTAAATTGTTGCCATATTATGGTCCAGTCAATAGATATTGTTAGTTAGAAACAATCCGAATAGCGGATTGCTCTCTGAAGGGGAGATGTAAAAAATATAATACCATTTTTTAGTTTTAGATTATTATTTAATTGTTCTAATTGTATTTTTATTCAAGTTTGATTAAGTTATTGTTTTTTTAATTTATTTTATCTAAACTAAGTAATGACATTTAAAAACCGATTCCTTTAGAGAGAAATCTGTCGTCATTATTAAAGAAGCTTGATACAGAATTATATATATTTAGCTGATTTTCATATCCGGTTCTATCAGGTGAAATTTGGTGTCAGGAATGTTTACTATAGCATATGGGGTTTCACAGGACAGCGTATCAGGTCAATACTGAATATAATATGTAAATCATATAAAACAAATGGAGCTTACGCGAACTATATATCAAAAAAGAAATTGCTACCAAACAGCACAAATTATCGTTTACGATGAGAAACTGTTCCGTACTAAAAGTAAAATTACAAGAAAAAAAAGATAATAGATCTTAATAAATTAGATAAATTAACCTGTTATTAATCTATAAAATTAGTATTAAGCCAATTTGTAGATGCATGTAAGTTGGAAGTATCAGATTTTTCTAAAATGTCAAATCGATATATTAATAGAAATTTTAGTAGTCGCTTGCAGCATTACAGTTCTGCTTATGTTAGTCAGCTTAGATTATTACTATGTTATGGCTATGAACCATCAACATCTGTACGGTAATCTTCGGCACCAAATTGTGAAGTGAAGCAACTGCACAAAAAGCAAGGACCACAAAATTGATCTACATCATCGGTTCGTAATGTTTTATTTTGAACAGTTTTTATGTTTTATTTTTATTTTCGAGTTACATTCTCGTAGCTATTTGTTTGAAGAGTATGTCACAAAATCTAATGCTATTTTGGCTACCGAAAGAAGTGTAACACAAACCATATTTCAAGGACATGCATACAAATCATTAAAGGGAAAAACTGTTCAGGCGTGTTATTAGTACACACGAGACGAGTCAGTTTCACAAAACGATATACGAAACGGTAGATAAGCGATGGTGAAGCAAAATGTGTCACTCCTACGACAAAAAATGAAGGTGGCGGTAGAAGGAGAGTAGTTCAGTTAAATCTTAGAAAGCTGTCTTGGCCCTGAGCGAAAAAAACCAAAACATTTCAAAATAAAAACACCGGTATTTCATTCCTCTCGAAGAGAGGAGTAGCAGACACGCTTGCTTTCTGACTCCTTGAGGGGAGAATGAAGAGCTGCTCTAGAATTGAGAAAATCTGTGACAAATTCACGTCAGATCAGACGGTTTCAAACCCAAGTCTTTCAAATGTGATTATTAACACATTCGTACATGTTAATTACATAACTTCGTCCCAATTAATAAAACTAATCTCGCACGGTAACGGAGACAGCAATACAATGTTTTTATTAATTTCGACGAAATTATAAAATTAATAAGTGTAATTTATTAATGATCATTAATTTACTATCAATTCATAACTACAATTTGGTTTAGTCGAAACAGAATAATTTGAATTTTTAAAAAGTTATCCGGTACTGATAAAGGTCCATTCTTATCAAAATTTAAAAACTTTTGATAGATTTGTAATTACTAACCCGTTCATCAAAAAGTTCACCTACAAATTTGACATTTATTGCAACGGATAGTAATCAATGTTGCTACCCATTAAACTTGTTTTAATCATTAAACGTTTCTCGGTACTATATTATATGAAACCTTTTCTACTTTCAGAAATGTTTAACAACATTAGATCTCACTTCGCTCGGGGTCGGAAGCTGTGTTGGCACAGGAATGTATTTAGTCGCAGGAATAGTAGCAAGAAACTTTGCTGGACCTGGTGTTGTATTTAGTTTTATAATAGCTGCGGTTGCAAGTATATTTTCTGGTAAGTACCAAAACCGTCTGCCACCATTTTAAAACATTAACATTTCAGGAGCATGTTACGCTGAATTTGGTGTAAGAGTGCCGCATACAACCGGTTCAGCTTATATGTATTCTTACGTAACTGTCGGAGAATTTCTTGCATTTGTTATAGGATGGAATATGATACTCGAGTATCTAATCGGTACTAGTGCCTGTGCTTGCGCTTTAAGCGCCTGCCTTAACGCTTTATCAAACGGTGCCATTAGTCAAGCCATTGCAGGAAGCGTTGGAACAATATTTGGTAAATTTTACAAAGAGTTTCAAATAGTTTTACCGACTATTTATGTTGTTTTTAGGAAGGCCACCGGATTTTTAGCTTTTGTTATAACGTTATTAATGATGCTTTTTACTGGCAGCTGGTGTAAAAAAATCCCTTATATTCAATAATATTTTAAACACGATAAATTTAGCTGTTTGGGTGTTTATTATGGGAGCAGGTATGTTTTTACATAGACACTCAAAACTGGTCCGAACATGATGGTTTTCTTCCGCATGGGTGGTCAGGAGTAAGTTAAAAGATATGCCATACCGGCACAGTTACACTTCAATTATTTAAGGTGTTTACGGGCGCAGCCACGTGCTTTTATGCTTTTATTGGATTTGATATTATAGCTACAACTGGTGAAGAAGAAATAATCCAAAGAAATCCATTCCTATGGCAATTATGGCTAGTTTAATTATTATTTTAACAGCGTATTTACCAGTTCAATGATGTTAACCTTAATAGGTACCAGTTTGAACAAAATTACTAAAAACTTTAATTATATCAAACGGTTTCAGTACCTTACACTGAAGTGGATCAAGATTCAGCGTTAGTTAAAATGTTTGGTCAAGTTGGGGCATACAATTGCAGGTACATTGTAGCTGTAGGGGCTCTTGCTGGGCTTACAGTAAGTATGTTTGGATCTATGTTTCCTATGCCACGAATCATATACGCTATGGCACAGGATGGTCTTATTTTTAGGTCCGTACCTAAAATTGCACTACGTTGTTATTAAGAAAATTACTTTAGGACTCTATCACAAGTGTGGCCGAGTACAGGTATTCCCACCCTTGCCACATTTACCAGTGGTTTAGCCGCATCATTAGCTGCATTATTAGTTCAGTTAGAAGTGCTTGTACAAATGATGTCTATTGGTAACACGCTACGAAACTATTAAATTAAAGTTTTTAATTTGATGCTTCATAGGCACTTTACTCGCATATACTTTAGTTTCAACTTGTGTTTTAATATTACGGTATCAACCACACTCTACCAACCTAGTAGAGTTATTACCACAAAGCTTAAGAACTCCAATTCGAGGCTCGCCTACAAAAGAAACTCTTGCTCAAGTTCCAAATGGCCAAACACTGTATAGTAATCAACTGCACCCAGATGCGTTAAAACACGCTCTAGATTCTAATATGGATATACAAATAACTCCAGCTCCATCACCACTTCCAAATCAAACGATGCAACGAGTAATGGTCAGACGAGTTACTCGCAGGTATTTTGATATACACTTAATAATAAAATAAAGAGAATCACTTTATTTTACAAGCTCGCCAGATAGCGACGATACTTTACCAGGATGAACCCGAAGAAGATTTTTCTATGCGAGATGACCAATTTTTAGTATCTGATCGAACCGAAAATAAATTTTACGGTAAGCATTTAAAATTTGTTGCATCCGCTTTATGTGATCTCTTTTAGGTACACTACATGGCGCAAGTAGTGCGGCTAGCACGGGTGGTGTTGTAGGCGCTACTGTAGGACCTAGTTTAGGATATATAGGCCGTAGATTACAAGTATTTTACAAACGTTTCTGTTTTATGTTAAATTAAGTCGTCTTATTACAGGCAGCAACATATCTTTGTCCGGCGATCTTTCCTTGGGTTGACACTGACCGCCAACTGAAGAATCTGGAATGTTCGTTATGAAAATGGTGGGAATATTGTATTTGCTCATTATCACATTTGATCTCATCATTGTTTGCGGGATGCACAACATGACCGGTGCAACGACCTTTTTCTTTTTGTATTTTTATTTGCAATTATAGGCGTTTTACTTGCTATTTCAAGAAAACCGCAAAATAGGTAAGTCGTGTTTTCAAAAAACTTTCACATTTCGTTATTGTTTGTAGAAATTCGTTAATGTTTATGACACCGGGGCTACCGTTTGTACCTGCAATTGCGGTCACCGTAAACATTTATCTAATTTTTAAATTATCAATTTTAACTTTGGTTAGATTTACTATTTGGATGACGTTAGGTAACTTCGAAACAATGTGGTTGTTTTGTATATACATGTGTATGTTGTTTAGGTTTTATTATGTACTTCTATTATGGGATCAAACACAGTACTTTAGAAGGTGATGGAGATCAAAACATCGAGCTTACGGTAACGGATCACGAAAAAATAGATCAGTACTCTCAACCGAAGTACCCTACTTCTACTGTTCCAGTTAACGATTACAGGTACGTTGATGTTTGATTCTATTTTTGCATAAAAAATAATAAATAAAATAAGAATGTTTTACAAATTTCAATACCTACTTGAATTTAAGAATATGTAAAAGGGGCTAAAGTTCTTTTTAAGTATAATTAAACATTTTAAATTAAAACAAAAACAAATTTAAATTTAAATTTAAAAAAAATAGAAAGTATAACTTTACAATTTTTTTAATAAAAATATTTTAGTTACTGCATAAGTTCATAGAGTGCTTAAAATTTATACTTTTCTTTAATTTGAAATATTCTAAAAAGTGTTCTTCTGTGTAGAAAGTGCATTTTAACTAGGCCCATTATCAGCAATTATTACACATTTCTATAACTACATATTTAGTACAAATTAATTTGTTGAAGAAATGCTGGTGGATTACCAAAATTTCTAAGAAATGAATTTCATTCATTCACTGTTATGTCATTTTAATTTATTATTTTAAGTATTGAAAACACTGCGTGAGTACTCTGTCTCTTAGATGACCTCAAGTCGACCATAGTCAAGACTTGAGATCTACGGTGCTTGCCTGGTCTATAATTTCTTATATTCTTGGACTTGTGTTTCTACGAGACTGCGAATACGAGCCTACGACATGGTTTCAGTACATGATAAGTTTGTCATTTGAAACTTTGAACAGTCAACACCCCAGCATCCAGTTTACTATATATCCAAAAGACGAACAACATCTGGTTTTCTTAGATGTGCTGGTGAAAAAAACGAGGAAACAAACTAGGTCACACGGACAGGACCTGCATGCTTTATCGATGCACTTCCCAGGCCAAAAGAACGGAATAATCAAGACTCTGATGCAACGAGCTTGAAATATTTGTGAACCATAGAATCTTAAAGCGAAACTCGAGCACATGAAAACTGCCTTTGAGACTAATCGGTACATCAGGAAGGAGATCGAAAGATTAAGGAGGCACAAAAGATCAAGAGCAGCGGAATTCCAGAGTTGACCTACCATTAATACTCAAAATCACAGACTACATAGGAAGAATTCTAAGGTCAGCAAAAAGGCAGTACACTGTTCATGGTACCGTTCACAATATAGACGAACCAAGTATTGTGTATCTAGTAAACTACAGTTACTACAACCGTACACGTAGTCGCGAACCTTCACTTCATATATCTGTCAGCGATTGCGCTGAACAAACAGTTCAATCATGTAAATATTGTACCTAATGAACTATAATGTAATAAACCACACATACGCCGCCGTTTACATTCATTTTTCATTGGAGACTACAACCGGTGTATCAATCCTTATGACGCTACAGTGGTGACTTCCGGACGTAATGCTCACGATCAGAAAAAGACCAGCATTTTAAGAGATCATACTGCCATACACTAGCAGCAACGCAGCCGCGAAAGCATCCTACTTGTTGACAATGACAGTGTTCTTCATTATTTTACGATTTGTCGCAACAAAACGGTGGTAAACCCGGAACGTGAGAGAATCCAAATTAAAAGAGGAGATCATCTTACAAAACGCCAACGGCAGTGCAACGGTCAACTTAACCATCGCCGAAACACTCCACACAGTAACCGTCGTACTACTCATCGTCGTAATCCTCCGCTTCGTCGTAAAAGACCTCTGCGCTTTCAACAAAAGGAAACCTTTACTATACCTTTATTGAGCATACTTGTCTGATCTCCACAGTGTGTTTCCTGTAAAAGTAAAATATCGACTCTATTCCTGAAAGAAAGATTAGACAAGAAATCTGATTTGTCCTTACTCAACCCCTCAATTAATTTGTAGAATATTTGTTGTGTGCCCTATATTAGTGTGTAATTGTCTTTTGTGAAATTTTGTTGTACATTTTTCCTAATTATCCGGGAGGGTCTTGATGACCAGATCCGGAAACCAAAGTGGTGATTCTTGTTCACCATGGAAAAAAGTATAATTTCCGAAATTTTCGTTATAACTACTAAAATAGGAGATTTACACGTAGTATATATTTACAAACCTCCTCCAATACCTTAGCCAAAAACTTTTAATATCGTTTTTCCTCATCCATGTGTATATGTTGGTGACTTTAATTGTTATAACACATTATGGGGCTAGAAAGACAACGAAATCAATTGAATAACGTTACAAACATAGATGGAATTTCAAAACATAGATTTAGTATACGATCCAAAAGACAACAAAACATTTTGGTCTGGAGTTGATGTTTTCAATAAACATCTCATTGATGATCCAACAATAGAAGTCCCGGGCTTTGATAAAAAAAAATTTGGTCAAAAGTAAATCGCATAAGAACAGGCCATTCAAAATGCAACTCTATGTTGTTTAAATGGGGTGCGATTTCCAATCCAAATTGTGACATATTGTAGAAGATTGTCAATTAACGAAGTTTAAAGGGGGTTTCCAAACATTCATAATTTAACGGATGAAGCAATATTATGGCTTACGAATTTGAAGGACATTTGAAATTTAGCAATATTTTGTACTCTTGTCTTGATTATCTGTTTTTCGATTATTTTGTTTTGCTATTTCTTTAACCTACTATTTTTTTTTCGTCATTGTCGTGGATGGCGCTTGGACTGGTCCATTATATGTCGGCATGCAATGGCTGTGCTGTTATATTTTATGTTCTTATTTACCATCTATAATGTTTACATACTTAATTAATATTATTATATGTGAATACTAAGGTCGGTAAGTGTTGGATGTTTAGGTTTTAGTGGTTTTTCTGAACCTTGAAGTAAATGCTTTGCCAAGACAAACCAATCCACTATTGCACACGGTTTTGTCACCACACTATACAGGTTTATACTGATCTTCTGGGGCATCATACATAACACTTACATCACAATACAATATTTGTATAATGTACCATACGAATAAATAAATAAATAAACAAAAGAAAAATAAACAAGAAAGCCAACCAACTCCACGCAGCGCAATGACAAGTATAAATCAACTTTTTTTTAGTAAATCCACAAAATGTGCGGGAAAACGACCACCACTAACGCTATAAAGCCCAACACCGCTACCCCAACTCACACCACGCCCGCTGACATCAAGCGCGCAAACGTACGAATCCCTCTCTCCATTTTGGGTGGGGACTTCGAACAAAACTAAATACAATTACGTCATTACCAGCATTAATACAAGACACGTCGCAGATGTCCGCAACCTTCTACAATCCCCACCAAGCAAGGGCATATATAACACTCTTAAGAAAGAACTGATCAATTGCCTGAGTATATCACAAACCCAAAAAAATACAACAATTACTCGAAAGCGAAGAACTTGGCGCCTGCAAAACGTCACAATTCTTGAGGCACCTTAGGTACTTCGGTGGAACCATCGTCTCCAATGATTTTCTACAGACCATGCGGCTGGGTCAGTTGTGCACATCAATGCAAGCGATCCTGACAACGCAAGCACATGACAATTATGACAATTTAGCAACACGTCGTCAATGTGACCATCTCGTACAGAAGCGCCATTACATGCGACATAACGAATCTCACCGCGAACTCCACGTCAGCTACAAGAGACCGGAGGGACAAATCCCAACAATACTAGCACCACCAAGTTTTCCTAGCAAAAGCTAAGATGGTCACAAATCATGTAATTATCTATCGGAAAACGGCCAAGGCCGTCGTTAAACACGGTCGACGACAGCCTTCAAAAAACTCCGCGCCGTCTATTAATGCACCAACGAAGCACAAGACAAAGATGTTTAGTCGACACCCGCGCACACATATCAATTTTCTCATACAAATTAGTTAAAGAATCACGCCACAAAACATCATTCGAATGTATCCACAATTGCAACATTCTATTTCATACCGCTTAGCCTCGAATTAGGCTTACGAAGATTCTTTGTCGGTTTTATGATAGCAGACGTAATATTCGTCATTGAAGCCGACTTTCTTCATCACTACAACTGTTGGTTTATATCCACAGATCCACAACAAAAAAATAATAGAGCTGTTAACCAACATTTCGGAAGTGACGTCAGAGCAAGAAAGGCCTAGTCAATACGTAACATCTCAAGAACAACCCGGTTCTACGAAATCCTAGAGGAATTCTACGAGATCTATCGGCGCACCAAACACACAAAAAAACACTACATCAAAACCACTCCAGGGCCACCAATCGCATGTTAACTGTCTTCTCTCGCACATGGCAAACTAAAAATCGTTAAACTCGAATTCCAGTTCATGGTCGAAATGGGCAAACCAATAAAAAAAAATTCACCGGATCATCAGATCAACTAAGGACAAACTAGACCCTTTTTTAACAGCCGGAGTTTACCAAATACCTTGCTTTTGTGTCAAAGTATATATAGGAACGTGTAAAAAGATGTTAACGATACTTTTAACTAGATAGTTGTAACATAAAGAGGGATTGTTCGCCAGTTTAAGAAGTTTGGGATAAGTTGCTGAATAATTTGCTTTGGTAAAAATATAGTCTATAACGAAACGAAATCATGTCGCTGTTACAAATTATTAAATTACGCGTCTTGCACTTTTAGTTAAACGTTCGAACGATATTTTAAATCAGTCGGTTGACATTGCATAAAAAAAGTTAATGAATGGTAAATAACACGCTGGTTTAGAGTAATATCACAGAATAATAAATATATTGTAGTAACATTTCGATACAATTTATTATTTCAAAGTTTTTATATTAGGTTTGTTTCACTTAACTTCACAAAAACAAATTTATAAATACCTGGTGATCACCAGGTGTCTGTCAATCCAGGCCGTAATTCGTGGATCCGATGATGGATTTGCAGTCGGCAGTAGCGCGGACGAAATGTTTGCATTAAAATAATTCTGGTCAATATGGCCAAAAACTGGCACGTACGATAAACTCTACTCGTAGACTGAGTCGGTGTTTTATTTGTTACTTGCTAACGCAACAAAGATAACAAATTGAAACTTCTACGAAGCACGTATGGAAAATAATTTTTAAAACAAATTATGGTGTTAATCGAATTTTCACCTACGTAATGCTTTTAAAACAAATTACTAAAAATTCAAACCGAGGTTACGTGATGCCATTTAAAAAAAATCAAGTTATCCATGAATTTAGAGAGTTTAATTTAAATAACTGATTACTCAAAACCTAGCGAGGTTGGAAAAGTGAACAACTAGATGTAGTTAGCATATGTAATGCATATTAAAGCTACAAAATCGCAGTTGGATGAATTCCAGGATAACTGAGTTATTTAATTTTTTCAAAACGTCAATTTTTCCGAAGAAAGTAAAATAATGCAAAACCCTCCTATGTAAACACTATGTATAATGCATAAAGTCGCATTAGAATTTCCTAAGAAATACAAATTTGTAATAAAGAATGGGTAGTTTTATTTTAAAAAAACATAACGTTGGTATGTCGCACCCTGTATAAAAGAAAATAATTTTAAAATGTGCCCCTTATTGATTTGCACAACTTTCATTGCGAATTTTTTTCTAACTCCAATATTTTCCGAGATATCCACCTTCCACGCACTAATGTGCCACCCTGTATAACCTGTTTATTTCTAGATTTAACAGGAGCATAAGAATCAGTAGAACTAAACGAACTAAAATTAAAATTAACAGAATTAGGGGTATCGGAATACGCATCCACTAATATAATGAATATGTACGCCAATAGACAAATCTATTTAACAGATAATCAAAATTTGTTGTATGGGACAAGAGACGTTAATTAAGGAATTCCACAAGGGTTAGCATTGAGCCCCTTGTTGTTTAATATATTGCACTGAAAAAAGTTTTATTTTAAATAAAAAAATTTAGAACCGTAATTTCATTAACATAATAATTTATAATGAATGTGTATTTAAATCAATCACTAATAACGTAATTAAATGATTTTCTAAAACTAATTTACATTTTATTTAAGGAAAAGATTTGTTTTTCATTCTTGTAAATAAAACCCGTTCATTTAATTAAATTTAATAGTAAGTAGATAAGTTTGTTATTTGTAAGTGTTAAAATAAAATTGTTAAATTAGCAGTCTGCACAAAGAAAACTGTTATAAACAGTGTTCCAGCGAATTTGTAGACATGAGGTTGTATGTTTGGGTTTTACCAAGATAGTATTGCCGAACGTTTACACAAATATAAGACCGGTACGTAGAAATAAACCCAAAGATTTTTATGTACAAACGCATTTTAAAATGTAAAAGTGTGAATAGTAAGGACAGATGTGAGTTATGATTGAGAACGCAAAGCATTAACATGTAAAAATTGAACAGACAGTGACTAAACGTAGAAGTGACGTGTAAAACTAAAGATTTGGTATTTAAATATTGAAGTGTGAAAGTGTTAAAAATTAAAGACATTATGTATTTTCAAATGAACGTGTAAAAAATACTAAAGAGAAATTTCCGATAAATAAAATAAAATTTATTATGGATAAAATTTCAAACCGCGTTGTCGATATTATTATAAACAATCAGTGATAAAATTAATAAAGAAAATGAATGGAAAGTATGGGGACAATGCTGTTACCAGCGAGGAAACCATCGAAGGAGTCAATTAATCGGACGAAGTCATCCAATGTGCGAAACTGAAAAGAACACCGTCAAATGTGGAAAAGGTTAGTTTACATAAAATTTTGTAAATAAATTTATATACAAATGTTAAATGTAAATAAATTAAGTACATCGATTTTTTATTTGAGAACTTGCAAGAAAAATAAATTAGATTTGTATTAAATCTTAATTTTATGTGTACCACAAATTAAATGTATGCAATGGATAAATAAATTTGTTGTTATACTAAATGAATAATTTTAATTGAAAACGAACCCAAGACTTTGAGATATAAGAGCGAGATAAAATTTTGAAGTTAATTTGTATAATTTGTGTAAATAATTTGGAGTCTCATTGCTAACTTGAATATTTTTATTAAAAAGCATATTAACAATCCATCGCAATATGTACATAAGTTGTGGGACGATTTATTGCAAAAACATGGGTTCTCTTTAGCACCGGAAAAACTGCTGTAGTCACGTTTACACCGGCTAAAAGTTGGTAATTATGTTACAGTCGAAGAAACAAAAATACATATAAATATTTAGGTATTATCCTAGATGGTAAGTTACTGTGGACAAAACATATCCAACTAATAAAAACTAAATGTAAAAAAGGCTTAAATATACCTATTAAGATATACAGTAAAAACAAAGTGGGTAGCAGACCTTAAAATGTGAATTCACTTTTATAAGCACTATACTCGTTCTATAGTGGATTACGGATGTATAGCAAACGGATCGACTTCCAAGTTAAAATCTATTAATTATAGACCTAATTCAATATCGAGCTCTCCGAATTTTTCTCAGATTTATGAAGTCGTCACCAACTAATGTATTTTTGGCAGAATCCCAAAACCACCACTTAACTTGAGAAGACCTGTGGCTCGTTAACAAATTATTAAAATCACGGTAACAAGAAAGGAACTAATACACACAATTTACTCCTTGTTCTTAGAATGTATGACTAATAAATACTGGCGCGTTAAAAATAATCCTTCCTCAGTGGATGTGTATAACGATACACTATTATATTCGATCAATCAAGAATTTAAAGTTCTACCATTTTTTTTAATCGATTATGGAACCAATGAGGTTTGTCTAATATACTAATAATAAAGAATACAATAACAACATTTTACAGACAATTCTAGCTAATTATAAACATTGTACCCATATCTATACAAATGGATCAAAAACAAAAAGTGGAAAAAGAGCTGCATTTTATATACAGTGTGTCTATTTAATGTGTAATTGTCTGATTATGGGCTTCCAGACTACTTGTCCGTAAAAGTGTAAGCATTCTTTCCAAATAGACTAAAAATTGCACATTTTAAAAATATTTTTATATATACATGGTGATTCAGAAAAACGTAGTCAACCCAAGTTAATCTTTTTTTAATGGAACACCCTGTATATTTTTGCACCGTTAAATCACTTTTATATATATAAAATCTCTCGCTTGAGCAGTTTTTAAATTATTGACATTATTTAAAAAATTTAATAGATGTATGGTATCAAAGAAATTAGTGTACCGTGTATGTTATTGTAGAGAAAAAAATTATTCTGTTAAGTCTAAGTACGGCTCTAATAAGAACCATTTTTGATGTTTGAAAATATTGTACAGGGCGTCCAAAAAATTTGGTTCAAAGTTTTGGCATCACAAATTTTATAGAATAAATCAAAAACTGTTTACTTCAGATATAGGACATGTTAGATACTTTCCTATTAATCTTCAAAGAAGAATTCACTAGTGACATAAAAAATGGTAGTTTCCATTTGAGAAAATTGAACTTACAGGTGTTTGTGATGTCAAAGTTTGAACCAAATTTTTCGGACGCCTCAAAAATGGTTCTTATTAGGACCGTACTCAAACTTTAACATTTGATAAAATAGTTCTTATCTATACAATAACTTCCATGGTAACACTAATTTCTTTGATAGCGTACATCTATTAAAAATTTTAAAATAATGCCAATAATTTGAAAACCGCTGAAGCTAGGGATATGAATAACGGGTCAAATGTACGCAAAATTTTATGAGTTATTCGACAATGCAAAAATAAACAGGGTGTTCTATTTAAAAAAATCAAGTTTGGTTGACTATGTTTTCTGAATAACTTCTATATAGAAAATAATTTTAAAATGTGCAACTAGTCTATTTGCAGAAGCCTGCTCACACTTTTTAGACAAGTAGTCTAAAAGCTCATAATTGGACAATTACACACTAAATGGACACACTGTACATAGTAATATACAGAGTGTTTACGAAATAAGAAGACAAACTTTAAAGGCTGATTCTACTTTCAAAATATGAAAAAAAGTTCCTATAATCTTGGTCTACAACAGTCTTATAAAGGAGCTACGGTAATTTGAATGTTGTATAATTTCAGCTCTTAACCATGCTGTAATTCATTTAAATCGGCATATCTCTTAAATGGTTTGTCCTACAATATTTTATGAAAAGTACCGTTATTATGTAATTTTAGATAGTAAATCATATTTTGCTGTCAAATTGTCAAAAAAAGTCAAAGGATAAAAAAAACATGATTTTATTTCAATTTCAATTCAATTTTCAATTCAATTTATTTATTCCGTAATTTTAAATAACATGTAAATACATAATAATAATATTGGAATATAACTCCTTCAAAAATCAAGCTTGTGTTGAAGGGGCATACAAATTAAACAATTATAACAATTTAAAAACCAAAAATAACAGATAGGTAAAATAAAATACATTAAATTCATAAATACTAATAATAAACTAATCATTACGTAATTTTATTCAGAATATATCTATATTTGTCGTTTTTTTATTTTTTTTTGTTTGTATAAAGATTTAGTCTATGTTAATCTGTTGGTTGTATCAGTTAGTAAATATAATTTAAGTTTTCTTATAAATAATTTAGGTATCGTTGATAGTTCTTTTAAGTCGAAAGGAAGGTTATTAAATAGTCTTGGTGCAATGTAGTGAAGTTGTTTTTGTCCGAGTGTTGTTGAGCTTCTTTGTAATTCTATATTGTGTTCTGTTGCGTATCTCGTATTTATTTTATGGTGGATAGGTTCTAGTTTATATGTTTTGATGATGTATGAAAGGACTGTAAGTTTGAATAATTTATGAAGGTCTAGTGTATTAGTAAGTTTAAAAATTTTAATTGAAGGATATTTTTTCGGAACTCCTAAAATTAATTTTAGTACATTTTTTTTGTAATTTGAATTTTTTTAGTATGAGAAAAAATATTCCACCCCAGACTATTATACCGTAATCTAGTACTGGTTGAAAAAAGTGTCTTATAAACAATTATTAAGTCTTCGAAATTTAGTATTTGTTTAAGGTTATAAAATATGTATATTAGTCTTTTTCAATTTGTTATTCAAGTTTAATAAATGTTCTTTGCATCTTAGATGTGAGTCAATTATTATTCCTAAATATTTTGTAGATGTGCTAGTTGTTGTAAGTATCTGTATTGTTTGTTTATTTATTATTTCATGTAAAGTAATTTTGTTGTTAATCAGGAGACCAGTTAAGTGAGAAAGGGATAATTGATGTTTTGTTTATATTTAGTCTTAGTGAATGTTTATGAGATTTATGTCTAATAAGTACTAAACAATAAATAATAATTTCCATGGCCATCTATTGATACAGGGTGTTATTTTGTTACGAATTAGCATAATGAGTTTTCGAACTTTAAGTAGTCATAACTTTGTTATTAATAAACTTATTTTATAAAATTTTGGTCATAGCTATTTGAAGCCTCTCTGAATCCAGTGGCGTAGAAATTTTTATTTTAAAAATATCGCTAATAAAAAATATTCAATTTCGTCTAAGAAAAGTATCGTAGCATGCCTTGAAAATTGGAATAAACATTTAAAATTTTGTCTAGAAGTAGATCTGTTATAGCTTGACATTTAAAAACAATTGGCCGATATCTATTAATAACTCCTAATTTTACAGAGGTGTTTCCATTCAAAATGAGTCACACTGTATATAAAAAATCCTTCGCAATTATTATGTTCTTTTCTAGAATAACTCAATTCATAGTTTTCTATATGAAATTCATAATTGAATGCTTCTAAAGGTATAATATAACTAAAGTGGTGTGTTTCAGTTAAAATTATAATATCAATTATTATATTTTGTTTATTAAATTCGTAAATTAGTGTTTGGATTTCAATTATGTTTTTTTGTACACTACGTGAATGTAAGTGTAAAATTATTGTTTCAGAATTGGAAAGTAGTTTTGAAGTTTCTTTAATACTATTTTTATATAATGCTTTCGGTTGATAATTTTTGTTAAAAAGTCATTTATGAAGTTTGATGAATTTGAACAAAAATATTATAATAATATAAATGTACAAATAATAAAACGTTTTTCAAAACTAGTAATTAAAAAAATATGATTACTTTTGACAAACTATCTACATTTGCGTGGTCATATTATTTTCTTTATTATTTAGTTCAGACAAAGAAGTCGTATATCTAAAATATTAATAAAAGACAAATAATTATTTTGAAGTTGATGAATAATTTTTACCAAAAGAATTCAGTAACAACTTTAATTTTTGTCCTAAACCAATCCTTGCATTCCGGTTTGATGCAGAAAGACGCTTGATGGCTGATGCTGATAGTTATTGAATTTAAGAAAATTGATTCTTTTAAAATTACTTGCAGATATAATAAAATTTGCATTTTGAATAAAAACTATTTCAGTAGTATTTTCTATAATTTAATGTTAACTAATGTTAAAGTACACTGTCACTGACAGTAAATTGATAACGTTTCAAAGCGTAATCGTTTTACGAACATACTGAAAGGTTAAACTTCCTACCCTTAAATTAAATAATCAATAAACATAGTTATCAGAGAAAATAAAGGTAACATAATACACAACCGATATCTGTATTTTATTTATAAAAGAAAATTGATTTTGTTTGTTTAACAGAAACACAACCACTTATTTTAGTGTTGCGCTAATAATGGATATTACTTTTGGTATTACAACATTTAATTAAACAATTAAAAAAAGGCACGTATAACGCATCTGTTTCATAGATATTATTGAGTTTTTGTAAGGGCGTTTCTCAAAAGTAAGTGTTTTTATAACACTCCGTTTTTAAATTTAGAGATAATGCATAATATTAGCCACGTTTGCTTTAATGTGTTTACATCTAATATCTGACTTTGGTAATTATAATAAATTGTTAAGTTTTAATTTTTTGGGTGTCTGAATGACCGTTGTTAAGTTAGCCGTAACTCTCAGCCCAAGATTTAGAAAACTTTAAATTTTATTAAAAAAATAAATTTTCTCATATGTATTTAAATTTTCGTCTAATTATGTTAATTTATATAGAAATGTAATTTATTGTTGTAGCTGTCATAGAAATTTGGATACAAATATTTTGAAGCACCAAATATGCTTGAACATATTACGTGTATCGAATTCGTAGATGGAAAATTTGACATACTTATACGGCTTATTTTCTCATTTTATTAAAACGTGTTAAGAAATAATTAAACTAATAATTTAAACAAAAAAATTAAGGCACATACGACCTGTTCTCAAGAAAAAAAAATTCAACAAGAAATATACTCTAACTCATGCGGGTCTATAATTTGTAGATGGCAAATTCGACACACTTGTACGGCTTATTTTCCCAATTTTTTTATTGAAACGTGTTAAGGGATAATTAAACTAATAATTTAAACAAAAAAAATTAAGGCACATAAGTCTTGTTTTTGAAAAAAAAATTCAACAAGAAATATACTCTAACTCATGCGGGTCTATAATTTGTGAATGGCAAATTCGACACACTTGTACGGCTTATTTTCCCAATTTTTTTATTAAAACGTGTTCAGGGATGATTAAACTATTAATTTAAATGATAAAATTAGGGCATATAAATCCAGTTTTCGAAAAAAAAATTTAACCAGAAATATACTCTAACTCATACGGGTCTATAATTTGTAGACCCATGTGATCCATCCACAAAAATGTGTCTGATGTTTTTGACGTCTAACACAATAATTAAAGAATGGAAATAAAAAACTATTAATAAAATTACAAAATAAATTGAATATGTAGTATTTGTTGCTAAATTTCCACAAAAATTAATCCACGCCAACATATAAAAAAATCACTTTTTAGTGCAAAATTGTTGATGAGGGCTATGCCAACTTTAAAGTGAAATAATTTAATTTAAAAAAAAACACTACATTTTTGTTTAGCGATATGTTATTTATTGTACTTTCCTCTATTTTTGTTAAATTTTCATAAAAATTAATCCACGCCAACATGTTAAATTCAACACACTTGTACGGCTTATTTTCCCAATTTTTATTGAAACGTGTTAAGGGATAATTAAACTAATAATTTAAACAAAAAATTAGGGCACATAAGTCTTGTTTTCGAAAAAAATTCAACAAGAAATATACTCTAACTCATGCGGGTCTATAATTTGTGAATGGCAAATTCGACACACTTGTACGGCTTATTTTCCCAATTTTTTTATTAAAACGTGTTCAGGGATGATTAAACTATTAATTTAAATGATAAAATTAGGGCATATAAATCCAGTTTTCGAAAAAAAATTCAACCAGAAATATACTCTAACTCATACGGGTCTATAATTTGTAGACCCATGTAATCCATCCACAAAAATGTGTCTGATGTTTTTGACGTCTAACACAATAATTAAAGAATGGAAATGAAAAAATATTAATAAAATTACAAAATAAATTGAATATGTAGTATTAGTTGCTAAATTTCCACAAAAATTAATCCACGCCAACATATAAAAAAATCACTTTTTATTGCAAAATTGTTGATGAGGGCTATGCCAACTTTAAAGCGAAATAATTCAATTTAAAAAAAAAACACTACATTTTTGTTTAGCGATATGTTATTTATTGTACTTTCCTCTATTTTTTGTTAAATTTTCACAAAAATTAATCCACGCCAACATGTTAAATTCAACACACTTGTACGGCTTATTTTCCCAATTTTTTTATTGAAACGTGTTAAGGGATAATTAAACTAATAATTTAAACAAAAAATTAGGGCACATAAGTCTTGTTTTCGAAAAAAATTCAACAAGAAATATACTCTAACTCATGCGGGTCTATAATTTGTGAATGGCAAATTCGACACACTTGTACGGCTTATTTTCCCAATTTTTTATTAAAACGTGTTCAGGGATGATTAAACTATTAATTTAAATGATAAAATTAGGGCATATAAATCCAGTTTTCGAAAAAAATTTAACCAGAAATATACTCTAACTCATACGGGTCTATAATTTATAGACTCATGTAATCCACCCACAAAATGTGTCTGATGTTTTTGACGTCTAACACAATAATTAAAAAAAGGAAATGAAAAAATTATTAATAAAATTACAAAATAAATTGAATATGTAGTATTTGTTGCTAAATTTCCACAAAAATTAATCCACGCCAAATCACTGTTTAGTGCAAAATTGTTGATGAGGGTTATGCCAATTTTAAAGTGATATAATTCAATTTGAAAAACATTTTTGTTTAGCGATATGTTACTTATTGTAGTTTCCTCTATTTTTGTTAAATTTTCACAAAAATTAATCCACGCCAACATGTTAAAAACACTTTTATAGAAGCCAACTTGTTATGCATTTGAATTTGTTTAAACAATTCTTTGTGTATTTAAATAGCAACAAATACTACATATGTAATTTATTTTGTATTTTTTACTTCCAATCTTTAATTATTGTGTCGGACGTCAAAACATGAGTCACATTTTTGTGAATGGATTTGTGGGTAATAACTGCACATGGGTCCACAAATTATAAACGCGCATGATAAGTATATTTCTTGTCGTTGCATTTTTTTCAAAAACAAGTCGTATGTGCCCTAATTTTTCGTTTAAATTATTAGTTTAATCGTCCCTTCACACGTTTAAATAAAAAGTAAATAAACCGTACAATTTTGTCAAATTTGCAATCCACAAATTATAGACGCACATGAGATAAGTATATTTCTTGATAAATTTTTTTCGAAAACTGGACATATGTGCCCTAATTTGTTTTTATTTAAATTATTAGTATGATCTTTTTTTAACACGTTTTAATAAAAAAATTGGAAAAATAAGCCGTACAAGTTTGTCGAATTTGCCATTCACAAATTATAGACACGCATGAGTTAGAGTATATTTCTTGTTGAATTTTTTTTGAAAACATTTTAAAGTGTAGTCGTACCAAACTTAACCTTAAAAGGTGAAAAATAACAGCCCCTTCTTATATGGGGCCATTTACCTCGGCAACTTGCTCTAGGTTGTGGATTTAGTTGCGATTTTCTAAACTATTAATAATTAATAATAACGTCATAATTTAAATAGTATAATCTGAAGATGACTCTAAATCTCATAGAGTCGAAACTATAGTTATATTAATAAATTGTGTAAGTATTGGTAATTGCAGGAGTTGTTATTTTATATATAATAATAATTTATTCTTTTTTTGGGGGATGTTTTATTTGTTTGGACGCCAGTCCACAGGTTTACAAATCGGCTAATGAAATGGTTTGAAAATGTGGACGCTTCAAGACTTACCTTATATAAGATGAATTTCCAGCTGTGAATCCGATAAATTCGAGATGGGAAGATGTGAGAGATACAGCGACAAGAAATTATGTATTTGTACAAGTTTGTTTGTATCACAAAAAGAAAAAGAAAAAAAGAAAAGTTGAGAAAACAACACTACCACTAGCGACGTAAATACCAGCGCATGCGTTTGAGTGTATATGAATTAGTCATATCTAGCCGAGTCTCACTTCAAGGTGCATACTTATTATAATGCTATCCAATATACAAAAGAAACGCTTAAATTCAGTTTACATAAATGGGAAATGGGGAAAATAATTATCCATTAGAGCTTAAAACGCCGAAAACTTAAGCTCAAATATATGAGTAGTGTTAGTGAGTTTTACAGACACCGTAATTGTGTCAAAAAAAAGCTACAATTATTTATGTGGACACTTTTTTTGGTGCGTATTCTGGTATTCTCCACTTGGTCACCAGTCTCAAAAAGATGATCTTGCACAAAATGTATCGGATCGAACTCTAAGACCAGTAGAGTCAGAGCCAGAGCTGTAACGCTGCAAGCTTTACGGTGACTATTGCATACGTTACGTATGTCAAAATCACTTGCGACAACCAATGACTTTATGTTATTTTATAATTTTAAACCAATCACCAAGAGTTGTATCGGTAAGTTCATACTATGCACTTACCGTTTTCGTATATTAGACACATTAAACAAACACAAAATTACAAAAAA
The DNA here is from genome assembly GCA_030710515.1 of Abscondita cerata. Taxonomy (NCBI): domain Eukaryota; kingdom Metazoa; phylum Arthropoda; class Insecta; order Coleoptera; family Lampyridae; genus Abscondita; species Abscondita cerata. The sequence goes on from JALBCR010000353.1 coordinate 581,265, forward strand.
TATTGTTTATTCAAATTGAAAACACAGTTATTATTCGATTTTTTAAATTCTAAAGTTTTTTACTTTTGCAATAGTCACGGAATAGTAGATTATATCATTAAGAGTAGAAGTAGGTTTTTTGTGGTGAGCCCAGAGGATTTACGGACGAGACGCATACTTAAATAGCTGATATTTCTTCTACAAACATTATGAATAAGTTCAAATTTGATCTTACAGAGAAAATTTGACTACAATTTGGATTCTGTATTCAAAAATACATAAAAATTGTTCAATTAAAAATTACTCACAAATGACGAAGTAATGATATTATTTCTTCAGGTTTCAGGTTTGTCAAAAAATGAAAATTAAACTCTTTCTAGGTTGCAACTGTTTTTAATTTATATTTTAATCAAATACCTAGATACATGTTGTAAGCTAATATAAACTTTGTATTGTTTTTAAATCACCTTAAAATCATTATGAAGTTTGTTCGCAAAGATACCTAATTCTTGCTGTTTTTTACAGAATTCGGTAGAATGCAGTTTGGGTGTCACATTTATATTTACATCCAAAAATCGTTTTTGATTTTCAATTTGTAGCAAATATTTTGACTCAATTTTTTACCGCTTTATCTAAGCCGAACAAACGTTAAGCCATCTTTTACATATTTTTGGAAAATTCATTTTGTGGTATAAATAATTGACCGCTCACTACATTAAGTGCACTTTGGGGTAGGTATTATTTCTATTTCACTTTCTTTCTCAAGTCCTGATTTACAATTTACAATTTCGAAAAAAATTGCCGTTTATAACATTTGCTCCATCGTGTAGCTAACTTTTCTTAATTTTTAGTAGAAGTTCGAGAACGAACAAAATAATTTTTTTTTACATTGCAGTGAGTGCACAGATGTGCTGATGAATGAGACAACACGCCTGTCAATATATTCCCCACCTTTAAGTCACATGCGATAGTTACTTGTTGTTCTTGATAAACTCAGCATAAAATTTCACAATATGGAGACATTATAAAAATTTTCTACTACATCAGAAACAATTCCCTGAATAATCAACTTTTACGCCAGCATTATTTAAATTTGTATATTTTTATCATCAGAATCAATTTTATCCATGATGATTTTGAAAAATCCCCACCTCTATCAATTCCGGCTTTAATGTGATAGTACTTCAAAAATGATATTCTATTTACAATATACTAGGTGGCCGACTAAAAATTGTCAACAAAAGTTTTGACCACTAACATCAATTTTGCGAAACACGTCAATCTTAGTATGAAGGGGGATATCTGAATGGATTTTTACTGTTTGCATAACTTTAAGGGTTGATTGCACCCTAAAAATTGGGAATGGGTGTCAAACATTACCTAGTTCTAAAGGCTTTTCAATCCACTCTTTAACAGTTTTTTTTATTTTTGAAATCCGATCATTAATTCCTGAGAAATGTCGTTTAAAAGAAAGGTGTTTAGAATTTCTAACTAGTAGGCTTAAACAATTGACTGTAATTAAAAACATTTGCTCTGACAACTTATGTATTAATAAGCAAGAATTTTAGAAGTAGGTCATAATCTAAACAGTAAAAAAATGTTTTCTTCTATTGCGGAAAGGGTTGAAATAATTACTATTTTCTTTAAAAACGATTAATCCGCTACTAGAACTGTAGAATTGTTTAATGAAGAACACGCAGATAAACATGTGCAACATTCATACGTTGCATGTTGGGTGATCATTCTATCTTCGATAATGAACAAGCTATTGTTCATTATCATGCCTTTTCTAGTGTATACATAAATTCCATGATGGAATTAGTGTAGTTTTTGATACAGCCAACCAGAGTTGTAAATTCTGCAGTACAAATAACTGCCGGTCTATGTTCATTGACATGTCAGTGAAAATGAGTGGGTTACCAACGTTAAGTTCTTTTTCAATTAAATTCTCGGACATTTTAACGGTTAGCAATAAATCTCTTAAAGATACAGGTGAGGTTACAGGTAAGATTTCCTCCAAAGTTTTTTAAATTAATAGTTTAGGATTTGGTCTGAGACTCCTTCTAGATGGAAGTGAAGTATAAAAATTTAACTGAATTGGTTAAAATTGCCGACGTTTCGTTCTCTGTGTGAGAGCTTTGTCAAGGCTTATTCAATAACGAGTTGAAGGTCATCAAGGAAGTTGATCATAATATAAAGAACGGCGTCAAGAAATTAAAAATTAAAATATAAACAATTAAAATATTATTAACAATAATAATATGGAATAAAAATTTCAACATCACACACAACACAAATATACGTTACGAACAAACGAACGGACGAATACGTCTTAAAGGTAGTTTGATTAGTGGACATGATAACGTCCCGTCATTTTTAATCATAGATTGGTTTTTGCTACTACTGAGTACCCAATCTTTTGGAAAATATCACGCATATTACCAGTTTTTAAATCAGGAGATAGAGCTCATATAAATAACCTATAGCCCTCTTGTCCAACTTTGCAAAATTCTTTGAAAGTATTTTGTCTAAAATAGTGTACTTGTATATATCAAATGCAATTGTAGATGAACAACATGGTTTTGTAAAAGGAAGATCAACAGTAACTGACTTGTGTCAATTTACTAACTTTGTCTTAACTGCTATAGATAATAGACACCGATCTTACTAAGGCTTTCGCCATCACTGTATTCTACTAAATAAAATCAAAATTTTATGGTTTTTACAACAAATTGATATCTCTATTTAAAGTCTTAATTGTAGGAAAATTGCAATATGTTGAATATGGTGGTTACAGTTCTAAAATTTTTGAAGCTATCAGCGGAGTTGCGCAAGGATCTAATTTAGGTCCTTTACTATTTATTACTTTTATAATGATGTTACTAAAGATATGCCTTGCATATCTATGCGGATGACTTAAAACTAGCAAAAATTATTAGTTCTCCTGAAAATTGTTTTGAATTACAAAATTGTCTGAATTAATTTAAAAATTGGTGCAAGATTAATTGTCTTCAGTTAAATAAAAAAATGTAAAAAAATCACGTTTACAAAAAAATTAATATTTTTTAATTCAATTACAATTTAAAAAGCACCATTATAAAAAAACTGTAATTCAATTGTAGATCTAGGTATAATCTTAGATAGTAAGTTATCATTCTTTGATCATATAACTGATATTTCAAATAAAGCAATGAGGTCATTAGGATTTTTAATACGAAATATCAGAGACTTTTCTAATGTTAATTGTATACGGCAACTTTTCTATACACTTGTGCGTTCAAAGTTAGAGTATTGTTGCATTATTTGGGCTTCTTACATGCAAAACTATATATCACTTTTTAAAAAATGTTTTGAGAAGATATTAAAATAAATTCTATTGATTTGGTTATTCCTCTTACCTCCAACTGTCGAAGTCACATTAGTTTATATTACCCCATTCCAAATAATGTACATCACTACATCTTCTATAATGATTACACACTTAATTAATATTATTACATATGAATACTAAGGTGGGTAAGGGTTGGCATGTTCAGGTTTTAGTGGTTTTCCTAAACTTTGAAACAAATTTGCTAAGACGAACCAGTCCACTATTGCATACGGTTTCGTCACCGCACTATACAGGTTTATACTAATCTTCTGGGGCACCATACATAACACTTACATCACAATACAATATTTAAAATGTACCATACGAATAAATAAAATAAATCACTACAATAGCACTTTAATTAATTGTTTTAAATTATATAATTTGATTTGTACAAAATATGATATTTGCACATGTTTTTTTCTCTAATTAGTTACTATTTAACATTATATAATTTATTTTGTATTAATTGATTTTACTTTAAGTTTATTTTGATAATTATACTTGTATTGATTATTTTAATGTTGTCCACTATAGACAATGATGTGTCTGCTGGATCAATATATTATTATTATAATACATTTTACATTTAGTAAAGACATTTCGGGAGACGGGGTCTGTAGTAAATAAAAAGCAATACAGTGCACAACGTGTAAGACAAAATAAAGACAAAATAGATAACTACGACCGTCGCTTGCAGTTTTGTGAGACTCTGAGTAATGGAATAATTGTTAATCCTAATTTTTGTTTAACATCTGTTTTTCCCAATAATGTTCTTTTTTTTTTAATGAGGCTGTAAATCGCCATAATTGACGTTACTGGTCAGATAATAATTCCTAGGCTATTTTATGAAGTCATACACAACATCCTGAAAAAGTAAACCTTTGGGCAGGTATTTATGGTGATCACATTGTTGCATATTTTTCCTCCCGGTAATCTGACCGGTAAGATGTACTTATCGTTGTTAGAAGATCGCATCGTTCCAATAACTGATATTATAGAAAATCATGAGTGTTACTTAGAACATGAGTTGATATTCTAACAAGACGGAGCTCCTCCTCACTTTGCATTTATTTTAGACCGTAAGATGGGTTGGACGGAGAGGTGCTATCGAATGGCCAGCAAGATCGCCATTAGATTTCTTTTGTAGGGCCATCAGATTACTGTGCAAATGTTGCAGAACCTACAAGCATTTTAAACTGATATTTTTGTTTCCATTAATTGTTTAAGCTCACTTATTCGTAATTTCTTTTAAACGAAATAATGATCAGATTTGAAAAATAAAAAAAAACTGTTGAAAAGTGGATTGAAAGGTCTTTAGAACTGTGTGATGTTTGACATCCACTCCTATTTAAAATGTGGGGTGCAATCAACCTTTACCTTAGAGTTGAAGTTATGCAAATAGTAATAATGCATTCAGATATCCTCTTCATACTAAAATTAACGTGTTTCAGCGATTTTTACAAAATTGATGCTAAGTGATAAAAATATGCTTTGATAATTGTTAGTGGGCCACTGTATAGTACAAGTTCTTTAGTATTTACACAATAAACTATGGATCTCGTCTAAATTTTAAAATTCTAAAATTGTGGTTTTGAAAAAATGATTAAGTTCTGAATTCTTCTGCTTCAAAAAGTGACTTAAGTTTAGAGCAACAAAACGCGGATGTGTTTTGTTTACTTCTGCAATATTTATTTTTTAGAATAGAGAAAATTGTCGTTTGGTCGAATTGGTTGCCTAAGAAAAATGTTTTTTCACGAAGAAGGGTAGATCTGGCCAGTTTTTTTTGTTTTAGCTGTTGATGTTAAATGTTCTTGAGCTATTTGCACGATATTATTACTGCGAACGGTTTTCTTATACATAAATGTCGCTTTCCACGTTTTGTTCTAGTAAGACACTGTCCACACAACTTGATATTTTCCTTGTTTTTGAGTTTGAAGATGGTTGTTCTATCTTTTTACGCTTTGGCATGTTTCTATACACTCTTCTGCAAATTTTGCAATCGCAGCATTGGGTTTTCGAGTAATTGGTGTCGGCAGAATATAATTGTCCACATCTATTTTATGACTAAAATGTACTTGATTATAATCTGATAAGATCTTCTGTCGAGTCAGACATAATCCTCTTGAAAAGCATAACAATATTGATTCAATAATTACTAATGGAGAATGCTGTTATCAATATTTCTTGATTTTTGTTTACTTGTTGCATTAACTTTGCTTTGGTAAAATAAAATAAACAAAAAATATATGCGTAGGTTGATGTTAGGTTAAATATATAAGAAACAAAAAAAGTTGTTGATACAATGTACAGTAGTAAAATTATTTACTACAACTTTAACAATGCATTAATATAGCAAAAGTTATACCACAACAATAAGTAAAAATGTTGTGATTCTAGTGAAAACCAGCCAACGTACGAATGGGATCCGGATGCAGCATGGAATCAAACCAACTCTTGGTCGCAGTTGGGAGAACAAACTCAAAACCCTCAACCAACTAGTCATCAGCAATATCAGTCAGAACAACAACACAACGTACCAAATCGTTCGCCTAAGAAATCACCAACAAATACCAATAGAACGGCAGCTGAAGCAAGAAATCTATTTGTTAGTTCAGACTCATTTCCCACTTGGGACGATTAGTACGGCGTAATAATGAAATAGGATATTTTGTTAATTCTTTAAATCGAATTGTATCAATACAGGTTGTTATATTGTGTGATTTTTACATGACTGATGTATTAAACATATTGAAATTGTTTTATAATTGTAAATTGTAGTGTTCTATTAGGCAGTTTTTGGTGTAATGCGGCCGTGAAGCGTTACTACAAAAAATTTATATTCTAAAAATATGTATGGTAAGCTCTTCAAAAAAAAGGTGATTAAATATTATAATATAACCAGCACAAGTATTTACCACAAGTATTTAGAATTTATTTGGGTATAAAGAAATTGTGTGATAGAAGGATGTTATTGTTGCAGGTATTTGAATAAATATTTTTTGTAAAAAACTTCATTCATATATGATATCTAAATTGCACATCACTTCTAATTAAGTTTTTGATATTACGTTATCTCTAATTATATGAGAAAACTTTGTACAATGTATATTATGGTAGTAGATTTATAAGAACATACATAATTATATAGGTATTAATATTTTATTTCCGATAATTGCTTGTACTAAATGTTGCTTAAATTACAATACGAACTATAAACAATATTATTTTAAATGGTAAAAAAAATCAATTATTTCTCACCAATTTTTGTCTTCCTCGGATTACGACAATGTTTTTGACAGAATCGATTCTGTAGTTGGTATTTAAATAAATTAATTATTGAGTTCGATTGCTCAAGTTTTAGTAACCATATAAAATAATATTTAAACAATAGTTGTATACTACATTTGTGCTTCGTGTTCAAATAAATATTACATATATACTTGGATGTTCAAATTTGTTATCACGCAATTGTATATACACTGGACTGATTAAAAAGTGTTTTCCATACATCAGTGCCTGGATTCAATATATTTGTTAAATTAGTTATATTTCTGCACACGATTTAAATGGCAATTTTTACTTCACATATAAAAGCACTTTTAGTTTGGCATTAACAAAAATAGCCTCAAAACGCAATCGCAAAAGAATTGTCATTTGATCTTTGCAGATCGATAGAGAATATATTTGTGGTGTATGTTATGTTTCTTCGTTTAATTTGACAATACAGTTTCGATATTCAATTTATCTATACATACAACACTAAATTATAATCTCCATTAAAAAATTCGCATATCTCTAGTGTTATTAAATATGTTATAATTTTTAATTAGGTTTAATCATTACAGTGATATTTGATGTTTAAACTCTTCCGATATATTTATTAAGTAAGTAGATTAACATTAGGTAGTTAGAATGTTTAAATTAAGTACTTATTGGAAAATAAATTATTTCAGCATTAAGCGTAGATCTTAATTTTGAGATAAATTATTGAACACGTTGTAAAATTTAACTTCCTCTGTTTGCTTATTATCTTACCTTAACATTCCCAAATGAATAACAATACTTCTTAACTAAATGTAAATTTTAACATTAGCTATCTATTTTACAGGTAAGTTACCAAGAAATTTAAACAAATGTAAAGTGATGACAATTTAAAAGAAAAATAAACCCCACTTCTTATCATCCAATAAGTTTGCTAAGTGTAATTTCTAAGGTTTTGGGCAGATTAATTTTTAAAGAATATTGTTCTATTAATCGCAGTGAAATTACTTCAATTGACCAAAGGATTTCGTTCCGAAAGAAGTTGTTGTGATGAATTAGCCTTCAGTCACACAGGAACCACCGTCTGTTACCATTTAATACCAACAAACACCAATCCAATGTGTCTTGGTCACACAGACGGTCAATCACCGTTGCCAAGTATATCAAATTTTGATCACAAATCTCTTTTTTTGTATTTTGAGTCGCTTACAGAGCTATAAAAGCACCCACATGAGTTCTTTTATAGAAATAGAACAATTTTTATTCCTAACGGTGGTAACACTGATTTGATATTAAACATCAAAGCTTTTTTTTAAATTAAACGTATCATAAATTTTCTGGCATTTAAACCAAAATTTAATGAAAATATTGTCACCCTAGCAATTATACTTCAAGATTCTCTAAATTTAAAAACTTGCGAAATTTTATTTTTAAACCAATCTGAAAAGCCAAAATAGAAAAAAATAGTATAAAGAATTCGTTTCAGAAGGCATTTTAGCAACTCGTACTCGTCTTATAAAATGCGTCTTCTGAAACTAGTTCTTTAATATACTATTCTGCGAGATATTGTATTTCATTATACAGGATATTCCATTTTTTCTATCTTCATTGTCATGATAGAATGAATGTTAAAATGTTAATAAAACTTATAATTCTAATTGTGTAATTTGCATTGTTGTTTTATCTCGTTTGCTCAACTGATGTTGTCCCATGCCCTATCGTTTTACCAGGTTTTACGCATATTGCGGTTGTAGAGAAACTAACTAAATTTAATTAAAACTTTTGTTTAAAAAAATATTTTTAAACTTAACTGCTGCATATGATACAGCGGGGAAAGAAGGTTTGCTTTTTAAATTGTTTAAAATGTTCCTTGTTTCAAAATTTATTGAAAATATGTTATCTATCGGAAGTTGAGTTTTTGTTCACGGTAAACGAAATAAATTTAAATTTTTTAAATAATGGTCTTCCACAGGGATCAATTCTTACCTATTCTTTTTAATGTATATATTTCTGATCTTCTTTCTTTACAATGTCGAAAATTTGTCTACGCCTATGATATAGCAATTTCATTTCAACATTCGGATATTATTTAATTGAAAGTTATCTGATGATTTGCGTATTATGGAAAATTGTTGCAAAGAATGACGTTATTATCCCAATCTTAAAGAGACAGAAGTTTCTTGTTTTCATTTAAGTAAAAAAAAAGTAAAAAAAATGTTTTCTTTTTATAATACAAAGTTAAACCATAATTATCCCAGTTTATCTAGGAGTAACTTTAGATACGTTTTCATTTTACAACGAAGATTTAGAAAAGGTTAATACAAACAAAATATAAGTCATGTGGAATCAAGTAAGTGGAAAAAGACGATTTGCGATAATATCGGTTAGAGCTTAGTGACCCGGCACAAAATGTTTGTTTTGGTACCAATAACAATACCCTTGAGTTTTTCCCATCCTTTTTTTGGAGTACTTTTGACTTTAATAGTATATTATACGCCTAAGGCAATAATGACAGACTTCACAACCATGGTGTATATACTATTTTTTTCTACTACTAGCCAAATTTAAGCGAAAATTAAAAAAAATTTTTTCTTGTAAAAATCAAGTAGAACAGGAATGCAAATAAATCAAAAAGCATTAAAAGCTACATACGTTGATAAACCAACTGCAACTGATTCACTAAACACTTGTGTGACATATTTCACCTTCATTTTCTGAAAATTATTCGGAGTGATATGTAAATTAGTTGATTTAGGAGCCAATCGCAGCGGTTTAGATTTGTCTGACATGTAGAAATTTTTAATGTCTTTCCAAGATGCTTTTTGTTATTAAAGATTATATCGTATTTAATCAAGTTATTTTGCACCGACTTCAATAAATAGGAGACATCGTAGAAATAATAGATTTTCTTATCGTTTACGAGAAGGTTTGGTTTTTCAGGTGATACATATATTCTTTTAATTAGGCTTAGAAAATTTTACTACTGCCCTAACATTCGCACCGCATTGTAATTGTAGCTTTTCTATGCAGTCTAATACTATCGACTTCAATTTGTCACCTTTACATATCGTATTTGTAAAGATGTAGCACAAGGGTTGTTTAACTTTTTATATATAACTCTAACCATGATCACGTAGCAGTTTGAGCTGGCAAAAATTTAAAACCTACTTTAAAATTAACATTTTGGGGCTCGTAAAATATAATTTTAGTGAAAATTGTTTGTATTCCTCTATTTATCTCCTGCTTCTTAGTGGTTTATTTTTTAAGTCCACTTCGGCTGTCACAATTTGTGCTCTGCTTTCGGGAAGTAATCGTTGGGAGATGTTAACTTCAATTGAAGTGCTTTCTTTTCACGTTGCAATTTAAGAATGTTCCTCCGTAATTTTCTTTACCTAAGAGTATTTGAGCTGCAAGCTTGAGTAGTTTTGGTATAGCTAGAGATGTTAACGGGCATTTATTGCTTCGCCAATATACCTTGCATCATTTGAATATTGGGTTTCAGAAATTGACACTTGTAATTCATTTAGGAATGGCAAGTGTTCACCACATACTCGTTAAGTTTTTAGAGTCGAGATTTTTATGCAACAGATCGGACCTTCCAGATTCTGTTAACCATTCAAAATACCTACAACAAAATGTTTGTAATTTACTTAAAATTCTTGATGTAACTTAACTCGCCTGGTTAAATCTCCTTTGGGAAACCTGAAAAAACTGATTCTACCATCATATTTAATAAATAAATAAATTCAGGTTATGTATTTGCGGTTATGGGATGGGGGCGCGAATTTTAAACTAATGGCATTTTTTATTCAAATAATTTTATCGTGTTAGGTAATTTTAAGCAGCAAATAAGTTAAAGATAATCACCTGGATATACAAAATTATGTTTCACTCGTTTTGTTAAACAACTATTCTTAGATTCTCAAAAATTTGAAATTGTCCATTATTAACCTAGGTCAACAATAGAAAAAATTATTAACCACTAATAGAGAAATTCAACTTCTCAGTTGGCTAGGAGACGCAATAATTGTCCACTTCACAGCTAGTAGTAGAAAAAAATTATTTTGACTCACTTTCCCTTGGTGTTAAGGAACCAGATTTGAACCCTTTTATTATCGATGATCAGGAACATTTGGGTTTAAGGTAATAATAATAATAATAATTTTATTTACGGTAAAGCATCTTTACAAGATATAAAAAGAAACAAAATAAAATGTACAAACTTGATATAATGCCGCCAATCAATATAAACAAAGAGAGAATAATAATAAAAAAAGTATACAAAATGCGGTTCAGTTAGAACCATACTAAATGTTTAAATATAAAATACAAATGCGCCATTGAAAAACACTCAATGACGCCGAAAACAAATCAAAATTGTTTGAAAAATTAAGTAAGTTAACCAACCTCAGCATCCTACTCACAGGATTATTGAAACCGTAGTTTGTACGGTGAGTTCTTTGAATAATTCCTTGTTTCTAGTTGATACACTAGCTTGACAACGAAAAGTAATTTTACTTAGTACCTCTGGACAATCAATAACAGAATTCAAAATTTTAAATAATAAGCACAAATTATGGTAATTACCTCTAACATAAGACTCGACATTTAGGTGCAATGCCAGAAAATTATAGTTTGTATTAACTGTGTTTATTCTTAACTTAAACGAACATACTTTTTAAGAATCGACATTAAACTTATCTATTAATTTTACTAAGTAATTCTGATGTGGATACCAAATAGAAGAAGCATATTCTAAAATACTGCGGACAAAAGGTTTATACAATATATAATAAGGTTTGACATCAAAATCTTTACAAACGCGACCAATAAATCCAAAAATTTATGACGCTTTCATGCATACACTGACAAAATGTGCTTTGAAAGATAGAGACTTACAAAATAAAACACCCAAATCAACTATTTCATCAACACGACTTAAGCCAATTTGATTTAAAGAATAGTTGTAAATAGTGTAATTAGTACTTTTTGTAAACGTGACAATTTTACATTTTTTAATATTAAGTTGCATATCATTTAACTTACACCATTGTTCGAATGAAACAATATCTGACTGCAAAAGTTCTGCATCTGCAGCTGAATTAATCCTAGAATATAATTTAACATCATCGGCGTAAAGTTACAATATTTAAAAATCTTAGGAAGGTCGTTAATAAACAAAATAAATAATATAGGCACAATATGCAAGCCTTGTGGCACACTAGAAGCCACATTAAATGCCACTAAAAACAACCATTTACATAAACAACTTGACTTCTGCCAGATAAATAATTGTACAGCCACTTAACAACTAAATCTGAAAAACCCATATTGGCAAATTTACATAGTAAAACCGAGTGATTAACAGTATTAAAAGCTTTGAAAAGTCTATGTAAACAGAATCAACTTGATTGCCTTCCTCTAGAGCATCCAACAAAAAAGAGTGATAACTTAATAAATTAGTCACAGTAGAGCGGCCCTTGACAAAGCCATGCTGTTGATTACTTAAGACATTTTTGGATGCCCACTGTAATTGTTGTGACACAAAGCCATCAAAAATCTTAGAAATACAAGATTGAAGACAAACACCTCTATAATTAGTGACATCAGATTTATCACCATTTTTAACTATAGGAACTATTTTGCCTAGTTTTAGTAAAACTGGAAAAATACCTGTTTTAATCGAGATATTAAACAATACAGTAATACGATAAGTTATACAGGGTGTCCCACCGGGAACGCCATCGATGGATTATAGGAAAACTGTACATGGGAAAAATTTGGTAGTAAACTAACATTGACGGGGCCAGTTTCGCTAAAATATTTTCAAGATGGTGGCCCTTCCGGTTATACCGGAAGTAGGTGTTAACTTGCTTATTTTAAATAGAACACCTATATATTATTCTATTTTTTGGATTTTGCACAAAATTCTAGACACATTTTGTGTATAATGTCCTATACCTAAGTCTAACTGTTTTAAACTTATTCACTATCTAAAAGAGACTGTTTTAAGGAGATTGAATTTCAGCAAATTTATTTTAACCTGGTCGCAAGAAACGAATTTTTCTTGATAACATCATTTGGACAGACGAAGCCAAATTTACAAAAAAACGGCATTTTTAATCGGTGAAATTCCCATTATTGGAGTGAATCAAATGTCCACGTTATTAGAGAGCGAAATCTTCAAGAACCTTGTTTATGATGCAGTAAGAAACGATGGCATCGTCGCATTACATTTTTATCAAGAAAATTTAAAAGGTAAGTTAACCTTTTTTTGAAACCATTGAAAATATTTTATTTCTTAACTTATTAAATAGGTGAAGGCTATCTGAACATCCTGCACAATTATTTAGATAATTTACCTTTGACTGATCGTAGACATCTATTCTATCAACATAACGGCGCACCTCCACATAGTAGCCAATTAATCAACAATTTTTTACAAGGCGCCTTTTATGATCAATGGATAGCAAACAATGAACCCTTCCTTTGGCCACCACGGTCCCCAGATATCTCAGTGCTCGATTTTTTATTTGGGTCAATTAAAATTCGAGTTTATAACACCCCGTTAACCACCAAAGTAGACTGCATGCAGCGAGTTAGGACTGAGTTTCAAAATTCAACACGTGAAGCAATAAGGAAGGCGAGCCATAAAATTTGCTACTCAGATGCGAAAAATGTCTAGAAGTTCAAAGACGTCAATTTCAACATTTAATAAAATAATTTTTTTTAACTTTGGTCTCTAATTAATTCTTCTTTCTTGTTAATCAAATAATAAGGTTATTTATCTGTTCATTTGAATTAACGGGTCCAAAGTGTTTGAAGTTTTCTATTATTCGTTTAAGGGCTTTTGGTGATGGTTTCTGTCTTAGCGAGTATCTTGCTGCACATGTTCTTGATATAACTTTATCACATTGTCCATAAATAAGAAATAAATGTATGTAATCTTCGTTTGTATAATTTAAGCGTCCCGGCATGAGTATTGAAAATTTTTAACAGTTTGACATATTCTTGACGCCATCATGGGCAACTAGCAATAATCATTCGTATTAAAAGAAATACAACAGCATTTGTGCAACAAAAAAAAGTTAAATTGCCAATATTTCGAAAACTATGAATTTTTTGAATAGACAACCTTGTAGAAAGTCAACCTTATTTTTGATGCTAAATAAGATAAAATTATAAAAACAGGGTGCTTGCATTTAAAAAAATGACTTTTGACGTGTTTTAGAATTTAATTCTAATCATTTTTTTTCGATCACCCTGTATTAATTTATTATCAAAATATTGACATAGCCCACTAAAATAGGTCCCCTGCTACAAAGAAACCCATTCGAATTAAATAATAAAGGCATTAGTATAGGAAAATTTTATAATTTTGTTTAGGCCTGAAAACGTCATTTTTGACCATAAAATTTAAAATAAGTTCAAAACAGTTAGACTTAGGTATAGGACATTATACACAAAATATGTCTAGAATGTTGAGCAAAATCCAAAATGGAATAATATATAAAGTGTTCCATTTAAATTAAGCAAGTTGACACCTACTTCCGATATAACCGAAAGTGCCACCATCTTGAAAATATTTTAGCGAAACTGCCCTCGTCAATGTTAGTTTACTACCAAATTTTTAAATTTTTTTTATGTACAGTTTTCCTATAATCTATCGATGGCTTTCCCGGTGGGACACCCTGTATGTAATGAACAATTCTTGATGGAATCTCATCAGGACCACTGCTACATGTGTTTTTAAGCTTATTGATCTCATTGAAAATAAGATCCTCATTTACACAAAACGCAAATAGCGAATCAACAAATCCAGATGACTCATAGTCAGATGCATTAATATTATCAAAAGAATTAGATCTATATACACTAGAGAAAAAATCTGCAAATAAATTAGCTGACTCTTGCGCATTATTGCTACATTCGTCGTTGTAAAATAATGTTACAGGAAGATTAACGACTTTTCTTTGTTCGTTAACAAATGTCCAAAAACTTTTGGATTACTAACCATATTGTTTTCGATGCGTTTTACATAGTTAAGATACAATTGTTTGTTAAGAACTTTACACTGATTACCAAGATCAGAAAAAATAAGATAGTTTGCATAAGTACTATTACATTTGTATTTTTGACGAACAGCCTTTTTTGATTTTAGTAAATTAATCAATTCCCTGTTATACCATCTAGGATATGACGAGTTAAAACCTCTTTTAAGTGGAATAAAAGAACCCCTTACACAATACATAATAGCATAAAACTTATCAACAGCAAGATTTACATTATTATCAAAGTCGACAAATACACCATCCAAGTTAATATTGCAATCATAGTTGGCATTTTTATATTCAAAATAATAAGTATTTCATTTTTAAGTATCAAAACACAAAACTAGAAAAAGACAAAGATTTCTATAAAATATTGCGAAATACGGTTAATTTAACTATTTAAAAAAAATGTACTTAAACTCAAAATGTCTTACCAAAAACTCTCGGATTGAGCATTAAAATGATTGAAATGTGTTGCCCTTATATTATAACATTTATTTTACATTTAGTAAACACTTGTCTGTTGGAAGGTGTTTTTCTGATCCCTGGAAAGTGGCAATTATCAATCTTATCCCAAAATTATCTGCGCCCTTACATTACAAGGATCTAAGACCTATAAGCGTACTACCTATTTTATCAAAAATATTAGAAAGAATCGTGGAACATCAGTTAAGGTATTTCTGTGATAGCATAAAAATTCTACCTACCACCCAATCTGGATTTCGCAAGGGCTTCAGCTGTGAAACTGCATTAAATAAAATTATAGACTATATTGTGACAAGTACAGTTCAAGGAAAAATTACTGTTTTAATTTTATTAGACTTTAGTAAAAGCTTTCGACACCCTAAATCACGAAGACTAAACTAAAATCAATAGGTTTAAATCCTGTAAGCTTAAACTTTTTTAAATCTTATTTACATAGAAGGGAACAACGTGTGCAAATCAACAATAAATTATCTGACACTCAATACTTGGACACAGGAGTTCCCCAAGGTTCCATACTGGGTCCGCTTCTATTTTCTCTATACACCTCATCGCTGCCACATTATATAAAGCATTACCAATATCATTTTTACCCGGATTCTCAGCTTTACTACTCCTTTTATAAGCATGAATCTGAGAATGCAATCTCGAAAATCAATTATGATCTAGAACAAACTAATAGATTTCTAGAATCCCACAACTTAAAATTAAATGCTGAAAAATCAGACTTAATAGTCTTTGGTTCCAATACAGCGAGATGCAGAGTTATAAATAAACAATCGTTTAAACTATACCTGAACAAAATAGTTTTGAGTCAGAAAAATGTCGTGAAAAACTTGGGAATACTCATTGATCACAAATTAAAATTTACAGAAAGCTTACATCTCTTTAAAAACAATTTATTGTAGCAGACGTTATTTACCACTAAAACCAAAATCATGCTAAGTAAAGTATTAGTTATTTCATCCCTTAACTTCTGCAAATCAGTGTATAGCCCATTTCTAGATAATTATAATCTTCAACGGCTCCAAAAACTGCATAACTCCTGTATCCGTTTAATCTATGGCATTCGTAAGTATGACCATGTTTCACATAAACTTCTTACGATTAATTGGTTAAATATAAAAAATAATGTGCTGCTTCATTCAGCAGTGTTCTATCATAAATTTATAGTACTTCAAAAACCTCCCTACTTGTACAATAAGATTCAATACAGAACGGATGTACATACGAGGATATATTGAAAAATTCTTAGCCTATTATAGAACCAAACAAAATTTCAATGTCAAAATATTTTATTACTCAACATATTCTCCTCTTAATTGGATACATTTATTACAGCGAACCTGCAACGTCTCTAGACCTTTCAAAAAAAATGTTTCTTCTTGCTCTGCAAACCAGACCTCCACAGCTTCTATTACCTCCTTGTTGGAAGAAAATGTACGACCTTTAAACTTTTTTTCAGTTTAGGAAAGAGGTGATAGTAAGACGGAGTCAAATCGGGTAAATAAGAGGGGTGTTCTAGTAATTCAAACCCTAAATCACAAATTTTTTGCATGGCAACATGAGATTTGTGTGCAGGGGCATTGTCCTGCAAAAACAAAATCACCTTTGGATAAGCTTTCCGCGTCTTTTCTCTCTTAAGTCAGGTTCTCTCCCGTAGAGTGGTCAGTAATGTCGAATAGTAATCTCCAGTTATTGTTCTACCTTTATCCAAAAATCAATCATGATTACTCCATGGCAATCCCAAAAACTGAAGCAAAAACTTTTCCAGCAGATTTTTGGACACGAAACTTCTTAGGTCTTGGAGAACCAGAGTGTCGCCATTCCATCGATTGTTGCTTTGTTTCTGGATCGTAGAAATGTACCCAAGTCTCATCCATAGTAACAATTCGGTTTAAGAAGTCTACATCGTTTTCAAATCGAGCACAGATCGAACGCGATGCTTCTACCCTTGCACGCTTTTGGTCAACATTCAAACATTTGGGGATCCATTTTGCAGCAATTTTTCTCATGTCCAAATTGACGTGAACCATATGATGAACGCGTTCGTATGAAATATTCAGTGCTTCAGATATCCGTTTTAGCCCAATTCGACGGTCTGATAAAATCATGTCATGAACTGCATCGATATTTTCGGGGACTGACACAGAAACTGGCCTTCCCGATCGGTCATCATCTTCAATGGAAAATTTACCTCTTTTGAAGCTTGCATTCCAATTTTGACGGTCGCATACGAAGGACATTGATCACCAAGGGTATTAAGCATATCTTCGTAAATCTGCTTACCTCTTTACCCTTTTAAATACAGGTACTTGATGATGGCTCGATACTCCAATTTTTCAATTTTCACAATTTCGGTGGACATTTTTTTCATTTAATTTATTGCGTGACTCTGGTTTACTTTTTTGACGTCAAACTTTACACTGACACTTCTAATAAGTTATTGTTCGTTGCTATGGTAACGCAATATTATCAATACATCCTCGTAATATAAATATCAGATTTAGAGGTAGGCTTACTATTCCAAAATTCAAAACATCTTTATACAAAAAATTCTTTTTATATAATATATCCGCTGTATATAACAATATACCCGATAAATTTAAGGCTTTGCCCATTCTGCAATTTAAAAAGGCATATAAAGAATTATTATTTAAACAACAAACAAACAATTTTTCATTATAAAAATACGATGATATATTGTGCTTAGAAATTCGTTCTTTCGTTCCTACTCAGTATTTTGCTGATATGTAAATTAAACTAGGTTAAGTGGCAGAACAGACGAAAGTCTGAACTTTGCCTAGAGGTTTGCCATTTTTTTTCTCTCTTTGTACTTTAAAATTGTATGTCTGTAATATAATTATATTTTCTATTGTATGTAAAAATAAGGTAGCAAATAAAGTCCTCATTATTATTATTATTATTATTATTATTATTATTATTATTATTATTATTATTATTATTATTATTATTTAGTTTAAGATTATCACATATAATATCACAATCGATTATAATATGGTACGCAATGTGGTGATGTTTAATATCACTTAGAGTATTGTCTGCTGCTAAAACACAATGTTTAAAATTACTAAACATAACATCAAGAAATGCATTGTTTTATGAGGAATATGATTAATTAAAAAAACCGCAAGTATCTATACTCAGTATACTATTGCAGTGGCGTAGGTACCTGATACGTTTGGAAAATCATATTTTTAGTAGGTAAATATATTATAATAGTAAAATCTACCTTGATATGAATTATTATGTGGTTATATGTTATTTATTTTATTTGTATAGTAGATCACATTACAAGTTTTACTTCTTACGTATTATATACCGTTATTTTTGTATCTTGGTATAATACCCACATCTACGGCTATGATTCTTGTTTCGTCAGTACCTGGGCTGATGGCAACGTGTTTACACAGATTAATCTATTGTTCTCAGACCCTAGATAAGTCGATATGCTGCAAGAGCGGCACAATGATTTGTATTTTGGTTAGAATTTATTGGTTTTTACTTAACCGTAGAAGTACAGCTTTCACAAGAAAATAAAGAATTATTTCAAGCAATTATGATTTAT